>KV751322.1:7385604-7413072 GCA_001698575.1 Mola mola | reverse complement strand
AATACATTTTGATTGACTATTAAAAGCAGGAAAAACGTTAGCTAGCCAGATGTAAATACAACAAATAATAAAAGCGTAGATTAGGCCAATGTAGACACCTACTGAGTAGGTTAATTGGTCACTCTAAATTGCCTGTAGGTGTGAATGTGAGTGTGGATGGTTGTTTGTCTCTATGTGTCAGCCCTGCGATGAACTAGCGACTTGTCCAGGGCGTCCCCCGCCTTCACCCGAAGATGCTGAGATAGGCTCTAGCCCACCCCCCGCGACCCCTAACAGGATAAGCAGTAGAAAATGGATGGATGGATGGATCCATAACAGTTAAGACCCCTCCATGCCGCCCAGCTACGGAAATATAAAACTGGTTATTTACTGATTAGCATACCATGTTGAGGCTAATCGCTCAGAAGCAAGTTATCAACTTAAGAGTACACTGTGCTAAATGACTGACGCAGTAAAACTGATGCTTCATTTCATTACTGTAGCTTTACTTTACCTCTTTCTTTCTTCCGTTTTCCTCCTCTTTTTTTTTTTTTTTCTTCCCTGTGCTCCGGACAGTTTAAGTCATATTGACATGTTTACACATGGGGTCACGTCAATAAATTCACCCCTCCCCCAACACAGAGCGAGCAGGTACCGTTCAGCCAGAGGAGGGGGGGGGACTTTGGTATTATCATTTGCAGTAATATTAATTGGGCATTGCTTTACATTTGAATCTATGTTAGATTTTCCATTTTAAGAGTTAATAGTAATAACTAGTTTTTATATAATTATATTGAAGGTGAATTTTTTTTCCAGATTTTGTGGCGTCCTTAGCATTTGCCTATATTGCCTAATGGGCTAGCTGGCTCTTGGTAACATGGAGCAAATAGATACATAAACACAGATAAATATGAACTCATTGTATCTAATCTAAACAGGCAGATCAAGCCAGGAATCTGGGTGTCATCATGGACTGCTTCTCTGTTATGAAGCATCCACAGGCCGTCTGGGACAGGCCCACTCTCTGTTCTGAGACTCAGAGCTGAAAATGGAGAAGCAGCATTCAGTTTTTATGCCCCACACGTCTGGAACTAATGCCAAGAAAACTGCAGATCAACTGATTTTCTCAGGTCTTTTAAATCAAAACTTTTTTTTTTGCCACTGCACTGAAGCTTTTAATCTTCTATTTCAGACATACTCCACATTACCAGACACTTGAAATAATATTTCAAATGTAGTAAGTGGTTGAAAAAAATGATTTATTTCTCATATTTCGACTTGCCCAACCCTGGTGCATTGTGTAGCCTTGTAGCTAAACAGTAATTGTAAAAAAGTAATTTAAAAAAAAAAAAATGGATTTTGTGAAACTTTAGAGCCTAGAAGAATGGGAAATGGAGCTTAGATTGAAAAATACCAGAGTTCACCTTCAAGTCCCTGTTTACCACATATTTCTTTACAAGGGTGATTTCATGGTGTTGACTGTAGCCATGATTTGTACTGATGTCCAGAAACAAAGCATTCAGTCAATATTTCACTAATGTTCTCCATTGAAACCAAGGCTAACATTTAAACCAATATGCAATTACATGCAAACAACAAGCACAATAACATCGATCAATCTATTATCTATGAATAATTCCAGGAATTTCATAAAGGCCACAAATCAATTCTCCACTACATATATGAGGCAATATGTGATTCTTAATAATGAGACCACGTTTACTTGTCCCCTCTACAAACCAACATGTCAGCCTGACCTTCGTGTTCACATTGAACCGCCTCTGAAATACAGACATCACAAGCAGTATCAAATCCTGCAGCACAAATTATTTTGGATACTTCATATCATGGGACGAATCCGTCTGCCACAGACGGCAACTCGTCCGGGGGCTCTGCTATCGTTCATGTCCGAGAAAACAAAGCCTAGCAGCCAGACTGCTGGATCGACTGCACCCTTGAAAGTGACACAGATGATGAAATCAAACACACCTTTCCACACACATCTTCGCAGGCCCAGACGCTGGGTTTAATAGGATGCAACGGTTCCTTAAAAATTGCCTCATACTTCCACTTCTGTGGAAATTCCCAAAACAAGTTCATCAGCAGGTCATTTCAAAATAATTGTTTGTTATGTATAAATTCAACCGGGGTTCAGCCTGATGCTTGATTTAAAAAGAAAAAGGCCTGAAAGGAGCAAAAGTTTCTTGTCTATCGATTTGATGAAATGTGAAAGAAAAAAAAAGTTGTCTTTGATGAAATATATTTCATAACCTACTACTTGATAGTGCAAAATATAAGCAGAATTTGAAGGTACTTCCAAAATCAACTTCTAAAAACTGTCTGCTGTGGTTCGTCATCTTGTGCTGTGTCCCTTACTGTGGGTGTAGCTATAGCAACTACTATCCCAGTTAGCAGATGAGCTAGTCTGCCCAGAGACATTACTGGAAGCTGGGCTAAACTGAACTGGCCTCCATGGCCTTAACACGGCCGGAAACCAAACTGCACCCGGACACAGCTCCTGAGACCAGTAGGGGCCAGTTTTGACGAATGGAGATACAGTGCAGAGGGGACGTACTGCAGCTCCAAAGAGGACTCTGGGATTGAAAGCAAACAGTTTACAGGGGTGAAGCGGCAGAACAATGAGATGGAGTTGATGAGAACAGCTGCGTGTAGAGACAGGAAATTTTGGCATCTTATTCCGGGAATTGAGATGGATTGTGGAGAGACAAATATGTGTGTTTTACAGTGAGTTGGCAAGGCAGTTAAGCTCATCTGTAGTTTGTAGAAAAGAGAGAAACTGTTTGCTTTTTTGGTTTGTTTGTATAGTAAGTAGTAACAACATTTTTAAGAATATTTCCTTTCCTGGATTTTGTCAGTTTGCTTTGTTTACCTATTTGTAGGAATGTAGCGATTTTCTCAGCTCGCAATGCCATATGAGTCACAATACTGGTTTCACCATTCACAATTTTCCTTTAACAAACTGAGATTTCAGACAAATTAAAACAAAAAAAGAAAATACTGTAATTTTTCTTCTCTTCTCTTTATAATGTCAAATAAATCCTTTTCACTTGTGGGGTGGGAAGGTCATAAACTGCAAAACAATGCACATTTCCTTTTCTTTGTGAATGAGAAAATTAAAAATCTTCCATCCGAAAGACAAATAAAGGCTTTGCCTGTAATATTAACTTGGAATAAAACGTTGTTATGAGGATTATCAGGCAGACTCTGAAACGTTCATTATGTCCCCTCCTCTCATACTCACGCGCATGAATCGCTCGTCAGTCTGATTAATGCCTTCTTGCAGTATTTTCAAATAGTTTTTGTCTTGTTCATCTCACCTCTTTCACTTTCAGTCATCATACCTCCGACCTGAGGATGAGACTTCCACATCTTCACTAGCTGTTGTACCTTTTACGCCTTGCTTGCTACTCTGGGGCATGTAAAGCAAGGTCAAAGTATATAGCGCCCCCACTGCTTAATACTTGTATCACAGTCCTTTTAACATCTCAACCTGCTTGAGGCGTCACATATTTACACCCAGCTTGTAGTACATTCTTACATCCCTGCCTATTAGACTAAATCAGGGGTGTCAAACTCATTTTAGTCCAGGGGCCAGAGGCAGCTCAGCTTGACTCCAGAGCGGCAGACAAAAAACAAATATATGGCCTTGTTATCGACAAATAAAAACTGACAAATTATTCCTTTTCTTTCAGTATATTTTGAAAAAAATTCATACTGAAATTTTTACAATTAACAATCTAACTATACCAAAGCTGTAAAGCTTGTCTTATAAGAAATAATGCTGTCTTTATAATGTTCATTCTGTCATGGTTCTGCCCTCTGCTTTTAGTTTGGTAGTTGTGTTTTGGTTTTGTTACTTCATTTCAAGACTTAAGGTGGCTCAGGTGTGCAGAGCTGATTACCTGCAGCTGATGAGTCCTCATCAGTGGTATTTAAGACACAGATCCTGATCTACTCGTCGCCAGAACGTCTGGCCCCAGCAAGGTAAACCTAGACAGCTACCTACATCCTGAGACTTTTGATCTCTCTGTTCCCATGTTTTTCTCGTCCGAGTCTCCTAGTTCTGCTCTCGTGACTTTTTTGTTGCTACTTTGATCCTGTGGTTCCTAGTGTTCCTAGACATTTTCTGTTCAATACTTAGCTCAGCCTTCCTAGTGATCTTTTGTTGGTACTTTGTCTTCTCGTCTTCCTGGAGTTTCCTGCGCCTTTTGTTAACCATTGTTTTGTTGTTCCAGCCCTGCCGGGACTGGAGAGCTCAGCCACCACAGCCGTGTCCATCCCTGGTGTTCGTTGCTACTCAGTTTGGTTTTTGATTCTTGTTTCTGTTAATAAATCTTTATTTTGTACTTTGACCCCTGAGTTTCCTGTGTCCGCTTGTGGGTCCAGACTCTGTACGTCACACATTCATCAGTCTCAATATTCTTACATGCACAAAAAGTTTCACCCCATTTAGTTGGACCATGTGCACTGGTTTCCCATTTGGTTCTGTGATAAGATAGCAACGGCTCCATTTTTCTTGGAAAACATAAAAAAGTTGTATACACTTTCCTCATATTAGAGTCCAAAAAATTTGACAGTGACATTTACCATTAGCTACTCCGGCGTGCAACATTTAACCAACTTGAAGAGTAGTCAGTGTGTGAAAGGGGTATCGTGCAATCTTATCAGCACAGCGCCCCAGGGGACAGACAGGAGAAGTGAAATTGAATGTCAACATACACACGTCAAAATCATTCAAAAGGCTTGATTGGATCCACCTGGCGGGCTTCTTCTGGCCCATGTGCCGTTTGTTTATGTTACCCCTGGACTAAGAGCCCTAGCAGAGCTTCTGAAACTCATCGTTTGCATACATCTCCTAATAAAATCTATTGGATATTGGACTCTGTCCCCTAGAGGCACGTAGTGGTATTACAAAACAGGCTGGGGCTAGCTGGTAAGTTCAGTAGTTGACGCTGCAATTGAGTACGAAGATGTTTTTGACATTGCCGACATCTTTACATTTTGCTGATAATGCTGGTTCATTTTTTTCAATTTTATTATGGCCATACCTTTAAAAAAATGCTCCCTTTCTAATCCTCCATTGCATAAAATGATGCTTAAAATCAAAATATGGCCTATGACGTTCTGCTTTAATGTACAGGCAGCTCTCAACATAATGAATACCTACAGATGCAAATTTGACTCAAGGCCAAATGTGTACATGTTTCATTAAATACGATGAGATGACACAAATTTGGAAGAAAAAAAAAACTGATACAAAGTCAACTTTCCCCCCCAGGTTTTAGCCAGCTCCTGGAATAGAATATCTCTTCCTCTCTGGGGATTCTAGGGTGTGTTCACTTCAAGGACAGAGAGGATCCGAGCACCTTGGATTTCTGGTATAAACATCAAAGGTGAAGCTAAGCCTGGCCGTATTAGTTATCACCTCTTCTCTCTGTGTCTCGCTTTCTGGATCTGGTTCTGGACGAGCCCTTAGATCGCTGCTGAATGGAGATTAGCTTGACACACACTTGCAGCTCACAGCAGCACTGTGATTAATACACATTTTATTCTACCTTGTGTGTTGTGACGTAAGTTGAGTATTCTGTTGGTCTGGCATTTCTTTGGGAGCAGAGAGATTGATGGTTAGTGGTAATGATGAATGAATAGGGCTCCCACCATCCTCAACTAAGGGTATTTAACTTCCAAGCTGTAGCTGTAGCTGATCAGAAATCAACAGTCTCAGACTGTGATCATTCTGAGTGACAATCAATGGTCCTGTGGCTTAAGAGGTGCTGGTAAATAGCCAGTTTTAAAGAGACATGCACACAGCAAAAATACAATGTATGACATGGCAAGGCAAGATATAAACTACACCGACCAGCCACAATATTACAACCACTGACAGCTGAAATGAATAGTATTGATCATCTCGCTACAAGCCAGCAAAACTTTATTTATATACTACATTTACAGCTACACAAGTAGAGTGACATCACAGAAATGCGAAACAGGGTATTCCTCCAATAAAGTCACTACAACACTGCACTGTGGTGAGATGATCAGTGTTATTCAGTTTAACTGTCAGTGGTCTTGGTGTTGTGGCAGATCCAATATGATTCTTAAATTACATGAATCAGATAAAAACGCTCCTGCTGCAATATGTAATTGAGGACACTTCATGAGCAATGAAGAAGACTGTAATACTTTGATAAAGTTTTGCAGCATTGTGGCTGCAAGTGCTCAGATGCCCTTCATAAATATCCTGCTTGAGATCTGCTTTGTCCCCAGGACATACACATGGATAACAATACATTATTGCAAAAAAAGCTTTTATGCTCTACAAAGCACCTCCTGTGGTTAAATAATGGGGACATGAAAAAAAATCTGTGGCTATCCCCAAAGCAGATACATTTTCATACTCCCATTACCCACGTTCAATCAGTTCTACAGTATGTACACAGCAGCCAGTCCGACACATATCGCTGCTCCAGGTCCTGTGGAACAAGTCAACATTTTACAGTTGTAACGTGAAAACCCCCATGCAATATTTGTGCCTTCATATCAGCGCCTCATTCCTCATCTGCTGTGCATCATGCAGACAATTGCATATTCTATCATGACTTGTCCCCCGTCAGCCCACGTCGTTCAGAGAGCACCTCAGTGTAATTCTGTGATTAATAATGGATGCAGAGTGAGGGTTAGCTAGATGCCTGACTGAAGGGCTGACTGTCTGGGGAACGCTACACTGATGAAGGTCTTTCCCTCAGCTGTCACGCAGGAGAGCGGCAATCGCGTAGAAATTTGCCGAGCGGATAAGCAGGCATTGCTTTTGTGAATAAATAACGGTGTCATATTGTACATCCTCTGTTCAAATATGAATCTGAAAACTAAAATAGCAGTGGTATGAATTAATCATGCAAGATTACAGTGCAATACTACTGAATGGTTACTCTCAAATAGACTTCTAAGCATTTTGCACAGCTGATACTTACAAAAGCCTCACACGTGACTGACCTTCAACGTTGTAATAATAAAGTTTATTTATATAGAACTTTTTAAAACTTCCAGTTAAAAAGTGCTTGTGGTTCAACATTGAACATTTAAATGACCTTCAAACAACCTGGATGTCACAATGTTAACAAAATTCCTATAAATCAGTGTTGAAATTTAAACCAAATCTGTAATGATCACTAATGTCCTCAGCCTTGATGTTATTATACAATCCATTTTTCATATTTTGCTAATGAAACTACTTTAAAAATGAAAATATTTGTTTTGTGAGACGATAAAAATGGCCTCATATCAGCTGCAGTGACGTCTGAAATCTCTCGATGTTGCCGTGACTCTGGCTCGTGACAGTGGAGGTGGAGGTGCAAAGGCATCTGTCAGTGTTGGTTTTAGTAGAAAGCTGTGGTGGTTCTGTAGGTGTCTTTGCATAGTGCTGGTGTTAGCTGTGGCGTAAGACAATATTTTCGTACCGTGCTGACATATTTTGTTCATGTTATGTCTGTCACTCTGTCACCATTCATTGTTTCCAGCAGCTACCCAAAATGCTGCCACACAGATGATTTAAAAGTGGGCGGGGCATCTTCACTGCCAGTATCATCGATATCACTGCGACTGCAGCTGGATATGCTTTTTCCCCTCTTCTTATTCTTGTGGGTTTCCTGGGCGACTAAATGCAACAAAGGTGTATTGCTGCCCCTTACAGGTCAATAACAGAAGTTTGGATGGGCCTCTGCTTCGCAAGACAGCTTTTCAGTCAACGACAAATATCGTCATGTTTTGATATCATGCGATCTCGTTACACCCCTCGTATCCCCTGACCTCTACCCCTAATGGCCATTTTTTTTCCCAATAATTAATACAATAGCCCTAAATTAGGTTTTGTCAAGGTTAGGGCAAGATGGAGGTCATATAGGGTTACATGAGGAAGAGAATGAGCATTCAACCAGATCAGATTTCTGTCTTATCTCCTCTGGTTGATGATGTGGAAGCTCCAGGAGGCGGTAGGGGTTCAGAGCTAAGGGGATGAAGGCATCTCGGGCCACATCATAACATGGATATTAGGGTGCTGAGCTTTAATGAAGCTACTCAGCGCACGGGCGTACACAATTACACGCACTGACATGAGGGCATTTCTCAGCTACTAAACACATTCATTCTATTGTGCTCCTACACTCATCAATGATGTTATCTGTTGTCTCTGCTCCGTTGCTTTATTTTTCTCATGTAGCGCTCCACAGTCTACAGTCTAAGAGAGTACAGCAGGTCCGGAACAATCGATTCTCTGACTATTTCCAGGAAACTGTTCAACTGGAAGCAGAGATGTTGTGCTGCAAATGTTCCCCCTGTTTCTGTTTGCCGTGCTTGCAAAAAAGCAGCAGCTAACTGTGCATTCCAGAAGTCCAGACAAACAGGCAGGCTTGTGTTGTACCACAAAGAGAGGATGGTTCAGGTCTAGAACTATCTGCGCTCATCCTGGAGAGACGGCCTTGGACAACTCTCTTTTAATTAAAGGCAGAAAAAAAACATCCTGTCCTATCAGAGCTTACAGTCTCTCAAGATGTCTAATATAAAGACTCAGCCAAATCGAAGTGAAGAAAGTTTACTGATAAACTTGAATGTTGTTAATCCTTTGGGCTGTGCACAGGTTTGTGTTCTCTTATATATTTCAGCAGGTTACTTTGAAGGTTAAATCTACTCATTACAGGCTGCGATCAGGTATGCGATCCACAAGCCGCGGCCTCGGTACCGCAGCAATTAATGGTGACTCAGGTATTACAGGAACAACGTGGGGAATCATCCCGCTTCGGTGTCACAGCCGCCCGCTGCACTCTTCTTGTGACTGTCTCTGATAATACATCTGCCATAGAGGAAAAGACACTTCCTTGGTTTACCGCCCTAATCATTCAAAGTGCAGAAACCAGCTTAACGGTTTGTTTAACTGTTCAAATGAAGCAGGTCTGGAAGTGATTATTTCTTATAAAAGTACAGGACAGTGAACAAGATGGACTGAAGCCCATACATTTTTTTTGTAATAGAGATTTTCGAGGCAGTTATAAGCTTATTTCTTGATTAATATTGCAGTCTTGCTGTATAATAGCTCAAACTACCCCACGCACGTCTGTAGCTGGCTGTTTAGGCTATTTATTTCCCACAATCTTTAATTCTATGGAAAGTCATGACCAGGTCTGTTATTTTTATAAAGAACTGTTTGCTTTAGTAAGAAGCTTCAAATCATTGTTTTTGGCCACAAGGGTACACGCGTCACATTTTAATTGTAAAGGTGACTTGATTCAGCTGAGTACTTGTTCAACCCTCACATTCGTTTCTCATTCTGTGACGTTAAATTCTCATACACCTCACTTAAACGTCGAAAAAAAGAAGCATAAACCTGCCATATGTGAGGTACTTCTCAGCAGGTACTGGTGAGTCCACTCGTCTCAGGAAGAATGTACAATGTGTTGGCCACTGCAGGCGAGGGGTGGGACAAAATCTCCATACAATCATTCTTAAAAAAAAAAAAAAAAAAAAAAAAATCATCACTCCAAACATATTTCCCTGCCCATCTGAATAAATGACTCCTCACACTGGCACTTATCCCAGGAATGAGGGTAAATTGAAAACGAACTGGCTGTAGATGGTTGGCAGTGTAAACAAGCTAAAGTAACAGATGCAAAGCTTCGTTGTTGTCACAAACACTGGGACCAAGGTATGAAATATAGAGCAGAAAATATGCCAATGAAAAAGCTATTCAAGCTCTATATCTTAAGACGAGCTGACGACTCGAGAACGCACAAGTTGCAATCACCTGCAACAGGTGGACTCCACTGTAGAGTCCTACAGGACTTACAGATGAGCAGGAAACACACTCCTGTGTGCTATAAATGGGTTTCATGAGACTTTTACTAGTGCTCATAATGCAGAATACTGTCTATCCTGTCATCGTATGCTTGTCAAGTGCTAAAATGTGTCCAGCTTTACATAAAGCCAAGTTTGTTAAGCTTTTAAAAGTAAAAGCGTGGAATGTGTACGTTGCCATACACTGACTATGTCACTAAAATGTCTATTTTTATGTGCTATTTCATAAAAGAAATATGTTGTATTTTTACATTAATTTGTTTTTTAGAGTTCTTAGATTCTATAAATTTATTTTTCAGGTGAAAAAAAATTGTTATTCTGTAAAACTTTGCCATTTTATGGTTCTTTTACAATGAAATGATGTCGACGCTGACAAATTAGTCTGTGTGTTAAAGAGGCACTAAGCTAAAAATCACGCGCTTCGTGCATCGTTTCATCTCATTTGTGTCAAACTGCAGTGCATAAATATATAAATCCAAAAGCCATTTGGGCTTTTGAGGTGTTTTGGATTCTCTGAAGCCTCTCCTTACAGTGTAAATCGATGCATGTGTTTGTCCTGCAGTGTGTTTATACATGCATGTCTACGTAAGACACTGAGTAAAACTGCAAATTTCCCCGTTGCAAGACGAAGAAAGAAAATCTTAATATTAATCTTAATTTGTCAGACAGACAGATTTCATGATGTACCTTAACATGATTGTCTTCCAATCGATTATCTCATTAGCATGATATTATCGGTATCGTACCATGACTTACCCTGTGAGTCCCACCCTTACTGCAGGATTACGCAGATAAATAACTATTCAGAGATGGAGGAAGTCATAAAAGGAGTGATAAATACTTCTAGTGTTAAACTAGGACTCTTTGCTGCTGCTTTGTTCAGGAAATCAGTCATTGTAATTTACCGTACAGAGAACTTAACTTCCTGCTGCACGGCTACAGATGAAGTCGTCCCACCTTGGTGGAAAAGAGCTGGCACCTTTTCCCTCAAAATGATTTATCGCACCAAGCTAAAACCAATCCCGCCACACTGATGAATGTTGGTAACGTCAAGCCCCTGAATGATAACAGTTGGACTTATCAGATAAGCCTGGTTTTTGGCTGGATTGAACGGTAAGATTCAGGTGAAGATTGATCAAAGCGCGACGTATAGGTTTCTGGAACTCTTCTCAGGTGTGTGTGTGTGTGTGTGTGTGTTTGTAACTGAATGTGCAGAGGTCCACACACCACGGAGGAGGATTGCCAATCCATCCCCTTCACCCTAAGCATTGTATCAAGCCATACAGAGGATCAGCCTCCCTGATGAACAACAGACCACTGCAGGGATGAATAAAAGATCTGTGCCGGGGTTCATGCAGGATCCCCACACTCAACCGCACGAAGTGAACCGCCGCAGCCCGGGCGAGACACTCTTCGCCTCTCATCGGTACTCGCAAAGTCAGCAGAAGACTTTATCTGCGGTATCAGATAATTAGAAGAGAGAAAAAGGGGGACGGTGTGTGTTAAGAGATCAAACGCTGTTCTGGGATGTTATCGGCTATTTGCAGCGCCAAGCAGGTCCCACTTTTAACAGAAAACGTATAAGAGACGTGGTTAAACGATGAGCCGGAGGCACTTTAATGCAAAAACAGATATGAGGAGGAATGGATTACACTGCCAGAGAAGCATTCATTTCACCCCTAATGGACCCTGACTAATGCCACTTAAAAGGGTTTACACAAAGGCTTTTAATTATTTACACTAATGTCAGCCGAAAACACATGACAAAAAACATTTTGCAATGGAAAAAAAACTCTTTCGGCGACACCCGTCCCTGAATTAAAGGTGACCAACAGTCTTTCCGCTTTGCTTCCCTTCATGTTTTTCACCGCTATGAGCCACAGTTCATTACACACCGAATAAACACTTTGTTTACGCCGATTACAGCGTAATTCAGAAGGACATATTGTTAGGAGTAACAAGTGTGTGAAAACTCCAGGGGAGAACAACTGATTAATTGTTGACAATCCTAAGTCTAATAGCAGTTAACTGGAGAAAAAAAAACAACAAAAAAACAACAACACAGGCAGCACAGGCGAAGTGGAGCATGAAACGGCCCGCGTGTGTGGGGTGGACAGCATGAAGGTCACTGCTTGTCATTAAGTCAGCCTTGATAATTAACGTCCGTCCTAAAAACGGGAGTGGTAATTACATCTTAAAATGTAACATTTTATATCCTCAAAAACTTCAGAAAGCTCTGGACTGAGAATGCAATTACTCATCAGTCAAAGCCTCTGACATTGAGTGCGTGAGTGACACACACGGCCCCCTTACTTTCCCCCCGGGGCAGAGGGAATTCAGCCAAATGTAATCGGCAAAAACCACATTTGCGGTCATATAAAGCTATTCATTTCAGCAACATCAGCATAAGTCCCAATTTCCTGAGCGGAGCACCGTAGCTGTCCTAACTGGACTCAAACCGGCCACTGGAGACTGAGAGAACATGCCAAAGGCTCAGCATCTTACATGGGGGCCAGTCTGTTCCTAAATCAGGTTTGATTACACCACTGGCTCAGAGCTGCCGTTCATTCCTGCAGAAAGAAAATTCTTCTCATGAAACTTCCACACATGTACTAGCACAACCCTGCTTTCATCTACCTGTTTCCATTTTCGGGGAGTAATTTACCGCAACAGTGGAGGTTCTCATCCAGGGAAGAGTTCAAAAGAAAACGGGCACTGTAAGAGGTTTCATTTCGCTTCATTTTCATATAATCGGGACCGTAACAGTCACATGCCTTGAGCCTCCAAAAACAGTTCTTTTCTTTCTTACAGTGGCATCTCAAAATCTCAAAAACTTTGTATTTTACTAAATGCAACCATGTAATAAAAGTATTCAATTAAGCGGCACATTTAAAAGCTTGGTTGAGGCACCATCTGACAGTTGACAACTTTCCTGCCTGTATATCCTGAAACCTCCGCTGACCATCTCAGCCCACATTGGCGGATGGTGCAGCTGGTTCTTTCATGAATTCATTTGGCAAATCGCATACAGGGTGTGCTACTTAAGCTCCTTATGCTTTGGTTATCTCCTCCTTATTTCCACCTCCACCCCAACTCCTACTTTTACTCTGTGTCTGACTTCATTGGTGTCCTTTCTGTTGTCATTTTTACCTGCTCTGTTCTCTGTTCACAGGAAGAAGCAAAGGAGCAACTCGTACAAGGCTGCCTACAAGTTGACGCTAACAATGCTAGCAATGTTAAGTCATCAGAATTGGTTCCGTAGGTTTTCCCCGTAGAAGATCGAGGCTGCCGGAATTTGTTTTTTGGAGACTGCCACTGGTGGATTGCTTATTTCAGTCATGATCTGTGTTGTGCTAATGTTGACATATTTACAAAGTAATATAAAATATTATTTTCATAAATGTGCCAAAGTGTGTGTCCATTATCTTGATGTAATAGGAAGTTAATAACTTTAGAGGGTTAAAGAGGGGATACCTATTCCGAGGAACTGCTACCAAATTATAAACATGTGGACCACTGAATAGATCTACTAGTGGGCAACATAAAATAAAGAAAATGTCCCGGTTGTATTTCGGTGATAAGGTACTGTATTCTTCCTCCCACTCCTCCAGCTGAAGGCTTGATGAGGACCAGCCTACTTCGACTGTGCTGCAGGACACTGAGAAGTGAAATAAGGCGATCGAACGAGAGACCGTATCATTTATATTGAATTGATATTCTTTCTAAATGCTGTGGCAAGAAGCAGTGAGGACAGTGGCAAAGACACGCGGTAACACGCGCTGCCTCTGAGCCATCCGTCTGCAAGACAGGGAGCCTCGATCCATCACTCCTCAACGATTCAGCACTGTCCTGCCTGTTCACGATGGATGAAAAAGTCTCAGACCAAAACCCTGCACCTGATCCCTCCGAGTGTGTTTGCAGGGTCATACCTTGAATCAATCTAACCTCGATTCGGGCTGAACCAAAACTTGGGAGTATTCACATGTTTCTGTGACTACATCATAAACCCCCAGCCTAAAACAATAAATCAAATAAAATATAAGTTTGAAGTCAATTTTAACATTGTCCTTACCTCCATCTAGTCCAGTTTAAAACCGAGCAGGTCCCACAGTCGATGCCAGCTTGGCAATGAGATGCAATTTCACATGTAAAATCAAGGCTTTGCACACTGACAGACAATTATATAATTGTTTACCCCATCAAATAATTAACACACTCTCTTTTCTGGTAAAGACCTACTGCGCCATTTTGTTTACAGAAGGCAATTGTTGACAGTGTTTACCAGAGTCACAGTGATAAACCCCCCCCCCAAAAAAGATTTGCACATCCTTTGTTGTGCTCTGCGGCTGGTGCAAACTGGACACTGCTCTGCAATAGGCGTCATGTGACAAACATGCATCAGCGCTGACAAACAACCATTCAAGAGAGGAGAGATCGAGAGGCAAAGAGTGAGAAAGAGAGTCAGGCTCGCACGGTTTCTGCTGCCAACGCTTCTGACAGTGACGGCGAAGACCTGAAGTAACCTCAAGCACAAAAAAATGAAAATAAAATGCAGCATAAGTGCATGGCTGCCATTCACCTCAAATTTCACAGCTGACAAGCTGACGTGGCAAAGACACAGGAAATGTGTTTCAGGCAATTTGTCAGCGTGGAAGATCAAAAACATCTCAATGTGCTCCTGCGTTGGCAAAGGGGTTTTCAGCCGTGTCAGCCAGACAGCGCAGAGGGTTTTTTTTTTTTTACGCAGCACTCTCCTGTCTTGCAGCTCCATTCAGAAAGGCTCTGAACCTCAAAAGCACAAGTGCACTTTCTCTGCAGCAGCTCGCAGGTGTCAGTGTGCAGAAATAAAAAGTGAGGAGCAGCAGAAAGCCTGTCCGTGTGTAAATATAAGCAAAAGGAAAACTGCTACAATTGGGGACCAAGAAACTTCTCTGGTTTTCTGGTGAGCCTTTAAAAACCCATAGACACCTTTCCCTCCCTCATTTGGAGGTAATGTCCTCTTTATCTGTACAGAGCCCTGAAGAATCTCTAAGCACTATCAGGGTGATTAAACAGCGCTTCCTCTGCTACAATGGGCCGGAGCAAGCCGATTTGAAAGCTGCAATTAATATTTCAGGGACGAGCAGACAGACTCACGGGGGAAAAAAGGAGCACTGATTATTGGGAATGGCAGATGTAAATCAATACATCCTGAGCATTTCAGCGAATTGAAGCCTTTTCAATGCAGAATTTGATCGAAGAACTAGTTAATGGCAATAACGTGGGCTAAGGTCGAGTTAGAGCAGCCAGATTCAAAGTGAAAATATTCACACTAAACTAAAAGTGGTTTAACACAAAAATCCCATATCACCACTGTGTTGCCATGTCCAGTTAACATACATCACCTTATTGATGAGGCTGAAATAAGCTTACTCTTAAAGATGGAACTTGGAGGGAATAAGAGCGGAATATAAATATGGGTGTAAAGATTACCCGATCTGAAATGGTAATCATTTTTTGTGACTGAAGAGCGCACTGAAGCACAGCTCTGCCGATCTGGCCAAACAGCTGCGGCTCCCTCGCATGGAGAGATCCTGTCACAGTTTGAAAGATGTTTGATTTTACAAGAAAGGTGGAAAATTGGACTTTGAATACTATTTGTGCCAAAATGAGTGAGAATTTAGTTTGAACTTTGTCCGGTGCTAGATTGGCTTTTAAATTTCATTAACTGCAATGTACTGAAGGGCTGCGTAGGAGTTTTCTAAAACAACATTATTTGTCATATTTTTCCCTCACACTGCCATATTCATGCACTTGGGCTGTGTGAGACGGACTCAATTTTATATTCATGATGTATAAATGTTTATAGAGCATTTACTTTATGATGGAAAATATTTACATTGCATTAAATAAATGTCAGAACTGTACAGAAATGAATCAGTTTGCATCGAATCGGATCGAATCAGGATCGTATTCAAAATGAATCGTCCCTGAATCGAATCAAAGCAAATGAATCTTGACAGCTCATCGCTAAAAAACGGTGACTGGAGATTAGAAATAAGGAGGTGCATGCAAACTGATTCTGTTCACTGTTTATTTATGAGCTACAAACACAGCAAATTACAAATACAAGAGGGAAAACATGAAAAATCAAAGTGTGGAGTAAGTGAGCTAATTTGCAAATTACCTGTAAAAGAGCAACAGTATGTGGTTACTGCTGACCGTGGTATTTAAAATATACCCTCATTTTCACTTCGGAGTTGTTCATTTCTCACCTTACTTTAAATTTTTTGGAGTAATTTAAGTACTTCAAGTGCGCTAGAAATGAATGATCAAGTAGGAAGTTACTAATCTATGATAATCTCACTGTATCCTCAGTTAACTAGTCATTTTTAATGTAAAGAGCAGGAGATGTGTTGATGTTAGCAGAGTTCTAAGGAACAATCGATTTGATATTATCGCATGCCGTCTCACTGTGACAGCCAGTAATGCGATCGTTTTGCTGAGCACCCAGAAGACACTGGGAGAAGAGCGCAGCGGTGAGCTGGCCTCAGTCCTGCTGCAGCGAGCTGGCTTGGCCACTGATAACAGCACCGAGGCTGAAAAAAAACCCATTACAAATAGCTTCATTAGGCCTGTCAGGTTGTGCAGCTGAGGTGGTACATCTTGATTGAACACCCCCTTGACCGAGGTCAGAGTACGCCGCCCCTCCCGGGATAAAATACCTGCTCTTTTCGAGGGGACTGTGTTGGAGGCCCCCAGTCAGAGCATATAACACACCAACACCAACGGAGTTATTAAATCCAGACAATGTCAGAAGCTGAATGTTATGACACTCAGCTGTTGAAGAAAACAAGTTAACACATGGAAACTGAAGATATGGAGATTACGTTGCCGGTCATGTAACCCAAATCCAGATTAATTAAGACTTGGAGTGCCACATTTTTTCACTCTAGTTGACTTATTTCAGCAATATCAAAACTGTATATTTGCCTATATCTTTATTTCTTTACTGTTACTGCAGCACAATTTCATTCCTTAACTGTGAATGTGATAATTACATTTTACCGTCAACAATGGCAGCAATGACTGTTGTTATTATGTTGTTAATATAACTGCTAACTGCCACAGACGTGGAAATGCAGTAACATTATCACTTTTTAACTATCCATTATGTTGCATAGGCGTGTAAGAGTTGTCCAAAAAGATTATTAAACCACAATAAGCTACACTGTCTCTTCATCTCATCCTTCACATGGATGGTGAATAGCTCTTTTATTACTGTCATCAATCTCCCCGGAAATCACTTTCCTATTATACTTCTCTTTTTCCTGACGAATACGCTGCAGTAGAAAAATGTGCTGGAAGTCATTGGATGTGGTTACCGAAAGTGAGAGTTTCCAGCCATTCAGATGCCTGTCCTGACTGCACATTCCTCCCACTTCAACCACCATTCTACTTGAAAAAAAGGGAAAAAAGAAAATCTATTAAAATACGATGGCATCTCCATGTAATGTCCAAGATAACATGTCAGTTATCTAATATGTTGTGAGATTGAACCAATATCTTACCAACAACCTGATGCTTTCTTTTTTTTTCTTGGCATCAATGGGCAGAAATACCATAATAGCCACTGAGAGATATTGTAATCCAAGTGCGCTGATAAAAGATTAGACAATGTTGGACACCCCAACAGGAAAAGCTGTTTTTCAAGCATTATCAACAACTGCATAAAGAGGAAAGAGCCAAAACAGGAAGACCGACATGTCAAAGCGTCTATCTATGAACGCTTCTCAAGGACTGCGACTGTTTAAAGGGGGGGGGGTGAGTTACGGAGCATGGGAACAGGGAGAGGATTGAGAGCGGGGTAGCTACTCTAAGAGCCTCATGCTTTATTCCAAGAGGTTACAAACACTATCTTTAAATTCTTTACTCTATAAATTGTCAAGAAAATGCTCATCGTATTTTTATAAAAGCTTCTTATAAGAGCTTTCTTAAGGGCTCCCCCAACTAGCTAAAGGGCAGGGAGGAGCTATGGAGCAGAAACTCGGTGGGGAAGGGAAGCAGAGCTGCTTTCTTATGCGTCTCTTGCCCAATTCCAGAAATTCCAAATCCCACCTTTACTAGGCTTTGAGGTGAGAGTAAGTATATAATTACAATCTTAACTAAAAGGAAATACCAGGATTACCTGCTATTTTGCCAGTGTTGTTTCAATCGATAGCAAAACTGTGACTTTTGTCAGTGTTTTTCTCTATTGCACAGTGAAATGGCTAATTTAAAAAAAAAGAATTTGATTTCCATATTGTCTATGTTACTTTGTATTTACTATCTATTTTCTAAATAACAATAGATGAGCAAGAACAACAGTAAGGCCTCCTTAAGTAAACAAGTGTGCTCAGTCTTCATGTTCTGCGTCCAAACTCCCAACTCGGCCACGGCTGAGAAGCATTAATTTATCTTTAATGTTATTGAGGACATTTTTTTTCTGCATGCTTCAACCTCCTACACAAACCAGGAATGGGCGAAATAGTGCACCCTACCTGCTGGGTGAATGTGGCTGGAATTTGCAAGTTGCAGCTTTAATTGAGTCGCACCTTGACATATATTCCAAATGTTTCAGAAATTTAGAATGTGACTGCTTTTACTGATAGTTTCACTATGTTTGGACTCACTTTAAAGCCCTTAGAAGCTGCAGGGGAATCAGTTGACTGTAAAAAAATAAAATTACCAGAATGCTTACAGATTACCACAACCTCAAAGGGGATAAAGATGATATTTTCAGTGTATTACAGGTAGCGACTGTCCATTAAGGGAAAGGCAGAACGGCAGCACTCCAAGAACTGGTTTATTCATTGTGACAAAGTATCAAAGATGAGTGAACAGCAAATCCAAATTAGATGCTCGCTAAAGTATCGCCAAATACTGGCTTACTCTGTGCATGATAGAGAAGCTAGCTGTTATCATGCATGTGCAGAGGGTGGAGGACGAAAAAATCCACAAGAGGAGGAGGTGGAGGAGCAGGAAATGAGCCGCGGCGTTAGTGGCATTGACTGAACCGATGCATGTCCTCCCTCATGGGAGGGAGTCAATGACAATGATCAATGCCAATGCTTAACACAGCAACACCTGTGAAAAATTAGTCACAGCAAAGTTGAAAACAAACCAGCAGAAAACAAAGAGAGATTAAAAAATAGAATCAAAGACTTAACAGGTGCAGTGCGAGTCGTAAGGAAGCCATTTGCCACATTCAGATTTAGAAAGCTTTTCAGTGCAGTGTTTCACAGGATGTATGCTCACAATATGTCACTGATTAGTAAGAAGGGACTTCTTTGAGGCCCAAATTCAAGCAAAAGCAGTCTAACAAATCAGTCCAGTCTGGCAAGGAAGACTAATCTTACAACAGGGGCTGAATCGCACTTTTAAAGACAAAGATAAAGTTCAAACAGGGATTTAAAAAATATATCAACTTTCATCACTGTATCATACATCAACAATCAAGTCGGAACAAAGACAGGTCTGCTTCACGCTTTCAAAAACAAGAGGCAGACGAGTCGACGTACCCAAGAAACACAGGATTCTATTGTTGCGCGGGAGTAATCGAGCGGAATGATTCCTGACACCGAGTCAATAGCACATAGCTGTCCGACATACTAACAAGAATCAGAGAGCATTTTTGGAATGACAATTACAGAAGTGTCTGGGGAAATAAAGGCCAGCTCAATCTCAAAATGGTGCACGCACTGCATCCTTATGAGAGCACACAGCTAGAACGACTCGCTGCTGCGAGGCTGGTTGGAATGAGCTGCAGGGTTTTGCCAAAACAAAACAAAATCAGGCTCACCTCTTACCCTGGAAGGAGCGAGAGAGTGTTTGGTCACACAGGAGGCCCCCGCCTAATCATTTTGATCAAAGTGCTGACAGTTCAATCTGCAGCGGCCTGTGTAAATCCTAAATGTAAGTTGATACAAACAAAGAACTCCTAATTAGCATTAAGATCACAGAGGCTATGTGAAGTGGCGGACGTTGAATTACTCCCTCAGTCTCTCCATATCAGACACGCAAGGTTGAACCTGGCATTCGTAAGTCTCAGTTATGCAGACACCCTCGTTTGTTTATCCACACTCATGCACACTCATGCATATTTTGTCAGTAAGCCCTGCTTACTGACAAAATATCTTCAAACAAAGTGACTTCTTGGATCCCTTTGATGCATCAAATTGCATATTTAAAAATAAAAACATGAGTCACAACAACCATCAGGCACATTAAACATTTCAGCTGCAACAAAGACAACAACTCCTCACATTTGACAGACTGTAAGTATTGTAGCAGTGGGAAGTAACTCAGTGGTAAAGACAGTTCAGTTATGTCTGCTATAGTCAAAGAAACTAATAAATTCCAGTATGTTTTGAATTATATTTGATGGTATGGCTCTACTCTGGGAGCGAAGCAGCAAATACCTCCCAGTACAGAATGAGGCAGGCATCATTGAAAACCAAAGTGACATTGATTATGTGTGACAAAATAAAAAGAAGGACCTTAGGGTGGAGACGGATGGAGGAAGCAGGAAATGCTGAGTTCAGTTACAACCAAGTACTCTGCAAAGCAACGTAGATTCCCATTTGCCTTAAGTTACATTCAGCGCTACGGCTCTGTTCTGGGACTTGGACTGGGACTAAGTGTGACACTAAAAACAGGAGCAGAGGTGGGTTTGACTAACGCTATGCTTGATCTGTCATTTTCTAACCCTAAATAAATATATATTGCACAGTGTACAGAAATTACGATTGCCTCACTTTCAGTTGATTATTCATGCTGCCACCGTGCGTCCATTCACTGATGTGAAGCGTTCAAAACCGGAGTCTCAATACCTGCCTCCTTATTAACAAATCTGTTTACTCTGCTTTCATCGCACCGCCGAGCTTTGAGGGTTGATTGGAACTGTTACTGTTGCTTTGGACAGCAGGCGTGTTGCGAACGCTGTCTTTCTGACCACAGCGCCAACAAAAACACATCATGGAGGGTGGGGAGGGCTGTCCGTTTCCCCGTTAATGTAATAAAACACTGATGGCAGCAATTGTCCGCATAATTCAATGCTTTAAGGTGCTGACGATGTGATGGAAATATTTTTACAATTAGGCACTGTTGCTTTTATCAAAGTACCAACTCAACATTTTTCCACCATTGATAAAAACTTTTTCCTTTTACTTTGTTTTATAATGACTGAAATCAAAACAGATTGGATGGATTTATATAACAGACAATTATCGAGGTTTTTGAGTTCTTTGCCCCCACTTCACCGCTTGCTTCCTCGGGAACACTGAAGTAGCCTAATTAAACGGAGCAAAAACTCACTCTTTCTTCATTCATCAGCACTTTGTTTTCTTCTGTTTATTTCTTCACTGCATCAAGTAATTGGAACAAAATTGACATGATCTTGATACTTGATTAGTTTTATGTTAAAAACTTTGTTTAGTCTGACCACAGCAGTGTCAGCAACTTTCATGTGTGCACTTCGGCCTTTATTTCTTCTGTGCAATTTAATTTCTCGACTTCAAGCTTTATTTATTGTCTCACAAATGCTTTTAATTTTTATGTAAAGCACTTTCAATTGCCTTTTCTGTGAAAAAGCTCAACATGAATAAACTTGCCTTGCCTTGACTGTTTTTTAAAACGCTTGTGAACACACAAACAACACGGAGTTAATTGGAGCTTTTGCATTGCACTCTGCTCTTTATTTACTTTATGTCAAAAACACAAAAGAAGTTTGACTATTGACACTGATAGGTCGCCTGTTAAAGCCCATGACTGCAAAATTCTTCCAAGTATTATTGATGAAAAAACTATTCAGTTTTAGATCAAGAAATCGCAGCCCGGGGCTGAAGGAAATCTTGGCACCATCCATATATCAGCAGAAAATCCTGCCAGCCGAAGAAGAGCAAGAAACATAAAGAAAATGACCAGTATGTGCAGAACTGATATGGTGGGAAAGCAGCATCCAAACTCCTCACGAACCATTCCCAATCTGCAACAGTGAGAAATAAGTGAAATGTGGACGGGTAGAGGTTAAACCACCTTAAACACCCACTTCGCCGAGCACACTACGCCAACCTCATCAGACCCACGATTTGAGTGGTATTGAGATAAATCTCTGTTCCAAAAAGTAAAATGCATCCTGTGTAATGATTGGTCGATCTAGATAAATGTATCAAATCAATGATCTCACCACATCAATCGAAAGGATTAAATAAAGGATCTACTGTCTACTATTGCCTTGTTTTGAGATATGCGTTTATTGTGAAACTCCTAAGGCATGTCTTTTTCACAGTTTCCCCCCAGCGTTCGCCTCTGAACAATGCTAGGGGCTAGTAGACGATGGTAAGTTTAATATGAGATATAAAATTACACTCCAGTAACACATCGCTGCATGTTTAAGCAGAACAAATGCAGGAAACCAAAAAAAAAACAATTTCTCACTCCGTGGGACTAAGAGGAGCTTAGCCATCTGTAAAACTGAAGAAAATTAAGTTATATTTGATTTAAACAAATGCATGCAATATATAAATTCTGATGGGGATAATTTTAGGTAATCATCAATTCCCCACCATAAATCATGCCCATGAGCATGTGATGCAATTGACCAAAGTGGCACCAATCAGGAGTGCAAATTATGTATCTGAAGTGCTCTTTTTTTCACGCAAGCCCTAATGTCCCTAAATCAGATCACAACGTACCTCTGAATTAAAAGTTTTGCGCTAATTCCTTCATGCAGCAGAGTCAAGCATGAAATTAAAAGAGAAACTCGGAGAAACTTGGACAAACTTGGATAAAGTTGCCTTTGTTTGTGCTCGGGCCTTTGAGTGGTTGACAGAACGCGGGCGCATGCTTCCGTCCCCGTCTGTCTGGGGCCATCTGGATCCAGGCGATGCCATGGCAGTCGTCCCGCCTTCATCTCCCCTTCAGGGCAGCAAATTACCCCCAGCCAAATGCTGATAAATTTTGGATGTGGCCAGTAATCTATCCGCTCTACCAACTACCTTGGCAGGTCACCAACGTCATTTGAACATTCGTTTATATTCTGAAAATGGAGTCATTTCGTAAAAGTTTGGGGTCCATTTTTAACGATGGATGTGTAGATCCCGTAAATAACAGAGTTGTGGGCTCGATGTCCACAACGTGCGTCCCTTCTCACTGCAGGTTCCTTTTGGTCTGAGACTAATGTTTTCTTCTTTGTATTGCACACACTTGTATGTAAGCATTAATAATACATTCATTTGTAATCATTTGCTCAATTTCAGCCTTTATTGGCTGTGATAATGACCTCCTGAATCCAATCGTCATCCTGGATAATTTGAACTGGTTATTTCACCAGTTCTCCTCTGTGAGAATGGATTCAGCCTCTCATCTGAAAAGGGAAATCTGGCCTACCGTCCGGTTCACCACTGCCGGTGTGGATGCCAGCGCCCAGACAGGTAAAGCAGCAGTAGTCACATGTGTAAAACCCACTCTGCTGCACTGCATGTGTGCATGAGCGAAGCATGTCAGCGCTCCCACACTCAGGTGCGGCGGATGTCGTTCTCGGAACATGTGCCGCGAGCTGCGCTCCTCAGACAGCCTCGAGTGCAACAAACATTAACAGAATATAAAACCCTGCGGTATCACTTTGTGTTTGCAGCGGGGACAGAGTGTGCAAGGCCACAAGGGAACACAGAGACTCATCTATAACAGACTGACTACATGGAGCAAGGTCATTCCCAAACACTGGACACATTGTGTTTAGAGATTTGGGATACTGGAGCTCCGTCGCAGAGAGAAAGATACTAAACGAGAGAGAAAAACACACAGAGCTCTATACAGAGGTTGTCCACTCGATGTTTATCCCTTTGTTTAACTCTTAGGGGGACATGGGTAATTGCACTATATTAAAAGTCACAATGACCTTAATGCCCTTGTGTTGGTACTTTGTTTGGTATCATTGCAACAATCCCAAACTATGACCTTTACTGTCTAAAACATTCTCACACTTATTGTGCACGCTCAAAAAATATGCTGAATATAAAATAGGCTGTCCCAACGCCTCCTCCATTTTAGCTTTCTCACCTTCATACAAGCTGAATATCTTGTTGCACTGGTCGAAAGCAATACATACGTGTAATCGTTTGACGCGATTCAAATTAGAGCCTGGTTCTCCACAATGTTAATCAGCCTGCAAGCAGTAGCCATTTAGCTTTTATCGCTGTTGAAAGTCTGTTGCTTGTAGGGTTGTCCAGGCGTCGACGAAGCAAACTATCCAGCGTGGTTTGCCTTTGGTGAGGGGGGAAAAGGCTCTCTGTGTCCTCTGTGTGCTTTGGCCAGCAAATGGTAATTGAGACCCAACGTAATTCGGTGCTAATTTAATTCACGTTGACACTAAATGAAAATAACATTTGGTCTTGTCGAGAGAACATCTGTCAGGACTTTGAAGCTGAACTTGCCATTCAAAACACAAATTTATTTTATCGATTTCTGCTTTCGATCCACATCGTTCCTGCTGCATCGCTTCCTAATGGGTTATTAACATTAACTTTGACCACCTTTGATATACATAAATACATAAAAAGGAATACTGTTATTTTTCAACCCATTTCCTTTTCTTTTAGGCTCTAAAATTTCACTAAAGAATTTAGTGATGGAGTTCAGTCTGTAGCATAGATCTAACAAGGCCGTGCAATGCAACAGCCCAGGGCAAGTAAAACTTCGGAGGCAAATCACTTTATTTGCAACACACGATGTTCAAACTGTTGTTGCAAATGGAGAAGATACCTACAGTAAAACACCTGTGTGTTTTTGACTCATGAACTGTAAAGATACAGTACCAAACCAATAATTGCATAGTTTTTCCAATGTTCACAAAGTAAACAAAGTAATCTCTGGTTATTTAGCGGATTACCACGACATGAAATAAATCGGTGCGAATCAGTGTCACAACCTAAAAGACCAGGAAATTTGCCGTGATTTTATGCATCATTGTCCTTCTAGACTGCTTTGAGTCTACATTTTCCAAAAACACAAAAAACAAAAAAACAAAAAACAGATTTCAGTTAAAGTGAGTGGAATCATAGAGAGTACTTCTGTGCTATACTCGTTTACAGGGAAGAGGACAGGTTAATAAAGACTATCGATTCTTGATCTGTATCCAATGAGATGAGAGGAAGTATCACTAATACTTCTGAGCTTTGTTTCCCTTTTCTTTTCTTCATTTCCCGGTCATTCAGCGGACACCCTGGGACGGCGGGGTTAGTGTGCATGTCCATGTGAAGCAGTCAGCAGCGTTTAGTCAGAGAATAAAGGGAAGACAATGATGGTGAGGGGGAGCAGAGGGAGCGGTCGACCCTGGCCTTTCACAGACAGAGAGGCGAAGAGAGGATGAGACTATGAGTGTTTTTACACCCAAACTGTTGGGACCAGACTTTCCAGTTTAATCTGACATATAATTAGGGATGTAAAAGACCAAAGCGCCGCGCCTTGGCCCAATGAAAAGAGGTGGTCTCGCCTCAGAACCACTGAGCCACAGTTTGACTTTTCAGACCAAATACAGGAGTTTAAGATGGCTATTGTCAGAAAGCAGAAGCCAGCAGAGGGAAAAATGAGCCGCTGAAGCACATGAGGGTGGCAGGAGAAGGAGAAGTTCTTCATTAAAATATGGTTCAACGGCATTATCTATGAGCTGTTGTCGACTGGAAAAAAAAAAAAAATAATAAAATGGCAACAATTATTTTAGGAGGCGCTGAGGGTAAATAAAAGAGAGGGAGAGCAATGGTACCTGACTGTAAAGAGGCCAGTCGTTCATTTTCCTCCTTTCATTCAATCGACCACAGAAGACAAATATCAACGTCAGAACAGAGCAATCACAATGCAGCAACCATATAGACATAGGTTCTGTTCTAGCTAGACCTGATGGCAACAAAACCTTAATCAATTTCATTTGAATCACATGTGTTTACCTTTCTGTTTAAGGCTAAAATAGCTGCTGTGAAAATTGACAACCGTAAGGCATGTAAACCACTGGTCCTAACATTCAGGCGCTACAGCACCCAAATGTTCTAAATGATCTCGCTGCGGAGAACAGGTAAAAAATGGCTTTAAAGGAGAAGTGATGAAAAAGATGCTTAGGATGATAATTATTAAATTTCCAGTGAAGGACACAGTTTCAGTGCTGCAGTTCTTATCCTAATATCAGTATCGGTGTCGCCCCTGAGGATTGGAGAGGATTGGTTTCTCGTGTTTTCTATGTAGAAGACCAAGGCTGTTACAATTCGTTTTTTTGAGACTGTTGGACATTAGTGGCTTGCGGAAGGAAAAGCAGAAATCCTCAATCAATAAGTTGCTTAGTTCTGTCATAATGTGTGTAATTGTAGATAAAAAAAAAAACACCCTGTGGACAAGTCAGGAGGGTCAAAAACGTGAAATTCATCACAGGCAGTCTTTAACCACCGAAGTATTTCTTCTGAAGCTTAAGCTGAATTTCAAGAATGTGCACTGATGGATGTTTTGCTCTGAACAGAAACCCCACAGACAGTCCGTCCTTTTTGGGTGAAACACAGTATGTTGCTTGGCCACTGGACAATCTGACCATGTGCTTCCTTCATCATTTCTGGCTGAACCCAAGCAACACGCGCTGACAGCCTGGCCCCCGTCCTGTACAGTGTGTGATAACAGCAATCCTGGAGATTCATTGTTCTTCACACTGTGTGACATGAGGTTAATACAATCTAGATGTGATCTGTGTCAGACAGTCCAATGGTGTGATGGATACTTTGGGGATTGCAGTACCTCAATGTAAATGCAGAAAAAAAGTATGGGGGGGATGGTGGCAAATCATGCCATCCTGCTGCACTGCTTTCAGGTTTTTATGTCTCACTTTAATGACCTTAAATAGTTCATTCTGGATCATTTCTTTCCGTATTATGTAGATCATTCTTTCATGGGAGAGTTTTTGATATTTTGGTCGAACATTTTTGAGACTATACAGAATTAAATTGAGAATGTCTTGGGTCAGCAAAGCTCTTCAGTGGACCAACATTACATAGGACCACCTTTCATCCCTGAATGACCAGGAACAGCCCACAATTCCAGTGGGTGAGCAAAAAACGTGGCTGGTGGTCTAATATGTCTATATCACAGCGATTAAAACACACAGACAGCTAACAAGCCACCTGAAATGGATGACAGAGATCAATGACTGTGAGACCGAGACTCTGCCAGCCTTCTCCACCTCCATGTGTGGTCTCTGTGGAGCCCAGAGGTCTTGCTGTGGGCCCATACTGAGAGTCAGTGAAGGGAGAAATTGTCCACCGTCAGCAATCGAACAAAATTAGCTCCTGCTTGAAAAAAAACAAAACAAAAAAACATTTCGTTTCGATCTTCCACTGTCTGTTAAAAATCATTGAGCCATATATCAGACAGTAGATAACTGAAGAATGTATGAGGGGAGTGAACAATCTGGTAAAACCGTCACTTCCTGCTGTGTCTGTAAACAAAAGAAGAAAAAAAAGTTTATAAATCAATTGTTATGCACTCATAATTGCCCACATACAACTAATAATGAATTTATAATCAGCCTTGTGGCAAAGAAAAGTGCTTTCACAGCAGACACAACACGAG
>KV751322.1:7374293-7385586 GCA_001698575.1 Mola mola | reverse complement strand
TAATAAAACGCTGCATGTCTCCAATTTCAGTCTCATAAAGATAAAACAACTGCAAATTCACACAAAATCCACAAAAACAAAGTCAACAGGATAAGATGGACGAACCTGGACGTAAACACAAGCACAAGTCATATCAGCATCTGCAAAAAAGCTCCTGCTACAATTAATTATTACTTTCAAACAGGTGGATCTCCAGCGTCAGGTTTACACTGCGGCGGTAAAATCCTTGGCCTCGCTCAGTGACAGCAGTCGGAGCACAACTCCAAAGTGACGTGTGAGGTGATCCAAATCTCAAGGGAAGGAGTCTAAACAGGGTTTCCTTTATTGTTATTTTTAACTCAATGCATCTGTTGAGAGAGTTGCACAGTCTGAAGTGCGACGGTAAAATTATCATGGTTTATGTTTTTGCTTGCTGTTTTGTTTTGCCTGTGCTGTTGCTCTCTGTGCTCCTGCTTCCCCTGCCCATCCTCCCTGTGTTTTTTCCCAGTGGGCCTTTCTGCTCTCCTCCTCCCATGGCTGACGAGGCACACCTGGCCTTCATTTACCGGCAAATATATATACCCTCCTTGGACTTTTCTCCAGTGCCAGAGTATCCTGCCTGCTCGGTGAGCTCTTGTGTTTATTCCTGTTATTTCCTAGTCTCTTCGTTCAGGTTATGTGGTGTGCCTCAGTCAGCCTCGCCCTTGGTTCTCGTGGTTTTTGATTCAGGCTTGTTTGTTCTGCCTCGCTTTTTGTTCTCTCCTTCTGTTGTTACTTTGTTAGTTTTTTAGAACGTCAAGCTCAGTCTCCGTTTCCTCTTTTGGTTGTACTTTGCCTATTGTTACCAGTATTTTCACGGACTATTTCTGTTGGACTTTGCTTTCTGTAAATAAAGACTTGGTTTAACCTGATCTGTTTTTGCATTGGGGTCTCATTTTTGTGATGCTTGACAAAAATGAAATGAAACCAACTGTGACCACTTTGAAAATATTTACTTTATTAATGAACTCAAATTTTACCGGGAATTTAAAACAATTTAATATAAAACTGTTATAAAAAATAATATAAAACAAAGTATTAGCATAAGGAAATTAAATGCAATGTGATATATATTGCAAAACTTTACTCTTTAATTCAACATGTAAGCAGTCGACATATATTTTGTCCGTCTTCTGTCTCCTACGGTTAATTATTTTGTTCGGGATATGCTGTTTGGTACGATGTGTTGAACAGCGGCTGTGGTAAGTTGCATCCTTGTTTTGACGCTGTAAGGTGCGTTCTGTCCTATTCTTGCTTATTTTATTCTTGTTAAAATCGCATGTGCTGATGTGTACAGTGAAAAGTTGTCAGATGGCGAGTGTGAGAGAGAGAGTGTGTGTGTGTGTTTCTGTCAGGAAAATGGAGTTTTCTGGCATCGGACATGTGTGTATTGTTGTTGTAGAGCACTAACAGAGTATAGTGTGAATGTTGTTGTAACTTTGATGTGATGCTGCCTTTGCTGCGGTGTTAATTATTTATTGGGTATAATTTCCATAATTTGCTAGCCCACCCACCCAATCTCACCACTGGCCATCACTGTGTATCTCCATTTTCTCATCTCCTATGATAATTGGGGACAAAAGAAAAGAAGCCGCTCACTTGTCTTTGCAACATTTAAGCAAAAGAAATCAAGCCCAGATTTCACTGATGGGAGATCTTCCTGACTGACACATAGAAGCAGCTCTCTTATCATTAAACCAAATGCTTCTTAAAAAGAAACTGTGGCAAATGAACGTGCAGGACGCTAAAATATAAGCTCTTCCCGACTCAAATTCTCACAGACAGAAGTTCTAATCACAATACATCAATGTGATATAATCTGTAATATAAATCATAACTGTTAAGCATATCAGAGAAACAAGTTTATCTGATGCTCTTAACTTCTTTTAATTGATTCCAACAAAGTGTTTTGACCAGACTCCAGTGTGCATGAATAATTCAGCATCAGTAGGACTGTATCTGTCATCCTGCGCTTCAGCTGTCCGTGATCTAATTGCAGTGTTAGCAGCATTGTTGATCTATCAAGAATAAAAATCTGGGCTACTGAGATTACGTTTTGATTGCATTCTCAAATTGACCTCAAATGTTCATCTCTATTTGCTGTCTAATGTAATATATTACATGTTAAATATTAGTACACTGCAAATGCAAGCAGATGCAGAATTTTCATATTTCTATGAATGTGCACGATTTTTTGCACACATCATTATTGTTTTTATAATTACTTGCTGTGGTTCTGTTGTGTGTGTGTGCGTGTGTGTGTGCAAAGAGACGATGCCTACATCCACACAGGGATCTGTATAATGTGTTCTGAGGTGAAACGTATGTACTTAAGGGAAGAGCAGGTGAACTCAAAATGAGCTCTGTATCATAGGCTGCATGTGGGAGATGTCTCCGGTCAGAGGCCTGCGTAGAGCTTTCTACATCTGCTGTCTGATCTACCGTCACTTCCCATCAGCAGCGTGTGCACGGCTTCACGCCAACACGCCATCCTTGAAAACTCAACTCTTTCAGAATGGGTAAAAGACGGGAAAGGTGGGGGGGGAATCAGTGAGGGGATAGATTGAAATAACGGTGAGATTTGTAGTGCCAAAAGGCTCCTCATTAGCATAACTTCAAAAAGCCCCGCCGCTCCAGTCTCATAATACATGTGCTCTGAGGTTTCCCCGTGAATCACCTCTCGCACGCTCTCTGTTTTTCTGTTTGTAAGGAGACAATGAGATGTGTGGGAGAGAGTCAGGGAAGGCAAAAATAAAAGGAGATTCCAGCAAACACCTATATACAGACAAACACAGACTTTTTCCAGTCCCGTGTCTCAGCAGGTCAAGTTGGTGGGACATCCTGATCTGTTTTTTTTTTTAAGTGGCCTTGTATAGTATCTGTGAGGCTGACCAGTCACACTAATTAACATTCCAGTACAGTGTTGCTGAAGCCGGACTCCAAAACACACAGACACACATTGTTTTCATGCTTGTACTTAACTAGCTGAAATACCTTGGAAAAAGATGAATGTATAACACACACACACACACATCCAAGGCCGCTCTGAGAGATGAAAGCATACGGTATTCAGACGGTGGAAGAAAATTACACTTAGGCTTAAAATGTACAAGGAACAAAGGGATTTCAGGGAGTATGTGGAGCCGACACGGGTCAAGTCAGCACAGGGAGATTTATTCTGGCCTGTCTTCACTGTATCGCTCTGTCTACAAAGAGACAGTGAAAAGGAGAAACAGATGGTTTTAAAAAAGGCAAGAAGCAGCAGCAGCAACAACAAGAGACATTTATGCATTTTATAAGTTCTGCACCACATTCCTCAGATGTTAAATTAAGTGGTTGGCTGAAAATGTCACTTCTTCACATGATAAATAGATTCAGAGTTGGTTTGATGCACCTTTTTATGACTGTATACATCCATCCATCCATCCATTTTCTACCGCTTATCCCGTTAGGGGTCGCGGGGGGGGGCTGGAGCCTATCTCAGCATCTTGGGGTGAAGGCAGGGTACACCCTGGACAAGTCGCCAGTTCATCGCAGGGCTGACATATAGAGACAAACAACCATCCACACTCACATTCACACCTACGGACAATTTAGAGTGACCAATTAACCTACCCCCAGATTTGCATGCTTTTGGAATGTGGGAGGAAGCCGGAGAACCCGGAGAGAACCCACGCAGACACAGGGAGAACATGGAAACTCCACACAGAAACGTCCGACTGTATACATACAAAACTTTTATAGGAACCTGTAGTAAAATTAGAATTTTCTTTACTACCTTAGGTTGAAGTTTGTGTCTCATACAGTCCTCTCAAGCTCACATATTTGTGAAACTCAACAAGTTTCAATCATGAAAACAACCTTCACACTTACTGACATCAAACCCTCAGTAGAGTGCCAGGTTTTGAAGCCAGTTTGAGCAATGCAAAATAGGGATGGGCATTTTAAAAAATTGATATTTGGCCATCATCTTTACCTTATAAACAAGCAATCACCTACTCACAAATGACATCTATATGTATTTTTTACCAAAGTCCTTGTCCAAAAAGAAACACAATTGGGACATATGTTAAGCTGAGTAAATCGAATTTACGCATTGGTTCCACTTGTGTTTTTAGTCAGAAACAGCCCTCCCCAACCCAAGTGGTAGGGTATTATACACCAATTAGCCATAACATTAAGACCACTGAGAGTTGAGGTGAATGACAATGATCACCTCACTACAATGGAAAGTTCTGCTATGAAACCTTTCATCCTGTGATTCATGTGGATGCCACTTGAAGAGCAAGCGTACCCCCATGGCACCAGCACACGATGACAGTGTCCCCCTGCAGGTCAATGCATGCTGCAAAACCACAACTGTTCACAAACTGCCAAAGGAACATGACAAAGAGCTCAAGGCATTGATGTGGCTCCAGAATTCTCCAGTTCCAAATCTGATTGAGGGACGTACCAGAAAAATTATGACCCACAATCACCTTGTAACGCACAGTTCAGTTCAAAGGAATCTATCAGCAACACTCTAGTGCTAGACACCTCAGAGGTATTGGGACAGGTAAAACCCAACTTTATTACACAATGCGGTCATGAGTGTAACTTCAACTGAAACGATGTACTGTAGCCAGAATCAGCATGTATGCAACTGTGCGAGCAGTAAAATGTTACTCAAATAATGACTTGAGTACCATCCCTATCACATACTGCACAAAATTACCAGTTTTGATGGCAGAATTTGACGCAGTGCGTCAGATTACGCTTGTAAATACTAGAGGAGCCACATTATTCTAAAGTAAACTAGAAATTATCCACGACTGTCACTGGTGCGCACCCTCTACGGGCCCCACAATGTAGACGTATGCAGACGATCTGGGTCAATTTACACCTGGAAAGTCTATCATAATTGCTTCATGTGCCACTGAACAACATGAAGCTGTATCCAGATTTTCCTTGCTAGATTAATGACTCACTATTCTCTCTCTGTGGTTCCTGCTTCTTCAGCAAAATGTGCGCCAATCTTGTTGTTGCTGCCAGAATTCAAATCTGTTCTGTCTCCATCTGATCCAGCTCTTCGGCCATGCGCTTCATCCCATCACTGCTACAAGAGTCTTCATGACTGGGGGGGGGATAAATCACTTTTGACCTTGTAAACTTATACTATACATTGTTTATTACAGACAGTGGCACACTTCGTGACGAAATAAGCAGTCAGTGTCATGACTGAGGATTTATGGAACCAATCCTGACAAGCTGATGGACGGGGGGGCTTAACAGTGGACAAATGAATGATGCATCAACTTGTAGGTGAACTTGTACAAGTAGCTTCTTCATTTCTGCCTGGGAATCCGTATCCATTTAAAACATGTGTTGCTGAATTAGTCCAATGTTGGAACTTGCTACTGTGCAGCGTATAGTAGACTAGTTTTAAAGTCAGAAGAAGACAGAGTAGGTGGGCTCCAGCTGCAGGTAATGGCAAGAGTTGTGAGCCGAAGAGTAGCAGGATTAAAGTAGCACATTCATAGATCTCTACAACTATGTACAAAAAGATTTTTTTCATGAAAAAAAATCTGAGTATTTTTATAAAACAAAAATGAGCTTTTAAGGATTTAATCAATGGCTGGGACAGGACTGATTTTGAAGTAATCACAATGGGTCCCAATTGCCAAAGAATCATATTTCTCATCATTTTTATGACCATTGCCATAAAAAATGTTCTCTGAGGAAGGGAATTTGAGTTTTCCTTAATTCTAGCTGAATTTAAAAAATCCAATTAATAACGAGAATGTGTCACGATTATTCTCTTGTGGCACATAAGAAGGCGAAGCTATGTTCAGTGTTCTCGTGTACCATTTCTGTCAGTTTTGTAATGACTGACAAAATGAAAACTGCAGTATTAAAACAGAATTAGAGGCTCTCTGAAGGGCTGTATTTACAGCAGTGATGTGAACGCATAATAACTGAAGGCTGTGCAAAAAAAAAAGTGGTTACAGACTTTACATAATGAATCTTAAGAGTGAGACATTCAAACGTGCACTGTAATCATCTCACATTTTCGTATATGTAAACGGGAAAAAATAAGTATTCGTGTTGATAAATGACTCATCGGCTCGCTCTCTTTCCTGAAGGGTGGAACACACATCAGGCTTTACTAGAGACAAGCTTCCAACACAAACACACACACACACACACACTGACAACCGTGTTTTATGGAGCTTAATAGAGTGCCTAGTTCAATTGCACTTGACGAGTGAACCAAATATTTGTACTGCTTGAATAGCTGAGGGTAACCTGGCTTCTTTGCTTACTTTAAGAACAACAACCAAGCACAGTACTGACCACAAAGGCAGGAAATGATTATATGGGGTTCACTGATTTATTGGCTCAGTATCAGTATCAGGCGTAAAGACTAGCTTCTTTGTATCGGAAAATCAGGAGGTATTCTCCCTTTGTGCTGTTTTTGTTTAGTTAACAAGGCCATATGATGTTCTAATTAAAAAGGTTAATTTTTTCTTTAAATTCTATATTTGTTACATGTAAAGGAAAAATTTGGGAGGATTTTTATTTATTTATTTTTTTTAATTTGATGATTACGGGTTATACAGTTAGAGTAAATTATTCTAATACATTGAGGTACAGTTTTCAAAAATTTCAAGGTGCAGACTATAAATTTCAAAATTAAAATAGTAAAATGCTTCAATTTTATTTATGTGTTATTGAGTGTAGAATATAATAAATTGAAGAATCACAATATTCTACATTTTTGAGATGCTCTAGCGATTAGTACATGTCATGGCTGAGGATCTTTTGCAATGCTGCATGTTGTGTCCCAACAATGCATCTGACGAAACGTTACGTCTTCCATGGAATGTTCTCACAGGTTGTTAGGGATCGCAGTCGGTTGCTGCTATGGTCCTGCTAGACGCCCACTGCCTATATCCAGAGAGGAGATCTTGCGACGTGGATCCAAATCTTACATACTTCTGGATACAGTATTCACATACTCAACACGTATCAGCAACATTGTTAATACTTTTGCTGAGGTCATGTTGTTGTGCTCTGTACATGTGACATCAATTGTCACGCCTTTCCATCCTAGGAAGAACGATCCCTCTTCTGAGGTTCTTCCTGAGGTTTCTTTCCATTTTCCAGGTCCATCCATCCATTTTCTACCACTTATCCAGTTAATGGTCACGGGGGGCTGCAGCCTATCCATGCATCACTGGGCAAAGGCGGGGTACACGCCAGGATGACATATAGAGAAAAACTACCACTCAGACCACAGTTCAAACACTATGTGAATGTTTTTGGACTGTTGGAGGGAGCCGGGGTACCCAAAGAGAATCCAGACATATAGAGAGCATGCAAACTAAGCACAGAAACGCCCTGACTTGAGAATCAAACCCAAAACCTTCTTGCTGTGAGGTAACAGTGCTAACCACTGCACCACTGTGCCAACCCTTTGTTCAGGGTTTTTTAAGCTTTTCCTCACCTGGTTCAAGGATGTAAGTGCAGAGGATGTCGCATCTGTACAGTTTGTAGAAACTCTCTGAGACAAGTTGTAATTTGTTATTTTGGGCCATACAACTAAAAAACTGATGTTATTTATTCAGCCAGAATTTCCTTATCGGAACATCTTTAAATGACACCCATGTAAAACAGGATCTGGTGTGTCCATTTCTTTGACCCCCCCCTTTCTACTGTCTGTAACATCAAACAAATAATCAAAACTCAGTGAGCCTACTTTGTCACCTTAAGGGCAAGTCCAAACTGCACACACACATTTAGTGATAAAGTACCACATGCAGTATCTTCCTCCAAATCACACCATCTTCCCATCATCCCCACCATCACTGATGTGCGAGGCCGCAGGTTTCTGGTCCCCATCAAGGAGGTGTGAGGCGTAAAGGACGGCTGGTCGCACACACACCACACGGGAGATCCCCGGATTAGTCACACTCGCTGCGTCCCTGTCACTGCCACCCTCTGTTGTATCGCAGCCCCTCATCCAAATCTTGTCTCGAAATGCCGCCGCAAGGGCAACGCCGCACGCACTGGAAATAAACAGCAAGCTTAGCCCAAGTACATGGCAACTCTGGTGAGTAGCCAATGTGAGAGAAAAATCAATGGTGAAGAATGCAAATGTGTTTGTCTGTTATTGGGCTTTGTTATGGAGAATTTTGTTGTCTTTTTCTTTGATTTCAACCCTGAATAGTTTCTTAATCAACAGCTGTCTCTGCAGTTGCAGTTAAATATCCAATAAACATCAAATGATTTACAAATGTGCGGCACAAAGCATATATTTCATACTGTTCTACTGTATTAATGACATAAAACACACAGGGAGGGCGAGCAAATATACAACTTTTCACGAACATCTTCAGAATGTAGATATCAGGCAACGGCTAATTTGCGTTTTGGAATTTATTCGCAGCCCACGTCCTCACATTTCAAAAAGTTGATAAAGCAAAGTCAGACAACAAGAAGTTAGATAAGAACTAAACTGGTTTCTTTATTTTTTATTCATGATTGATTTTTCTATTTTATTACCTCAGGCAAGTTTGTCAGCAGGATTATGGAAAAAAAACTTCTGGTTGGATTGTCACTTAATGTAGAAAACCACAGTAGAAAACATGGCTTCTGAAGCCTCATCAACATATATTTAGGGTTGTTGTTCCACATCGTCTGTCCTAACGGGAGCACCTTGTCAGGTTGACCTGCAACTCAGATCTTTTCCCTTTTCTTCTTTATTTTGGAAGATTCAGTTTTGTTCTTGTCCCTGTCCTCTCTCCCTTGGTTTTGTTTGCAGAGAGGCGTGGCTGGAGTTCCTGGCAGCTGCCAGTGTGACACACTCGATTTTCATCAAGCTCACTATTTAAACCGGGTCTTGCTTTCCACTCATACTGTGATCATACTGTGTTCATTGTTGTGGGTAGAAACTCCACAATCTGCTTGTGGAAGTAACTCCGCTTACAATCACAATTTACAATTTCTTACAATTTCTCCTTGTTTGTCCTCAGCGTTCCAGCCTTACCTCTCCACTGCGAATGTCGCCACATTTCCGGATCAGAAATTATGGTTCTCTGGAGAGGAAACACTCAGAAGACATCTGAGTTAGTTTTTTTTTTATATAAAACTGGTAAAGCTTCCTCTGCTGCACTTTGGAGTCCTTTTTAAACATAACACACTTACTGACACATGTTAAGTGTTAAAGTAGAAAATCAATTAATTCAATTTTTTTTGCGTTTGACTCATAACGTAAACACTATTTCTTAAAAATGCACTAGATTTGAGGATTCCTTGCTCACTTTAGAGCAATGGTTCTCTGGTCATTTCTTTTATATCTAAGTAAAAAATTGTACAGTAACTGAAGTATCCCTAACCAAATCAATACATGATCGATACAGGAATTTCCCTTAAAACTGTGACCAAATACAATTGAATACAGTTCGGCGGCAGCGTCGATACCCGACTCGGTTAGTAACGTCAACAAAGCTGTGAAGAAACAAAACGCTATTGATGGTGGTTGTGTTCTACAGTTAAACAAATAAACGAGGCCACTTCTCGACTTAACCCTAGGAAGGTGTCACATTTCTGGGTTTTGTGTGCATTCACACAAAGGGCACACCAGAATGACACCGCAGAGTCTTTATGTATACACGACACGGACAGAGCAGAGAGAGGAGCAGCGATGTCCCCTGGTCGCTACAATTTAATCCTCCAACCTCAGTCCGTGTCTTCAAGCCACACACACCCACATTTTGGTATAATTCTGACACTATTCACAATATATCCAGACATGTAGTTGTTCCATTACACAGAAGAGACATAGTCATTATTATTTACCACTAGCCAGAGCGATGGTGGGAATGCAACAAGCCCTGAAGAAAGAAGAAATTAGAAACACAGTCAGGGTGGATGGTGACAAAGAATCCAAACTCTCTATAGCAAACACTACGGAAGAAAGTCATAGGGGAAATGTTGCCACTGTCACAAACTGAAGACAGCACTGCTTCTGGAGGCAGCGCCCTAATTTGTTCCTGTTTAATAAAACAGCCACATCCGCCCGTGTGAAGCCAGGCCTACTGCAGCTCAGCACGTATTCTCCACAATCTTCTCTGGATGATAGAATTATTACTGGGAGCAGCTGTAAACATGCGCCTCAGCACTATACGACAGCTCCGGTGAAATGGGACAGTTGGTCTCGAAGCATTTCCATAGTCTTACTACTGTAGTACGAGTCACAGGATTGGAGTTTATTTATAGTGGCAGGTTGACGGTGCAGCCACATTCGTGTCTGGAGACTCTTCAAACATAAGCTTTAAACCAGCCACACCTCCAACTCCTCTTTCCTTATTATTCAAATCAAACATGCAAGTTGCCAGGGAGCCTGAAAAGCTCCTTTTCACCGTAAGGGCTTCGCTGTAGACGAAATGTAAGACATGGCATGTTACAAGGACGGATAGACTCATTACTCTAGTAAGTGCAGACAGGGAGAACTTGAAGGTTTTATCATTACAACTTCTAATTTCCTTTAAAGATTGCAAATTCGACTGTGTGGCTGCGTGGCGGGAAACTCAATTTCACCCTCTGTCTAAAGCAATTCATGCTTCCCGATCCAGTCATAAAAAAAGCTCAGCTCACTTGTTGTACATTCACTTACTGAAGTCGTTTCCAGTGGCCCATTAATAAGCCCGCAGTGGTTAAATGATAAACAGTGGCTGCAGGCTCCGTCTGACATCGAGTGAATCAAAATGAGTAATAAACAACATTTTGAACACATCCTGAAGCTGACAGACTGGTTGACAGGAAATCGTTTCAAAGGCGATATGGCCTAAATGTCACCTGGGTAGCAATTCTCTCGTGGAACTCTTTTTATTGATTATACAAAATATATGTGTAATGTTGACTGTACTGTCCCCCTTCCTCCAACCTCAAGTTTTATTTACGACATCGGAAACAGTTTGGAAGCTTGCTCTAATATTTTGCACAGCAGGAGACATTTTTAGTCCAGCAGTTACATTTGTCAAATTAAAATTAAGATAAAAAAATTAAAAATACTTGCATATTCATGTGGTCTGGAAATTTTAATGGTTGGGGGGCGTAAGTGCCATTTAAAGAAATTTGAGGTGATATTTCAGTGCAAAGACCTTGTCAGTGCAGAATGTATGCCTAAATACATGTGTAATAAATTCTCTTCTGTCTTAATTATTTGGAAACCGGCCCACACCGATCACTGGGCTGTGGGCCAGCGGTCCCTCATCCATCCAATGAAAACAAA
>KV751322.1:7325861-7367352 GCA_001698575.1 Mola mola | reverse complement strand
ACGGCCACTACATCTCTGTCTCTTGCAGCCAAACCCCAACCCCGCCACCCCCCGACACACACACCTGAGCCTCGGTCACAGTCTGGTGGGCACCTGGGAAGTGATGAGGCACAAACATCCAGACATACAGTAAATTTGATTAGCTATTCTCTCCCTGATAAGAGAGTCAAGCCGCCAACAGGCCCAACAATGTAACAGGGCCAATGAGCCTCAGGGGTTAGAAAAATCTGGTTTAAATGTGGACAAAAAAAGCTAAATGGATGGCCTTACTGTCTTTATTCTTCATTATGATGTCCCTGCTTTATTTGCTGTGTTGAAATGAACTTTGGGCTCTGGTTATGTCAGATGATATACCAAATAAAACTGATTCCCTCCCCCAAAAAATCTGAAAAACTTTTAAAACTAAATGTAAATAAAAAAACGCAAAAATCAATAAGATTTTGCAGCAAAAGGCACAACGATTAGCACAGATTCCAGATCTGATTCTGAACTGAAAACCTCAGGTGGAAGATTTTTCTCACGGCAGCCGTATTGACACGAAACTGTGTATTTAACGCAGTTAATTAAGGTTCTGTTCCCTTTAATGGAGCAGAGCCGAGCCAGTGATCATACAACACCACACAAGAGCAGCACCTCGACTTTGTCAGGACCTTCACTGGTATGATTGCAAACGCCTGGACTATTTCCTGCCAAAATGGCTGCTGTGGAAAAGGAATATCACCACCTGTTTCCCCCAGTTAGGTATCTTGCAGAATATAATTTGGTTAACTCGCTAACCATCTAATTAGCCCAGTAAAATCTGTGAAAAAAACAACATTTATATTGACGTGACTGGGAAAAAAAGACATTGTTGAGGCTCTTGACTCACTTTAACTCCTCCATACTTAAAACAAAGAGGCATTTAAGGTACAAACACTGATATTTACCTGCTAAATTCCAATGCTCCCCTGACTCAAAATGAATAGAAGGAAGCATTTTGGGCTTCAATTTGCAGTTTTTGTGTTTTGCTTAATTTTATTTGTGCTCATTTAGACTTAATAGGCTCGTTGAAACTGTTTGTGCAGGTTGAATGGAGCAAATATTGAGTTGTGATGCAAGCAGCAAGCAGACCATGAAAATGTTGTAGTGCTGATACTTTAATGTGGCCTTGAGCATGTGAGCTAATTTGTAGGTTGAAACTGTACAAATGATCCATTTTACTGCTAATTATCGAGCAATAAGTTCAAGAATGGCAGTCCTGTAATCACATGCCATACCACTATGAGCACCGGGAATCAAAGTTTGAAGAATCGCTAAATTCATGAAACAGCTATTTTAAATGTTAAAATGGCTGGTTCTAACAGCCGTGGTATGAGGAAGTGCTGCTTTTCCTTGACAACAAACTGGCAAATCAAACTTTTGCTTTGCTTCTGCTTTTGGTGCCAACTGACCAGCGGATCATGAAAATGATCACGATTTGCAGCCAAATGTCTGTGAAGTGCAGAGATGCTGTAACCCCTGTCCCTGCACATGTCGAGCGTGTCCGATCACCTGCTGCGAGCAGAGTGACAGGTGACCGGGGCCAGAGGGGAGGGCTGGCAGGACCATATGGGCCCTGGATTTGGCTGGCTGCAAGGGGTCACTTTTTGGGAGATTGGAAAAAGGGTGAAGGCACTGATGCCGACGGTAACATATGAGGGTTGCGTGATATTGGAAAAACAATTGCCACCGCAACATATTTTCTTTCTGCGACACACGTCAATATGAACAAAATGCAGGAAATTTCGGCACATCCATACAGTTTATTTGTATACAGAGTCGGGAGAGAGCTATTTGCATTTGTAAAAGGATTTGTGCCTCGCAGTTATTGTTATTCATGTATGTAATCTACCATTTCTAATGATATTCAAATGTATGCTTTTGCAACATGGTGGAAGATAAACAGGCTTAGAAGATAAAACAGATTTTTCTTATAGATTAGTCATGGAGGAACTCATTTTTTCTTTTGTATGAACGAAGCAAAAAAAAAAAAAAAGTTGTAGCACGACCTGTTTCAGTTAATTTGCTTTAGTTGGGCCACATATGCTAAAACAGCATTTGTGCTGCCCTGTAACAGACAGCAAAACCCCTGCGTGGCCCAGATTGTGTACAGCGGCTTGAGAAAAAAATCTCTTAACAAAACTTTTACATTTCGTAACATATACTGATATAAATCTGGGTCAAAAGTTTCATTAATGAAAAAAAATAAAATTGTGATGGATAAACTGAAATTTAAAACCGTACATTAAAATGCTTATTCAGCTAGAAGAATGTATTCAAACTAAATAATAAGTAAAAGAACCAGTATTTTGCAATTTAAATAAAATTTGATTTAAATTTGATACTTCAATAAATGTGTTTGTTTTATTTTTTCACTTTTTCTTATTATATTTTAATATTTGCTAATGTCTCTTTTTTCAGTTTCGGATTTTGCATTCAAACCTTATTTTCCACCTTGAAGTTTCTTTTTTCTGGCCTCAGTTTTCTTTTTTCGCTTCAAGATGTTTTTTTTTTTTCCCGGTGCAGACTGTTGGCCCTTGTCCGGTGTAGGGGGGCGTGTCGTCACCTCGGAGGGGCCAAGAATCACAGCACAGCAAAGCAAAGAGCTACTTCAGGTAACGTAGTTGCTTTGACAACAAGTACGACAGCTTTTAAGCAGTGTGGGAACCTGACAATAGTGACACAGTTATGTTCAGTGTTTCAGACCACACTGAGCCACAATCACAGTCTGCGATCAGTTACATATGCCAGATGGTGCTGTTCAACCACCGGCTGGCCACACGTTAGGAAGAGGTGTTTCGTCCTTACACACTGTACCATAAGCCTAAAATATAGTTTGCACTCAAATGCAAAGACAGCCGCCCTACTAACTGATAATTTTAGAACTGAGTTTCTGAGCTCGCATGCTGATGTAGAAATGTCAGATCCAGGTGCATCAGCAGGGGGTTCCAGCACATCACTGAGCAAAAATGAATACTATTCTGCGCCAGGGAGCATGTTCTCTGTTACCATAGGAACATATGTAGTAAGAGGCAGTGGAAGTGGAAAGTAAAAACACCATCAGGCGGAAGAATAAATGTTTTTCTCACTGGAAACCTGGCTTTATCATGGACTGTGTGAACAGTAATTAAAAAACTAGAGGACGCCTGTCACCCTTTTCAGTCAGAAATTAAGGTACATTTGATGTTCCTTAGACTGCAGGCGATGTACCTTCAAAGGGACACAGATGATATGAATGGTACTAATATGTACCTTTTTTAGGTTGATACAGGCACAATGACTGTACCTCTGAGGGTACTGCCCCAGTTAGGGTACATATTTAACACATTATTTCTGTGTCTGTTTTTCTAGCCTTCCAGCGCCACTTCACTAGATTATCCTCATTCTTTGCAGCTCTTGGCCGCCGCACAGCCTGGCCTCAGACCTCTCTAGACTTAGTGGCTGGAGGTTAATTGATGCTGACAGATGACATAATGTGGAAGTCATTTGCTGTGAGACCTGGCTTCCTTATCAATGATGCTGCTGCTCCTCACACACACGTGGGCAGGAGGGAGGGCGTTAACAGATGTGAGTCCGTCCAAAAGGCTCGTGTTTCCACAAGCACAGTGGTGTATGACCCCAGAGAGCTGATCCATGATAAGGCTGTGGATCATGTGAATTTAGATTGTTGACCATCTGTGACAGAAAAATGATACTTAGCATTTTGGTGTCACAGCAAAATTTGGTGTAAGACCGATACACATACACACACATAGTATATATTCAGAGTTGGTGGGTTGCTGGGTTGGTGGAGGTAAAAGCCCGGCCAAAATGAAAATTTTGGGGCGGACGCTGATTCCAATTAGGAAGTAAAATGTTTGAATATCGATGTATCGGCCCATACTCAATATTTTTCAATATTCATCCCTCAAACAAAGGTTATCAAACATGTGTAACACAGATATGCAACTGAGGAGGACTATTTTACAGATTAACAATGAACTTTTATTGTCTTAAATGATAGCAGTGTGCTGAAAACCCCAAATTCTTTGATATCGGCCAATATCGATAACATCTAATTTCTCTTAGCTGAGTTAGCTAACACTTAGCTAACTAGCTTCATATATAGTATGCAAACATGAGAGAGGTATGCCTATTTTCATCTAGAAGGCTAGAAAGCATTGATAAGCTATTTCCCAAAATGTTAAACCCGTCATTACGTGCCTATGAGGCTCTGGAACATTGCATCATCGTTCATGTAAAGGTAACTGGATCTGAAGGGAAACTTTGGTCAATGACTGAGTGACCTTGCATGGATGATCAGAGGTCCCCTGGGTTCACTGCTAATGGGATCAAGGGATTGCAAAGCAGGGGGAGGGGATGGAGTGTTTCTTACTGGATTTCAGTAAGACAAAACAACCAGGAGGAAAAAAAAAACAGCAGAAGGTTTTTTTTCCTCAACTTTCTTGCCACACACAATGGCTGGATGATTGATATTCATATTAATTTTAACACTAAAGCGCCCATTCTAAGGCTCACCTTGATGGAATTGATTTTTCTCCAACACAATTGAGCGGAAGCAGGATGGACAAGGGTGAAAGTGTGTGAAAAGCTGGATTCAATAGTTCTGAGAAAGTTTCTGGCACGATTCCCTTCAGTGTAACAAAAACACTCTGTAGCCCGCTCTGTAGATCCAATTTCTTCAAACTATAGAACAAATTGAACACAGGTATGATCCATTTGACTTTATGACCTATTGTCTCCAGCTCCATATACCCATATAAAATATTAATTTATCTCGGGCTGCACATATCAATAAGAAGCTTATTACTGCTGCTGCAGGAAATCCTCAAAACAGTCATCTCATTATTCCATCCCAAAATTATCCTAGTTCAAAATCCATTCTGTATGAAAAAAAAATGTTTTCACTTAATGTGAAAGTACCTAAATGAAAAGTCTCACATTGGGTAGGCTGGAAACTGGATACAGGCAAAGAGAAATGTGGACACTTGCACTTCATACAGTGTTAAAGCAGCCGTCCCCTATTGTGGCTCATGGATTGGCACACACATAACACACACAGCTTTCTCTGGCACAAGTGTCAAACAATAGTTGCCAAGTCTGCTGCCTGCAACAAAAGATGGAAAGAATTAGAGAAATGAAAATGGTGATTGAACGCTGCTGTACAAAGTGGCAGCGCAGCGTGAATGAAAACCCATTCAGATGGACTCCCCGGAATCTCTTTCCCCGCCCTGACCACCTGTCTGAGAGGCGCGCGCGGGAATGCAAGCAAACATCTACTGTGTCCAATTATTAACAAACATTCATACTCTGTCACAGCCAGCCCTCCCTGTGCACCCATTCTGTCTGGCTTCCTGTATTTAAGATATTTTATTTATGTGCTATGTGGCCTCTTCTGATGGGTATTTCTCTCCAGGTTGCACATGCAAATGTTGTTGAAATCAGTGCTTGTCACAAAAGAAAGACAGTTTTCGAATTCTGAATCTCACAAAAGAGGCTGCCACCGAGCAGTGTGCGGAATTTTTCCCACACTCACACTATATTGAATCGTCCAATTTTAAATGCAAGAGCTGCATCCATTTAAGGCCTCACCCACACATCTGAGCCTGGGACCCATCCAGGAGAGGCAGAGACGCACTGCAACACTCCAGAGATGCTGGCGAAGTCGGAGCTGCATAAACAGCCCAAATTATTCCATGAGGCTGCAGCGGGTGGATGAGCTGACACAAGGCTGCTCTGCTCATCAAAAGATAATAGGATGTGTTTTTTGTTTTTTTGTCATTTATTAGTCTTCATGGTGGAACATAAGCCAAATGATGTTAAGATGTAAACAAAGACTGAAAATGGGCCAAGGAGCTCAAAGATGTTTTTTTACTTTCCTTTAAAGATGACTCTCTTTGCCAGGCACCAAAAATGGGCCAAACTACAGATTAATGTGCGGTGGATGATGTCTCCCTGTGACTGTCAAACGCTTTTCTCAGGAATAATAACGCGGTGCTCAGATAATGAGCCTCACAGGTTTAATTAAAGGACACGCACACAAAAAAAACAACTTTAAGACCACTTGTTCTGCTCACTCCGGCTCACTAACGGCCCAACATCTCCCCGTCCCTCACCAGGACGTGTGACACTGTTGGCAGGAAATAAATATCACGTCTTTCACTTTGCTGGTGTTGCATCAGCCGCGACCAATTAAAATGTCTGCTCGCTGCCCGAAGAGGAAGCCGAAATGAGCGGTTGTGGGCAAAAAATAGGGACGGGAAAGGAAAGGAAACGATGTGGGGAAACAGGGAGAAAACAAAAGCGGGAAATGAAATGTGAGGTGGAGGATAAAGACAGAGCTGATAGGGAGTTGGGGAGCAGTAATGGACATGTTGAAGTTCTCCCACGTGAGGGGGTTTTGGGCAGGCGGTCTGTGCTGCTGCCAAACACAATCAACACTCTCCTTTTGTCTGGAAACAAGTGTTGTGGCTGTTTAGCCAAATCCTGAATGACTGTTCACCCACTATCAACCATAACAGAGCAAACACTTAAAAGAACGTGTCCCCCCCCCCAAAAAAAAAGTTACTAAACTGCATTTGTCATAGCAAAAACTGACATAATTTGAGTATTTCATCAAATAAACTCAAACAACACACAGATATTACCATTTTTTCCTTCAGAGACTTAACTGAAGTATTCAGTGTTAAATTAACTGCTGATACCTTACACTAAGGGTAAATTAATTAGCATTGGTTAGTGCAGCAATAAGCATTTATTAACAGGTAAATATGTGCCATCTAATCACTTAGTAACACTACTCATAATAAATAAGGTACTTATTCTTTACTTATGAGTTATGAAATTATAACATTCAAGACTCTCTAATCATTAAACATTTTGACACAGTGGGCCACCTTACCCTAATAAAGCATTTATTAACCTGAATTAAGCATTTATTAATGCTCTCTGTGACCCTTGTTGTAGTCAAAACCACTCATCCCTGAAGTAACGAGTTAATGAATTAGAGCACTGACTAAGCATCATTTAACTGCAATAAATCATTTATTAAGCTGAATCTACTATTCAAAAATGGTCTTTGTTACCCTTATTGTAAAATGGAAAACATTTATCCCTCAATGACACTTAATTATATGGTTTTAAACTATTGAAGAACGTATGGAATTTGCATCTTAGTGTACATGAAAACTGCTAGCAAATGATTGTTTGGCCAACAGTTTGTAAATGCTTATAACTGTATTAACTAATGCTAATCAATGCACAGTCATCGGAAATCCCACATTTTCCTGGTTAGTGAGCCATAGTTTTGCGTTTTTTTTACTCGTCCCTTTTGAAAACTGAAAGCCTTTCGGTGTACTAACCCGCAAGTACAGTTTTTGCCTTTTTAAAAAAAACAACAAAAAAATAATTTATGTAGTTTGGGTGAAACACCCAAACAACTGTTAATACAGTAAGTGTTTAATAAGTCATGAAAGTCTCCTCTGCTGTATCTGCAGACAGGAGTAGCCACCATTTATTTTCATGCTTGCCAGCAGTTCACCAATGGTGGGAGGCCCCCCAAGAGCCAACAACACCAGTGCGATTTTCATCTCTTCAGCACGGCTGAGGAAGTACCGTACACACGCACTAGTTTTGTCCCAGTCACGGGGGAAAGGTAACACAACAGGAAGTCTCTCTTCCGCTTGCTCTTAACGTCTGTTTGCCGAGTCCCCATGGATTCTCACTCTGGTCCTCTGATTTCCTTGAAGCGGGTGTCACTACAAGTGAGCACACTTGCATATTGATGCTTGACTTGTTTATGGTGTGCTAAACCTGGACATTGACAATATGCACGTGAAACTATCGGTGCAGATTTATGGTTCAAAAAAGGCCATCGACGTTCCCCCGTGAGATAATTAGCCTTTACAGGAAATACGCAATACACAGCAGAAGCCTATAAATCCTGTATTTTCAGGACTCTGCTGCTGTTCACTGATTTGTGTGACTCAGTTAAGCCCCAGCACCAATGCTGCAGCAACAGGTGGTACATGAGGGTGTGCAAGTTGTTTCTGATGACACACATCATAAAACAGACAATTATAGACCTTACAGACCTCTCAGCTCATGGAGGACACCTCCTCGTTCCAGTTTCAGAGCATAGTCAGCTGCGGCTAATTTATCTCCGACTTATTTTTCCAGCCTTTTTAACAACAGGGAAGCAGAACAAACGTCTGTCACCCGTGGTGTACAACACAGTAAAGCGGACTCCCGGAAAAACTGATCCTATTTACTCCAGGAAGCAGGGGATAAAACGCAGCTCATGCCACTTTACTTATGATACAGAATAAATTAATGGGAGCTGACAAGCTCACTCTAATTTTTCAGAGCCAACAGATAAAACGTATAATTATGAATCAGCAGCGGGCACTTATGTGTGCTTGTGTGTTCCATATCGTCTTCTGGCCAAAGCTGGGCCCACTCAGGGAGACAGAGGAACATAGAAAGTAAGAGCATCAGCATCAAAACAAGCCACAATATTGTCTCTGGCAGATGCCCGACTTCATTAGGGAGCCGCATGCTGCTTCACACACACACACACACACACTCCAGTAGGCTGAAGCCATTAAGAGCACAGAAGAAATAGACCACTATGAGCAGGCTGGGCCAGTCACACAGGAAAACACACCAACTCTTCAGTGGACTGTTTTGTTTTTTTCCTCCGTTGCATGTGTTCGTCGAAGAGGAGAGAGTGCAGAGAGCGCAGCTGCCCTCTATGGGTGTGGGAACATTCTCACACAGGCAGAGAGGCCGCTCTGATTTCGTCTGCTGCTACTGCATCACGGCTTGAGGAAACTGAGGGGAGCGGTTGTTCCAGCGCAGGTATTTATCATGAATTAGACGCATTATTTTGTTAATATTGCAACCATCAAACTCAGCTCCATCAAGATGATGGTTTCTTAGTGCAGCAGAACGTATTTTGCTTGTTTGGAATGAGATTCATCTGGCATGTGTCCACATAATATACACCCTAGCCCTGACATTCACCGCTAGAGCACCTCCCGCTTTAAATTCCTGTGCTTTTTGTGTGCCAAGTTTCATATCGCAAAGGACACGGTGGTTTTTTCTTGGTACCGACAACCACATCCTGGATACGTATAAATCAAGATGAAAACACATAGAACTACTCTGGTTTGAGCCAAAACAAATGGTTCCGTGTGCAAACTCAAGCTGCAGTCCATATATCTAATCAGTATGGCTTCTCCGCTGCACCACAGAGACCCCTGGAGATCCAGCAGGGATGCAACTCTGGGGGGAGGCTGTGTATGAATCCTCCCAGCCACTGAGAGGTCGTCCTCCCTCATCTTACTGAACAGGCTGCGACCTGTAATCCGACACGGATCTGAGAGGATGAAAGGAATACATAAGACCTCCATCTCTGAAAATATTCATTACGATGTCAAATCTGGCCAGGTTGTGGTTTCCAGAGAAAATTCAATGCTGAGTGGAGAGCAGAGGGAATGAAAAGGAGAAAATCAACTTAAAGGATTTTCACGATTTCTCTTATCTGTGTTGGAACAATACCGTCGTGCCTGTATGAACAGTCAAACAGTTGTTACCCCTGGCCATTTCTGTTAGAAAAGGATATGCTTTCGTCCACGTTTTGAAAGGATTTGGATAACATTTGGTGTGTAGCTTCCGTTTGACACCAGGACAGAGTGATTAACTCTTGGATTCTGAGAAACATGATTTAAACACCAAAAAAACTGGCCGTAATTCAAAAAGTGGTTGGGTCCTCATGATTTTGTGAGAGATCTGATCTGGATCTGGATGAGGTGCAAAGACGACAATAATACAAAACATAATGGGCAGATTCGTATGAGGCTTTTTCTCTTAGTAGGACTAAGAGATAAAGACAAAAAATTCAGGATCTCATCATGGATATAATTCAAACACTGTGCAGTGGTATTTGACTTTTTTTTCCTGGGGCAATTTCAGGCAGGGGACAGAGGTATTCTTCGCTTGTTTTTTACTGTTCTAACCATAAAGAGACCCCTCAGTCCAAATACAGCCCAGTTGAAGAACATAACTCTTAAAATTGCCCCCGCAGTTACGCAGTTTGTCTCAGCATGTACGTGTACGTGGAGACAATGTCAGTATTTTCTTTAAGCATTTAAATATCTTAAGTTAATAATTAATGTTTGAATATTCTTTTTTACATTCACTGTTAAAGTGCTGGGTAAAAAAATACCAGTGGCTGCTAGATATTGGAATCCATCAACCACACAGGAGGTGAAACTTTCAATTTTCAACCTGAGAACAGATATAAGAAAGAAAAAGAAGCAACATGTCAGAAATTATACTGTGTTCTTCTGACAATGCTGTAATACAGTGCGGCTCTTTGGCATTTCACCGGACCACTTTGCATATCGAACAATGCAGAAATAAGGCAAATTCCATGTCGGTGAGGCTGCATAAACGCCACCATTATGGTTGCAGGAGTCAGGTAATGGAGGAAAAGCCTGCCCTGGATGCTGCTCTTCCTGCCCTGTCGACCGTGGCGAAGATCCGGGATGGGCGGAGAAAAGCTGAACATCTCTCGAGGGAGAGGAGGGAAGAGATCGCTGAAGTGTGTAGCGAGGCTAAGAGCTGTGAACAGACTGTAACGCCAGTTACTTTGGCTGCCACAAAACATTACACACAATGCAGTAACACTTACAGTAGCACTCTGGGAGAACACATTGTGTCAGTGATAATGAATCACTCACTCACACGCTCATGTAATCAATGTCTCGTTTGCTCCGCAGCTCACCCATAAGCTCTTGCTAGCTCACTTATTGCCTCATTTACCAGCTCAGACAAACATACACGTACATGCAGGCATATTCACAGCGTCTATATAGGCTTACAGACAAAAAAAAATTCCAGAAAGCATCATAACATAATTGCATGTGTGCCACAAACACAAATTATGTAAGTTAACATAATTCAGTCCTGTTTAAAGACCGCCGCCGATGAAAACCTTATTAACATGCCAATATGGTATTTTTTTATGCACCATTACGCACACCGTAATCGGAATAGTAAACATCATGGCTGAGAATTTCTGCTTTTCTTCTGCAATTCAGCAACAGCACTCAAGAAAACCTAATGAACCAGTCCTGATTACTTTTGGGGGTGGGGCTTAACGCGGTATAAACTAAACTCACCATTCTGTTTGATCAACTTGAAAGCGACCTTATACAGGTAGCTGCTCCTCGTCTTCGTGTATGGCTGAATTATTCCAAGAACTTGTCACTTGTCAACTTGTCAAAGAATTAGAACTTGTCACTGTACAGAGTATAGTCGACTAGTTTAAAACTTGGAAGATGACAGAGCAGGTCAGCCTCGGCTGCAGGTGAGGGGCAGAGCAGTGGCCTAAAGTAGCACATTTGTAGATCATTTATAGGACATTTCTAGATCACTAGACACATTTCTAAATTTATACTCTTACCAAACTGATGTGGGATTTTAAGGAGTTAATCAGCGGTTTGTTACTGGGACTGTTAGCACTCCTCAAAGCTTTGGACCATTTTGTAGTCTTTATTTTGACAATAAGATTGAATTCAACATTTCTGAGAGAAATCATACAATACACAATTTCAAAGATTTGCAATGCAGCTGAATACAAGGTTTCATTGGTTTAGTGTACTGACAGCGTCACGTTGGGGCAAACAGAACACAAAATGGCACCTATTGTCCTTTAAAATAAGCTTATGGCAGCAGCAGGCACAGTAGGTGATGACAACAACAGAAAGGAGAAACTGACTATCCATCCATCCATCTATTTTCTACCGCTTATCCTGTTAGGGGTTGCAGAGGGGGGGGGGCTGGAGCCTATCTCAGCATCTTTGGGCGAAGGCGGGGGTCACCGTGGACAAGTCGCCAGTTCATCGCAGGGCTGACATATAGAGACAAACAACCATCCACACCTAAGGGCAATTTAGAATGACAAATTAACCCACGCAGGCACAGGGAGAACATGCAAACTCTGCACAGAAACGCCCTGACCCGGGAATCGCACCCAGGAAACTTCTTGCTGTGAGGCGACAGCGCTAATAACTGCACCACTGTGCCGCCCTAGAAACTAACCTGTCTGGAAAAAAAACGATTCCTTGCATTTCTGTTGCTGTTACGGTGCTGGCTTCAGCGTCTGTTACGCAGGTTACTTCAGCTCCCGAGTACAAGATGTCAGGTCAACTCATCTAGATGAGTGACAACCACACGGAGGGGAAGGGGGGAGGGGGGGTAAGAGGACACCTCACTTTAACTAGGGCAGCTGGAGAGAAAATGTAAAGCTGAACTCACATTTAATACATTTATAGACCTTTGGGAGTTCAATGTGACTACTGCAGTTGGAAGGATTTGATTTTGTCTACTGGCTGCCATTTTCTGACATATAATAACATTACTTAAGTATTCATACAGGAAAGCTAGCTAATGCCCTTTGATATATTATTTGTCCGCTCATTCATCTATCATGCAGGCTCAGACACCTTTGACACCTTTCACCTTTGAAGTGGTAATACAACCTGGAATGAAAAAAAGAAGAAAAAAGTCCACTGTGAGTGGCATTCAATTTGAAGTTGCAATATATAGAATAATGATTTCATTTTTTAATGCATGAAGGTTTTAGATCAAACCACCAGAAAAATATGACAAACAACCTCTGTGGACAGATTTAAAAGACAGCTAAAATGCACTTTTATGGCCTTTCCTTCATTAATCTTTTATTTGAACTTTTACCCTCAACTTTTACCTTGTAAATCACTTTGATAATGCTTGGCTGTTCCATGATTCCTTTTGCTTTAAATGTTTTTATGATTATTGTTTCAATTTTGTCTTGTTTTCACTTTCTGCCTTTAACTGTCCTTAAAGCACTTTGATCTGCTTTTAATGTATGAAAGGTGTTGTATAAATTAAGTTTATTGTGATTATTATCATTTATATTATTAGTAGTACTATTGAAACATTTAAAAAGTGAATAACACAGTTATACTAATAGGAAAAAATGCTGCAGCTGCCTCACACAAAGTGTTTTCAGTGGTTCTTCGACTGGTCAACATGTGCAGGACTATAATTTCATGCCAGTATTTTTTGAAAAACAGCTTTTCCATCAGAGTCAATTGGTTAAACACATCATTGGAGGTTCATGACATACTACTTTGTCATGTTTACCATCACCCAGGATGAAATACAACGAGGAAAAAAGGCATTTTTCACATGTAAAAAAACTGCAACCACAAACCGAATCAACTCTGTAACTCTATGTAACATAGCTCACGTACAAGGTATCCTAAAACACAGAAAAAGCACTCTGTGGGCTGTGTATGTTGACCTACAGTTCATTACTTCTAGAAATACGCAAAGGCACATTCAGAGCTCAACTGCAGGAGTGTGTTGTCCGAGAAACCCGGTTGGTAACACAGCAGTAAAAATATCTCCATTGTCTAAAGGGGTCCAAATAGTCATCCCGAAAATATTTCTTTCCCATCAAAATCTTCTCATATCTTTAAATATGTTTCATACATTGTGTAAGTGGGGATTTGTCTAAAATCTTCCTGTATTAATTCCCATTCTGAACACGCACAAACTACATATACCTTTTAAGAAAACATCTCTCCTTTGTTTCACCTTTGGTCATCGAATCTATATTCTCTGATGCTAGAAGACTACACATCTTCCATCACATATTGCAAATGATTATTTCTGTTACTGAATGAGATCACCCAGATGGCAAAGATCCTTAATGCTGTGAAAAATGTTTTTCAGCCTGTTAGCCCATCTTGTCCTGACACAGTGTTCATTCAAGACAGTTTAGCTTAACATGCATAGCGGCTACGCACAGTGGATATACTGTAGGTTAGAGCCCGTTAGTGCCACATGTCGTGAGCGTGTGAAGTGGGATCGCAGGGCCCTGCTGTTTATGTACACAGCAACAAGGGGGCAGCAGTTCTGAGGGGAGGAACTCGTTCACAAACAATAATGGGCAAGTCAAAGATACATTTTCACCCATAATCGCCGGTAAACCATAGGAACAATTGACATTAAGCAGTTAATGGGATAAACCGCTTTGACATAAATGTTAAATTTGCCTGGGAATTTGACTGTTGAACAAAACCTCACCATTTGATAATGATTGCAAAATTGAATCGGCTCATGATCATTTTTAGCTTTTTGTTGTATGTTTAATAGCTTGAATTTTACTATTGTGGTTGCTTTTTAACATTTTCATCAACATAAAGACATCATCTGTGAGGTAGCTAAACAAGGACTGTGTGAGCAATCAGTGGTTGAATCCAAATTTTGTGAAATACAAATCTGTAAGTGTAAGAGTCTGCAAGGCTTGCTAAGCTGCTGAAAAGTCAGACCTATTGGTTAAATAACTTGGGTTTTGACTTGGATTGGAAAAGCTGCTTACGTTGTTTGTTCGCCATTTTTCTGTGCTCCCCCGTTTGCCATTACACTGCATGGCTTTTTAAGGCTATTATCAGTAAAGGACCACAATAACAAAATATCATTTGATTACGTTTTTTGAATACGTTTCCTTATATTTCCATTATGCGGAAGTGGCTCTGCAGAAAGTCAGTTTGAGACCCCGTGTGGTCTGGATGAATTGTGGATTTGGGCAGCGCTCATTTCTCACAAACTTTGTGTGACGCACCTGTCTGTGAGTGTGTTGAAGTCTGACCATTTGGATTCAGCCAGGGTCTGTTCATTGGTCTGTTGGCTGCCTAACATTCAAAATTTTGGATGACTCATCCATCCACCATGTCACCTGTCAATGGCATTGAAGAAAGATGACAGTGGTTTTAATACTGTGGCTGTGCTATTGTTATATGGATAAATGTGTTTCCAGCTTGTTCTGTTGGCCCACGTGAGGCCAAAAACACAGGTCAGAGCAGGCTTTAACCAATTGTAAAGTGGTGTTTTCACATTATTGATCCAAGTCATGATAAATTCAGGGAGGCACTTCCTGAAATAGCAGACCATAAAGAGTCCCATGCATCACCAAAATTCAAACAGGCACACCGACAACTGGAATGCAGGTGAAAATAACTGTGGGCATTTCATCAGAGTGCATACAGCCGAGGTGAGTCAGTGGCTGCTACGAGCCTCACTCGCTCTGTCTCATTAGCAATGGATGGATGGAGCTTCAGGGTCAAGAAGCTGTCGAGGTTTTACATGCAAACACACAGCACACAACAAAACATGTCCCAATACACACAACACAGCAGTGTAGGGGGAATTCTTTGCCAGCAACAAAAATTCCAAACATTTAAATACAAGAGCAAGCAAAATGAAAGATTATGTACCACTGTGCACAGCGGACAGATGAATTCAGATAGAGTGAGTTCTGCCTATCAGTCAGAGAGCACAGGCCCGTGACTACTCCCCATCAATGACTATTACAGTCACAGCAGTCCCTCATAAAACCTTGACTTGCGTCAGTCATTGCAGGAGCATCAAACACTAGCCATCGGCTCTGCTGGTTCCTCACAGGTACTAGGGAGGGCCGAGCCCTGCGAAAAGAACTGTGTTGAAGTAAAAGCCCACTGTGGAAAGACCTCCTTTGTGGCTGCCAAGGCAGTTAATCCAAATTAACTCCGCCAAGGCTTTCCTAACACTCCTGCACCTGTCACTTTGGACTGGGCTCTAAGCCGAGCAGCGCATTTATAATCATCAGACCTCTACAGCAGAGGAAATTCCTCAGTGTTTTCAAGATTATTGAAAGAAACGTGAAAATATTGCTAAAAATTAAGGATATCCAATCCATCCCAAGCAGGGTTTAAAATCTTTACTGTGTTGGTCATGATGATGTATGGTTTTATAGTAATATCACAGTTTTGTTAAGCTATTTCAAACCTCAAAAGCTCCTTCAACTTAAAAACGAGTCTACTATACACTGCACAGATGAATGCTCTAACATCGGAGTAATTCAGCTACACATGTTTGAACCAAACACAGGAAGTGGAGGAGCAATCTGTAAAAGGTTGCATACAAGTTGATGTATCAGAATGTTAAGTGTCCTTTCTACAACATTTGGCTCCACGCCTGAAAGTTATCAGTATGGATTCCTTAGGCTTTATACGCCAAAGACATGGGCTGTTTCCTGGCGATTGTCATTGGTGGATTACAAAAAGAAGGCAGAAATCCACAGCCGTGATGCTGACTGCTGATTTCATTCATGATGTGTATTGTAGCACATAAAAAAAAAAAATGAATAAGTAAAAATGGGCATGCTCATTAGGTCAAAAATGTGATTTTGAAAGGACGGGTTGTTAAACAGAATAATATTCTTGCAAAATGATCATCAGTAATATGGATATAACGACTGAAATATGTGAAGGCAAATATCAGAACAAGTCGAACACTAATAAGTTAAAAAGATTTTAACACTTTACTGTAATGCAGGTGTGGAAATCAAATTATGGTCTATCATGATATAACAATATCATCTCACTCAATATACCTAGTTATATATTCTCATATCTTGATAACAATATACATCATATGGTGGAGGTCTGAAACTGTCTTATCACTGTCCCAGCATATTTGAGATGATGCTTAATTCTGTTTGTAGAAATTGAAGAGCAAAAAAGCAATAGAATAAGATATACAGATACTATACATGACTGAGAAATAGCGCATTGCAACATAAACCTATACTTATATATATAAGATACATCACAATAATGAGATGTTCGAAACAATGTTGCAGTGTTATGTTTGGTTAACTTACATATAGAGCAAACACAGGATATCCATTAATGAGCATTAATATGTGGCATTAATTGGTATTTTGCCAATATGCAGTCTCCCCTTAGGCTGGTCTGGTCCCGAACAGCTGCTGCAGGGAATACTGTATCTGGGCCTTCAGCTATAAAATGCCGTGGGTTGTGTTCACTGGCATTTATTGTGGCCTCTACACGGAGAGCAGCTGACTGCTGGAGCTAGAAACTACACTGATGGGAATGGTGAGCATAAATCAATCACTGAGATAACAATGATTCCCTGTCTTCCCCAAATAAAAACTATCAAAATATGTTTGTTTGGTTTTTTTGTTTTTTTTTAAATGGTCACTGTCCAAATTTTAAACAGTCCTGTATGTCACTACAGCCGGAAAACTCTCTGTTAGTGCCAAGTAATTACTGCACCAGATATCTCGACAGATCTGCTTTGTCACTGTCCCGGTTATTCTGTACCCAGACTGGAGTTATATCACAAATCCAAAAATCCACATACACTGTGTCAAAAATGAAAGAAAAAAAAAAAAAAAAATAGTACCGTCCCAACTCTTTCAGATTATTATTTCCACAGCTTTGAAGCAAGGGGAAAAGATTACAGATTGCAATTTTATAGTACATCTGTACTTTGCTGTTACAACGAATCAAGTATTGATTTGTAACCTTTCACTGGGAGATAATAATCATTGAGCTTCCGTCCTTAAAAAAAACAAAACGAACATACACTATACTTTTCCTTCTATTTTCACCTGGGAGGAACATTTAGGTGTTTTTCAAGCTTCATGTCATCTCATTTTCACACAGAAACAGCAACAGTAGCGGAGGACGATTTTCCCTTGTAGTTAAATTCCTTACATAACACTTTCTGTTTCTATAAAAAAGCGCTGACGGTGTAAGAACTACTGCTCATGCAAAAATAAGCAGATTCTGTGTTATTAAAAACCACAGTCTTAGTGCAGGATCAAAAAATGTAGGTGGGGACATAAGGAGCTTTAATCAGCGAAAAATCTGAGTGGCTGATGCACGTCTGAATATCTTGTGCATATGGACATCTAAACACAGATTTGTAGGAGCTGTCAAATAATTGTTAAAGGTTCAACGCCAGGGTGTAACTTTACCACCACAATCAAGTTGACATCCCACCAGGGTGAGCCATTCGTCCTTGTATCTGGCTGTTTTGGGCGGGAGGAGGTAGCGTTCCTATTTGAAGAACTTAGCTGACATCACGCACCTCCCCTACCTCCCCCAGCCGCTGTTTGCACTAGATTCCAACTCCACGGCAGTTCTGATATGTGTCGTGCCCTAGAAAACCGCTGCACAGTGGCTTAGCCTGACCTCGATATTTCGATGGCTGCTGGGTAAACAGGGCCGGAGTGGCTGAAGTCGGCACAGCTAAACGACTTGTCGCCAGGGTGAAGGAGTGGGCCGTGATCCATGCTGGGGATTGGTCAACAGCCTGAAGATTACACAGGTCACAACAGAAAGATGCACTCAAAGACTGATAAAAATGAGGGGTATTTGCAGTGACTGGAGGCTTTTATTATGCTTCTTTTCAATATATGTATCTTTGCCCCTAACGTTGCATTTATCCCTAATTTAGAAGCGACCCAGAGAGTTTCTACTGCACTTAATGCATTTATCATGAAGCACAGTGATTCGTCCCTTAAAGCTAACAGGTTAAAGCAATGTCAGTGTTTTACTGAGAAGCTTTCTATATTCTTTGAGTGGTTGTTATCCAATACCTGGGGACACAGTCTGACTGTGAAGGCTGGAGCGAGGCACACACATGGCAACAAGGCCTCAGAGGAGAATAAAGGTCAGACTCCAATCACAACAGCATATGGAGTAAACAATACTCTAGAGGTCTACAAAGGCAGTCAACGATTTAAAAAATTCCATTAATTACAGCAAGTGAATCCTGGTGTTGTCAAGCACCTTGCTTCAGCTTTCTTTCTCCCTGCCAGCTGGAGTTTAATTAGACAGTTTGTATCTACCATCACTTACAAACACTCAAACCATGTCATCAGTATGGTTTACTCAGTGCATATTGCAATACGGCCAAACAAGCAAGGCGGGGCTCGGCAGTTTGCAGTTACGAGGCTCCTGGCACTGATATCTGTGGGTCCATTTGTACAAGGCATCAGGCTTCAAAGTCTCAATCATACTGTACACCAGTCTTTTGACCGGAAGATGACCCACTCTACACACAGACATTTAAAAATGGAACTGCACATCCAGCTTAAAGTAATGAATAAATAATCTTCAGATCAAACTAACAGAGCAGCAAGTAAAAATGATTTCAGCCATCAATTAATTTGCTGATTATTTTCATGATTAATCGATTAATCATTTACTCTATAAATTGTCAAAAAATATTGGTAATTTTTTTCAGGAGTTTTTTTTTGGAGACTGAAGCGACATCTTCAAATTGTTCCATTACTCCAACCAATAGTTTAAAACACAAAGATTCTTCGTTTACTGTCAGATGTAACAAAGACAAGCAGCAAATTTCTCGCATTTAAAAAGCTAGAAACAACAAATTTGTAGCTATTTTGCTCAAAACAAGACTGAAGCGTTTATTCGATTCATTGTCTTTCAACCGACTAATCGATTAATCGTTCCAACTCTACAAACTAACTGCAAAAAAAATCTAGGTGGAAGCATGTTTCTTTTATTCTTTGAGCTATTATTTTATTTCTAAGTCCCCAACAGCCACTAACAAGTAGTTCCACAGCCATGGTCATATACTGTATATGTAGTCATTCTGGATGGAGGGTGTGTGTAAGCCTGAGACAGAGCGACAGAGAGAGATTGAGTCTAGTCTGCTATAATTAGCTCTCTGCACTACACCGATTAATCTCCAATACTTGACCGGTGGCTCTCACTTAAACACTCACACACTAGAACACACAGGCTGAGGGATGTTATACGTGAGTGCACATGAGCAACAACAGAGTACCTCATTTACTTTGCTGGTAAACACCTGGTTCACACAGGAGCCATGAGCAGAATGTGATGGCACTTCTGTGCATCAACAAGAAACATACTTCTAGGTACGCTAGGCACGCTAGGCCACGGACGGCTAGCGAAATTAGTGAGCGTATTTTTTTTTTCTTTTTTTATTGATAAATTCCTAACTTATGTTTTTAGCCACAGTACAGCAATATCATTATGACTAAAGCAGTACAAAAATACACTCTGACCTCATGGGTCACTGTCTAAATTCCTCTATACTGTTTGATATTTTCTCAAAGGAAATATGGAAACAAAATTAAAAATGAATACAATTGCTGCCTTTAAGTTATAAATTCCGGTTTAAATCTATGTCAGTCCAAGGTTGGCACCCAAGGTTATTGTCACCAATTCCGCGTCTGACCAAATCTTCTTTTCAACGCACTGTGTTGAAAAATGGCCAGAAAATGTTTCTGTAGAAATTTATGATGTTAACATAAGTTGACCTTTGACCATTTGGATAAAGTGGCAGGACTTTATACCATAAGGCATTTTTGCACAACTTTGCCATAATTTTTTTTATATAATTCAGACACATTAACTGGAATTCAAGTAGATGTTTGTTCCAAATTTGATCAAATTCCCTCTGGGATGTTATGTCACAAGACTGGAACGGATGGATGTCAACCTAGAACCTGACGTTCTTGGCAGAACAGAATTGTATTGTGGCTGTGGTTGGAAAGAGTCATTTATACTGTATATAAATCCCAAAATGCGTTACTGAATTTTGAGACTAATCTAATGCCATTTACCCTGGGGGTATATTCTGGCCCTGTTTGTTTCAATTAAACAGAGTTCGACAGATAAAATTTCTATTAAAGAGTGGTTCCACTGATGAATAGGAAGTATGCACAATCATTGCCCCCAAATTATTTTTGACAACATTGCATGCGAATAGCCAGAGCTGTTTTTGAACATGGTAACAGCTCTGCTCAGAATTATAATTAACAGCAGACATTCTGGAGAGAGAGCAGTGGATCTCATCCAGACAACAGATGTTTTTTTTGTTTTTTAATTTGTTACCACAAACTTTTGATTAATGGAGGCTTATATGTAAAAATGCCGACATTTGGTTCAATCACACAGCATACATTCAGTAAATGTCCACAGAAGCTATTCGTGACAAACATCAAATCTTCCATCCACATGCTTAACGTTCCACTCAAAACTTAATTTCCCAAGTTATGTCTTCTCTTCCATTGGTCAGGAAACCAGCGCCAATCACGTCTGTCCTTCCTTCTTATTCACCAAGCACTAAAACATGTGGTACACGTCTCACATGGGAGACTTCTTGTCCTGCCATTTTTTAACATTCACAATAGTAATCCGTGATAAAGGTTTTGAAATACAACGTAAAGCATTGCCTTGTTCCAGGCTTGACACGGAATTCCAGGTGAGCTCACAAACTCCGCTAACAGAGCAGATCTAAAACCTGATCTGATGGCTCTTTTATTCTTCTCTTTTACGCTGTTTAAGCTGCTTTTACCTGCCAACTCTTCCTGCTTCCTTCTAAAGCTGCTTTACAACACCCACCCCCCCAGCTTCTCCTTATGTCCCACCTCTGACCTAATAAATAGGTGGGTTTTAACAAAGCTGTTTTTAAGAATGTTTTCAATATTTGCACAAAAAAACAACAGGAGAGTAAATACAGTTAAAAAAATCCTGAAATATGACATTAAAAGTTTTCATTCTTGATAAAGAAACAAGCAAAGGATGACATTTAAAGATCAAGATACTTAAACGTCTCGCGTCTCCCACTGCAGGAGAGAAGCAATGGTGGCAGCGGCAGATGGAAAACACATATGTATTCGCAGTATTTGACTGTTTGTAGTATGTTGCATTCTTCTCCTCTTTCTCTCCGTTTAGTTATCTGTACTCTTAAAGGGCCTCATCACGTTTGTTTGCCATCTGCTGGCTATCTCGATAAACTCCAACTATTCGCATAAGTGGATGGAAACACACTAATGATATGCTGATATGTTAAGTATATGTATATACAGAGATATATTGTATTTTTTCACCCATTTCAACTCCAAAGCATGTCCCTCATCTTTTTAATCCAATAAAAACAAAATTTGCTATTCATCTCACTTGATTAACCTTTATTGCAGCAAAAAGTTGCAAACATAAGCAGACAAGTTAAACAGTGCTGGCATAAATTTTCCAAACTGACAAACTAAACTACTACTGCTACTACTGTTTATTCCAGTCTACATAGTTCAAATGAAATGAAAGCAAACTTGCATGGACTGAAATGTGGTAACAGGGTGCAACATTTATTGTGAATTTATGCAATAAAACCTCTAGAGCATGAAAATGTTGCCACGCAAAATATGGCGATATTTCACTGGATCAATTTTTCCCCATCTTTAAATGTGCATTCGCCTTTATTAAGTTTTGGAAAATTTGTTCAAAATTTGTGGTACATTTTAATGGAAACCCAGCTAATGTCAACTCTGTGGTCATTGATGGGTATTTGCTGCTTAGCTCCCTGCAGCCTTTCCATGAAGGCGCATGGAGGGGCAGGCAGGGCGCTCTCCCTGCTTTGGGCTTTCCAAGAGGGCACGTGGCAATGAGCTCCCAGAACAAAACCACTGAAAGCTACCTTTCTTCAACAGTAGTGGTCCTGACTAAAATGATTTTGGTTGGGTTGGTGAAAAAAGTCCATTTCAAATGCTGTTCTCCAGTTTTCTGCATGAAAGTCCCGTTACAACAATGTGAGCTGACACACCAACACAACTTTTACTGGTACTTAATGTTGGCATTAGACATAATTGCATAATTGTCCTTAAGAATTCAAGGGGAAACTGGGATGCATTCATGGCAAAAGAAAATTACACTCAATTTTAAATCTATACAACCATTACAGCGTGACTCAATTTGTTTTCGAAAGCAGCCTGGGAGCTTCCACTGTCTATATGGAAGCTCAGTGAAACGGTCACTTGGGAGCAGTACGACTTCCAAAGAATTCAAATCAAATTAAGCCCAAATTAGAAGTTCACGGTTGCATTCTGATGCAGAGGATCTAAATACTGAGCTCCGTCACTGTAAAATTGTGCTTTTTCCACTCCTCAAAGAACATCCCCCCAGAAGGGCATTTCTCTCCCTTTGGTCTGACCTTTTTTCTCATTGGTTTAAATGTAAGAACGATGTGCTCAAAATAAACCCATTACATTCCAGCCTTGCCTGCTTTAGCTTCATAAACACCCACAGTCGTGGAGGGTTCAACAAATACAAAATCATTTCGACTCAATGACCACAGTCACAAAGCAGGGATTTTCCTCTGTCTTATCATTTGTGGTGACCCATCCAAAGAGGTTTAAACCACTTTTCCACTTCTTTAAATCTTCACTGTATCTGGTTAATTATAATTTATCAAACAAGTGACAAATGCGGAGAAAATGAAAACTTTTATTGTGATAAGTTCTTCACTTATAGACCTTCTGCCCAACCGTGGGGGGGACCAATCATGCTTAATGTTGTGCACAGTCACCCCCCAAAGACCCATTCTGAGCCAAGAAAAAACCCCTCAGAGAGCAACATTATCTGATCACAAGCTTTCGGAATAACAGGAGGTCTTTTCAAGCAAACACTGTTTGAGGAAGCATTTGCAATCTCTGGAGGATCCATTAAATTAAAAAAAAAATGCCTAAAAATGCTGATATCAGTCCAGCTCTAAGTGATGATAAAACATTATATAATGATAATAATAACGTTACATACACAAGAACTACAGCAGGGAAAAGGTTTGAGCCTTTAAAGTTGCCCAGGAGGAAATCAGGCCGGCTGCCTCAGAACCTTAAACCCTACATTCATATTCATGTGGAAAGGTAGATAAATGCAGATATCTAAAATCCAGAACATAGTGATGTACAGAATCTAAAAAGTGTCACTAACACTGCTCATGGTCCAATTAAATTCACTCAATTAAGATTAGTGCAAGTATTAATCAAACAAGTCAGCCAAATAACTTCAAGTAGATAGATCTTATCCCACTGATGTATTAATACATCTCAAATGCACAGGAGAATATCATAAAAAGTTTGTTTATTTTGAACTTAAATTCAAAAAAATAAACTTTCATGCATTCAATATTCATTAAACGTAAAGTGGAATATTTCAAGCCCTTATTTGCTTTAATTGTGATGACTCCGGCTCATATAATTACAGTCGAATATTTCAGCTACAGGCCACAATCACAAAAATAAGAGATGCAAGTTCAATTCAAGAGTTCCCTTTTGTGATTTTAATTAATTATTTGATGCTATGAGATGGGGATGAATCATTATTGACTATATATAAAGAAGGACAACATGAGAACTACCCAAAAGTGAAGAGGAAACATGAATTATCCTCTGGTGGCTGGTTGCAGTATATGTCATAAACCCTCAATGCTATCAGAGAGGACATGAGGTAAAAACACACACACCAATCTTGTTTTTTTTTCCAATGTTCTTTTTTTTCATCTTTCTGACATCTTGTTCTTATTAAACTGCTTTGTTTTACAGTGTTATGTGTGTCATGTTATTAGATGATGTCACACTCAGGGGGGGCATGAATGACTGCAGCTCCACTGATCAGCGGAGACCGTGGAGACGTTGTCAAAATGACGTCACCAGTGTTACTTGGCAGCCGTGGTTTGGCTTAATTTTTATACAACAAAAAGAAGTAAAGACATGTTGTTCATCTTCGTGGTCAGTGGTGGGAACATAATCAGTGCATCATAACAAACCACTGAACAAATGAAAGACATGGTAGCTGTGACAGCCTAGAGGCCAAACCCTGAAATGAAAATTGCATTTAGCAGAGTTCCTACCGTCTTGCATAGCATCTATCAATCTGTGAACATGGTACGCTGCTGGGATAATGTAATCTTACAGCGAGCCCTGGCAGAACATGACTGGTGCACATAACAATGACTGATTATATTCCTCACAAAACGATGGGCCGAAGCACAGAGCACACGGGGACAACAGGGAGCTTGTAATGTACTCGCATATAAAAACATAATTGTTACTGACTTCCATAAAATCTCTGTCATAAGAGCAAACTATAATATATGACTGCCCCCTCTGAATCTATTTTTCAGTAATGGTTTTCCCTAGACCCTGTACCTATTTACCTAATACAGCCCAAATAAAATGGGCAATAAACCATGTCCTCCCAGATATGCATACCCTATACTCTCACAAAAATATTTATAAAATAGTGTATAGCCCACTGAAGGTAAAACAAGGTAATAAGCCAGGAAGAATCATTTAATTAATCCTTCGCTAGCGGCAGATGGGCATGAGCTTAGTGGCTCCTAGTAAGAGCTGATGTATTTCTGCACTCTATGTAATGATGGCCGTGATGGTGCAGACGAAGGGGGCTGCGGAGTCTGAGGACTGACAGGGAGACTAGGCAGAAAATGGAAAGCATCTCTAGGCTGGAGGTTCCTGCGACCTTCTGTCTCAAAGGATTTAGTGTCAAGGAGAGTGCTTCACCTCCATGTAATCCTCTGCACTGGCAGTGCCCCTGGTGGAGGAGAGCTCTCACAAATGTGCACAGCGTGTATTCAAACTTGTATGTACAGCAAATGATGACACTGTTTCAGATTCACACTGGTAATGATTACAAACAGGATTTTTGTTTGTTTTTTAGTAGTGTTATAAAGCTGCAAAGAATTTCCAGGTATGCAAAATCCATGTACGTTTATACCGCTGTCATGTTGCCTCATACTGATTGACTTTACAAAAAAACTCTAATTTCGAAACATGACAGAGAATTGCGGAAATAAGACGTTTCAATGGTTTGGTTTTTAAGAACCATAGCAGATGTTTTATTAGTTGTTACAGATTATTCTATAAATGATTCAGCAGACATAGACTATTGATACTAACTACTTCCTCAAATAACATCTGCAAACGTGACCTAAAAAGAGACTGCTATAATATGTATACTATAATACTATAACTAGTGGTGGAGGATATACATCTGCAAACGTGACCTAAAAAGAGACTGCTATAATATGTGGTGGCTAACTAAGGAAGAGTTTGACACAAAACATCCTCTAACTAGTGGTGGAGGATAGTTCAGCAGACATAGACTATTGATACTAACTACTTCCTCAAATAACATCTGCAAACGTGACCTAAAAAGAGACTGCTATAATATGTATACTATAATACTATAACTAGTGGTGGAGGATATCAACAGTACACAATGGCAGTTTTCATTAAAATGATTGTTTTTTTCAAAATGTATTAACCTGCACAAGGTAAACTTTATTCATAGCATTAACGGGAAGGGTAATAGCATAGAGATCTGCACGGTTCCCATTTAATTTTTTATTTCTGGCTAAGTTTTCTGACACTGTAAGAGGCCCGTGCGATGGTTTATTTATTATGGAATAAAGGTGCTGAACCTGATGTGAAAACAAAGCAGCAACTTTACCAGCTTCTTTACTGACACCCTTGGTATGAAAGGCAGCACTACTGTGCAGCACTAGTATATATAGTTGTCCACCAACAATATTACAATATCAGCTTTATTTAGAAATGAAAGATACGAAAATCTAACATCGATTCTAGTAAGATGAAAGAGATGATTATTTAAAGGTAAGAACAATGTTACACGCTGGAGGGTTTCTGAGCTCGCTCGGTACAGCCTATACATGTGACATTTTTCAACACACAGTCTTTCCTTGGTATCTAGGCTCATGTCAGTATTGATAAACTAAAAGGAAAACAGCCACAGGAGGCTTGTGCGGGCACAAAATGTGAACATTACACACGTGTGAGGGACAGAATGTATTAGCTCTGTGGATGGTTTCTGAGAATCATCCAACGTGCCTGAACGTTACCAGGGTTACAGCAGCCTTAAGATTTCCCATGCACCACTTCAATTTCCCTCATGTTAGCTCCTGAGGCTTTGCTCTGCCTCTTGTAGGAGAAATCTGTTCGACACCAGGACTTAGACATCATCATCTCTGCTCACACACTGACTTCACAGTTCAGTTACCTACCAGACGAACCACATGCTCCCAACAGATATTAAAAATGTGCCACAAAAGCATAATAACAAGGCAGCGTTTTTGACTCTTTGAGTGTTGGTATGACTGGAGCTTGATACTCATTTTCATGCTCACGTGAAATCTAGTTTTAAGAGTATGTGATTGTCTCAAAAACCCAACACTTTCTGCAAAGACACTGGATGGGAAAATGCTTCAGTCCTGTCCAACTGGTCTGTGTTTCCCTGTACAGCAGGAGGGACGAGGGAAATAAGTGATGTCCATGATCATTCATTTGTCTGTGCGTCATCCAGAGCCATCGCACTTCATTAACGGCAACAGGCTAATGTGAGGCTGCAGGTTTTCCCCGGAGACTGTCTGACCCATCGTGGACAAGAGTGTATCACTGATTCCTGTGTTGTATCCATGTCCTGCACTGCTATCCGAAGCTAAACAGCTTTGTTTGGGAGTACAGCTTTTAGTGAAATTCTGGAAACATTATACCATCGATGCAATGCAATTAATCCAAGTGCTACACAACACAGTTTTAAGAGACTATGGCACACTAATATACTTGAATTGAGCCAATCTTGAATTTGATTTCCACCTTCTGTTTCTAATGATCTGTATCTTGAAATATCCATCCACACAGAACAATGATTTTAGCACAATATCTTTAGTTTTACTCTCTGATTTTTGGTTATTATATACAAAATAGATGATACACATAACAAAACAGGGTTATGATTCAATATATGCTCATATAATGTCATACTGACTTAGTATAAACAATGAACCACTGTTATAAACCATTAACATTAAATTTGTGTTTTTGGGAAATGATTATCACCCAACAAATATCATGATACTCAATTGTGTACTTTCTTACCAACCTATAATTCCATGTGTGGTATAACTCCCGAACCAACAACTGTGATGGGACGTAGCATTGGTTCCTTCAAACACCACACGTTGGAAAGCGTCTGAGGCTTTTATCTGACTTGAACTCAACAACAGTATAAAGCCAACAGCCACTATGAAGTCTAAAGAGGTCCATATGTAGGCTGGCATGTGTAGGAACCCCGCTGCACCCAGTGGAATTGGCTGATTTGGGAAACACAGTGGATCAAAGACACTATCGGGGTTGGGGGCACAGAGGCATGTGGGATTCCTTCAGGGTACTGCACTGACTCATTTAATCTCTCTATACCTCCCTGTCCTCTGCAGCCGTTGGTGGCGGAGGGGCTTAAGACGCCACGGCCTGAGACGCATAAGAGCAGATTAGGTTTGGAACAAGGAGGAGGAGGAAACGAGGGGGAGGACGACAGGGACCATTTTCCCATCACAAATATGGAACATGGCAAAGGCCTACAGTACTATGGCCTGTCAATCATCCATGAGGAGAGATGAGACCATAACTTGGGCGTGCAAGATGAGCCCAGTCGGCTCTCTGACAACTGGTAGCCTTTTCAACGTCTTTTAGTAAATGCCATGATGATTAGGTTTGCTTTATTGTGCATGCAGAGGAGCTGCTCAGAATATTCATACCCTGTCCCGAACAGCTGAATGCAAATTGCAGACCCAGCGGGAGCAGTTACAAAAAGGGGAGAGACATACAAGAGGGTGGCATGGCATTTGGAATTGGTGTCAAACTGCACTCAGATATCTGCGTTGCCTTAAGTCAACCAATTGATTTGATGCTCTGTAATATACATTCTAAATCCCCGGGGTGTAACCAGAGTTACTTATTTGGGGGCGGTGTAGTATATAGACAGATAAACAAACGCCATTATGTTGAGACACGAGATTATTTGAAGCCATTTCAAGCTGTGACCGTTCTTGCCTGAAACATTCCACACTGACACGGTCAAAAGGATTACTCTGTATTTAGAAAGACGTTTCTGCAGTTGACCGCACTGTGATTTTAGAGAATTAACTTAAACTACACTATTGTGTGCTGCAGCTACGACGTGTGGAGGGCCATAACAGATGGACAAAAAAAATTACATGCGGCAAATGTATTGTCTTTAATGTCTGATGAGCTGTAGAAACCTCGTGTGCCAGAGCGCATAATCCCAGTGAAGGAAATCAGGCTTTAATTCGTGCAAAGATCTGACATTTGCTGGACAGACTTTCTCATCCACATGGCTACAAGGGCTAGAATGAGGCAACTGGGGTCATATCAATTGTCATAGAGTTTAATTATTTTCAGATACTTTCTGCATATAAAACAGAGCTGGTTGCAGAACATCAGGGGGTTTAATGTGATGGGGTGAAGTGTGTGTTGGTCATACAAGCAGCAGGCAGAAGCCGAGCATATGGGGTGGAATTATTAGACTGGTGTTGTGGATCTTAAACTAATGCAAAGTCAAGCCCATTCCTGAAGGTTGTAAGAAAATCTCTTCTTCAGTGTTTTCAAAGTTTTAAAAAGGTCGGGAATGACCATCTCAGTTAAGATTTTTCTTTGTTCAGGTGAAAAATTAAAGCTTGAGCAAAATTCATGAAAGGGCCAATTCATTTCTTTGCCCTATTTCTTTTTTTTTTTTTTGAAGTGCTCTAAAAAAGAGAGTTTGAAACTGTCTGGCATATTTAAAACATGATGAAAGGAGTGGGTTACACTTAAAAAAAAAACCAAATCTATTTGAGACAGCAGAGAATATGTTCACACATTAGTTTGATGGATTGTCTAAGTAGTTTTCTAACAAGCTTTTGATATTAATCATCAGCTTTTCCTGGAGAGCTTTAAAAGCTCTAGAAGAGTGGGAATTTTTTTTTGTGATAGTTTATTTGAAAGTAAATGTCACCTGGTTCATGAAGGAAAATGCTTTTAAAATACTACTGGGAAAAAATTAAGGCAGCTTTGAGAATTAATGAAACAACTCGATTTCTTTATTATTGGTTGACAGATGGATAGCAGTAATTAAAAGAAAGGAAGGAAGAAGCAGGTAGCTTTATGGTAGCCTCGAATCAAATTAACCTCTACCGAAAACACCTCTCATGTTAGTGAAACTGAGAACCATTTGCACATTATTAACATAATTCTAATGTTATATGGTGCATTATTAGCTTTTACTCAGAACTGCTGTTTCTGGCCAGCGGTTTAAGTCAAGTCAAATATGTTTTGATCTAAAAATATCAATTATTGGGGAAATGATCAGGCACTTTAGCTGTAAAGCGCTCTGCTGTTTATACCAGCGAGATGCTCGTCCTCTCTGCTGTTTGGTGCCGGGCAGATGGTGCGCAGTGGGTTTATCTAAGCCTTTTATGCAAATGTTTTTTTTCCACAATTCCAACAGCTGCCCCCCCCACACACACAGCTGCAAAGGAGGTTGCTGAGTGTTATGACAATGGATGGATGGAATGGATGCAATGGATGGAAGTTGAAGAGTTGGGTGGAAAATCTTTGTGTTTTTCACTACTAATGACCAATAATCACAGAGTCATGTGATCTGTTTGATCCTCTGTAAAAGTTATTATCCACTGCAGTATAACGATTGTGTTCCAGTGTACCGTCTCTAAATGCAACCGATAAAAATGCCACCTTTCATAAAAGTGTAAATCTATAGAAATGGTATGAAAACAGATGGTAAAAGTTTGCAGGGCGCAGAAGACAGACTGGTACATGGTGCTGTGACATACTGACAAAACTAACAGCATTTAATGGGAACTTTTAAACAAGGCAAATTTAAGCGTTAAGGCTCTCAGAAATGCTAAAATTTTTAGGCGTCTGTCTGGCAGTGTTTACATTAACCAGTATATGCTCGCCTCTGTCTATCATCAAATTAAAGTAGCATTCAACAATATTAGTGGTTGATAATAATCTGTTGCATCTCATTACTGTTGTACTGTCCCCTTTTGTCACTGATGAAAATCACATTTTTGACTTGTTAACAAGTCCATGTCTGGTTTCTTTGTGCTGAGCTTCAACTTGTTGGTTAACTGGACACACAAAAAAAAGGCTAAAGCCAAACTTTTTTGTTATAATTTCACCAGAAGGATCAGCAAAAATTCAGCTGAGGCCAGAACATGCAAAGGAAAGTGACAAGCTTCGCCCTCTAGGAAACAGAGGATGTGAAAACTGCCAAAAAACAAAAACAGAATTTCAAACTAGATTGGCAAGGGAAATTCAAATGGTTACGATGTGAAAAGGTGGATGGTACTGACGAAACGTTCTATTACATTTCTGAGTGTTTAATACAAGAGCAAAGTCCCATCAAATAACATGAATGAGCCTGTATATAAAATATGTCTGACTGTCATTCAGCCAGTATTTAAGAATATTCCCAGCCACCTTGGGCATCAAACAATTTAAAAAAAAAGTCTAGCATAAACCTTTGTGTCTGAGGATATCATAGTTACTAGTTCGAATGGCTGAAACAGAAAAGTGTTTGTGTCCTGCTGGCCCAAACATGCAATAATATCAAAAATTTGTAATCCCACGATGGCTTCTTCTTTTTGTTCCAGAGGACATCAATTTAGTAGGTGGCCTTTCAATTTGTTCCATTACCTTGTCCTGCCAACAGAATGTGACCACATGTGGCCCAGAGTGTCCACAAACTAGCGATCGCATCTCAAATGCACCCTCAAAGTGTCTAAGGTCCATTTATACCAACCTGTCCACAAAAATCTATAAAAAACACTGAATATGAAAATTTCTTTACTATGTACTGCAATGTTCAAAACGTTCCAAAGTCTAAACACAACTCGATCAATCATGATGACTGGTACTCAGTTACACTTCAGAACACATTTTGCTTCTTCAAAGATTGCTGAAATCAGATAGGAAGAGATGAAAAAATATGACTCATGGTTCATGTGATAAGCGTCGTGACGAGATGGCGAGAGGAAAAAAAATACGCAAACGTAAACGAATTCAGCCAGAGCCAGCAAACACAGTGAGGAGATCCCATTTTCCAAGCAGGAGAGCCTCGGCACATGTCAGACACACTTGCAAATAAATCAACACACACAATCCGTGAGCTCATTACATCGTTCACCATGACAAACGTTTGGGCTAACTTGGCCCAGGGGGGTAGATGGCTTCGTCCTTTGCAATGCCACGCCAGCAACATCAAGGGATCAGTTACCATTCAATCTCATCAGCCCCTGCATTCATCCCCCTTCCCTCCTTCTCATTCCTGCAGAGCCTGCCTCCACTCCTTTCTTCGTTCACTGTCATTTATGGTGGCAACAGCTATCCGAAGTGACTTAGTGATGGGGGAGGGGGACTAGGGTGGTGAGGGAATTTATGATGGATTGACATCCTGTACTGAGAGCAGTGTGAACTACTGCTGAGGAATCTTTAAGACTACAGCCACAGAACCACATTTTCTCAGTCTGTGGGTTGGTTGGTTATGTTGGTTTGTTTGTTAGCAGAATATTGCAAGAAGTACTCAGTGGATTTCAACAAAACTTGAGGGGAGGATTGGGATTGGGCCAAGGAAATACATAGTAAAATTAGGTGCGGATCTGGTAAAAGGGTGGATTCTAGATTTGTAATTTAAAGGAACCGCTGCAAAGGCATGTGCTTTACCACAGTTCTTGTATCATAAATGGATCAGACTATCAAGAGAAAACCATGAAGAATGCTGAATGTGTTAAAAAGCATGTTTGCTTACACATTTGCAAGGTGATAATAAGAAAAGCTAGAATGATATGATGTAGTCCCAATTCTATTCTGATCATGACACTTGGGTCCCCAATGGATTTTTATTGCACATCTGATTTATAGTGATTCTACAAGCATTGCAAAGAGAAACAAACGTTAATTCCTTATATAAATACAACGTTGTTAAGTTGTTATATAAATTATGCAACCACTTTGGTGAATCTAACTGTTCCCAACTGGAACTACTTTTCAGGTGAGAGAAAACATCTTTTCTGATGATGGAAACTTTATTCAAAATTTATTGAATTTATTCAACATGCAGTTACAAAGTGTGTGGTTGCCTGTAACAAACGTTAACGAGTCATCCCCCCGAGTGGCCATATTCAACTTTCAATTTATAAATTCTAGAGAGAAAAATATTAATAGTCTCATAAAGAAATACTTACTCAAATAGATTCTTTCCCCACTCCACATATAACTATATTTAAAGCTTCTCACTTCTATGCATCTTCAGATTCACAGCTTTTTAACTAACTAGTATTAATTGGAGAGGTCTGTAGATGTACAATAACATAAATCATGATCAATCAAACAATTAAACATGTTGCAACAGGCCATATCAGAATCACCACAGGTAGAAATAACTGCATTTGAAAGTGAAAAGTTCAACGTTGAACTTATGTTCATTAATCGGAAACCAATGTTACACAGCGGGTTATATTTGAAGCTCCTGGGAACAGACCCCAACAGTCCATCCATCCATTAATCAGGACATGAAGAGTAACACAATGCTGACATTTCCCAGGGGTGATAAGCAGTGCATTCTAAACAAGGGATAAAACCAGGGTTTTTAAATCGTTTTACCGTTACTTTAATGGGATGGATGATATTGCTGATGGTAAGAAGCTCCAATTATCTCCCCAACTGGTTGACATTTTTATCGGGTTTCTTCCTGGAGTTGGCTGCTGACTGCTTCTAGTTGGGTGTAACACATGTACCATGTTGACAAAACATCGAACCCCTGACCTGTCGTTCCAATTCGCCAGCTTACTTTATTTAAGAAGACACTAACGCTGGAGATTGGAACCACAGGTATACAGTACACAGAGATGTTACATGCCTGTACTGGACAGCCTGTGCAAAAGGGTAAATAAGGATCACTCTTCAGTTGTCGTTTGAGGTAAAATAGAGGTCACATGATGAGAGATGGTTATGTTATTTCTTAAGATATAGTATCAGTAGACACTGAATTAAACTCACAGGTACTGCATCATACTGTAGTAGAGATCACAGCACTGACTCTGCCAAGGTTAGCAGTTCGATTACCACGGAGGCCGAGCCTGCTGACTGCCTCTCGTTATTATTAGTGAACTCGTTTTTCCCAGAGCACGCTATTCCACTTCCATACACACCACACAACCCCCAACGAATGCTCTGAATGATTAAATCACTCCAAGTGCCTGTGATGCCAAGTGTTGTCTCTGTTCCTGCTCTCTCCCTCAGTCCTACCTTCCATGCAGAGCTCCAGTGGCTGAGGCATCCAGTCGGGTGACTTGGAGCTGCAAAGTGAGCATCCATCACCCACCCGTGGGTCTGCGGCGCTGTCAAAAGGCTGTGCTAAAATGGAAGAACAGGCTGCCTGCGGGATCAGCTCAAAGAAGGAATTGAGCATTTGACTTGCGCAGATGGATCCACATCATTTAATGCCACGGTGGCACCTGCAGGACTCCTGAGTTGCACTGTGGTGGTGCTGCCGCGGGACGACTTCGCTGAACTCGCTGGAGAGCCGAGGCGATGCAAAACTGGCACCTCGTTGCAAGTAAAGAGGCCTACACAGCCGGACACGGCCAGGACCTTAGCTCTTTCCCGTTCATGGGGATACGAGTAGAAATACTTCCATAAATTCCAACATTTCCCCGAATGGCAAATTGGTGTGGAAACCATGACAACAACAGAGCTTGGAACTTCTGGTTCCATGGCTGAGCCTTGCTGACCCTGCCAGAAGTGATTTTTTTTAAAACCACAGAATCGGATAGCAGAGGGATCCTCAATTAAAGTGCTTCCCCATAATAGATGGAGCTCAGCATCTCAGAAACCCAAACCTTTATCAGAAGAAGAGACAGGAAGTTGAAAAGCATGCTTTATTAATTAGTCAGCACCAGAAAAAGCACTTAAACTGTCACAGACTCCAAATGAGTTACGTCCAATCACCGAAGCCCCTTGCTATAGGATATGGCTACTTTTCACGCTCTTTTCATGTCCCTTTCAGTCCCAGAAAAACTTTACTCTGTAGGAGGCAGGAAAAGCAGCTTGCATCCACCGTAGTTCTGTCCCAGCTGGGCAAAGCTCCTGGCTTTCACCCTCCACAGAAGACCGCTGCAGCGCCAGCCCTGCACATCAAAATCCCTCCTATACACAAAGCCCAGCATTGATGAATACGCTGGCATCTCCTCAGCCACATTCATGTTCTGACAGTGTCCCTTTATATTTGCTGCCAGATCTTAAGTAGGGGAGAAAAACATTTTTTCCTGTCTTTATTTGACAGCCTCTTCATGAGGCCATCTCACCTGACCTACGCATTAATTAGCTGACGCTGCTTAGCTAGCTACACAAATATGAAGATGGACACACGTGTGCATTACAAGAATTAAAACACCACTGATTTGTCAATTCAAGAAAATGAGGGGTTTTTTTTAATTTTTTTTCTATGTAATCTATAATTACGTAGGGCTGTACCTATTGAGTATACTAATCATTCATTCATCCTTTACTGGTAATACTTTACAATAATGGTACATTAACTAGCATTTGTTTATGCAGTAATATGCAGTTATTAACTGTTAATATTGTGGCAACTATCATTTAGTAATAGTCTTCATGTTTACTAAGCTACAAATGTATATGTTATTCAATAGTTTAAAACCAAACTATTAAGTGCCGTTTAAGGGATACATGTTTACAACTTTACAATAAGGGTCACAAAGAGCAATAATAAATTGTTAATTCAGCTTAATAATTGCTTTATCAAGGTTAGATGGCCGTGTATTATTGAACTGTTATTAAATGGCCATTCCTGTGCAAAGTGACACATTATCTGTTAGTAAATATGTATTAACTAAAATGAATGAATGTACCATTTTATTTTATAAACTGTCACCAATAATTTAACGTGCTCATCACATTTGCAGCTACAAATGACTGGAATGAGGAAAAGCAATTTAACAACTGATCATTGCAGCTCTAGAATCGTGCAAAGTAAAGTGAAGTTAATCAAGTTTTCAGTTTTTAGTTCTATCCTCACTGTCTCCCTCAGCCTTGTTTTTAATGTGTGTTTTCCAGGAAACCAGCCAAGAAACCAGCCAGGGTCATATGACCCTCCCTATAACCATTGTCATTATTTTACACTTCTATCACAGAGTCATCAAACTGTTTTGGCCAGAGACAGGCTAACTGTTTCCGCCTCAGTCATCATGCTGAAATGTGCTACAGGGCTTCTGGCTGCAGTTCATGTTCAACAGAAAACAAATAATGTCCTCAAATATTACAGCATTCCTTTAAGTTCTGTACTCTGGGATTTCCCACAGTGCAACAGCTCCCAAAGGAGGTGCGGAGTTTGCATGTTCTCCCCACGCTCCTGTTGGTTTCCTCTGGGTGCTCCTGTTTCCTCCAACATCAACAATGTGTATATTACGTTAATTCTCCTGTCAGCAGCTCTGACCAAATACTGCCCTTGGTGGACGCCCATGGCTTCGCAGGGATTGGCTAAATACATTTCACTATGTTTCACCGAATATGAAAGCATGAGACCAATGATAATTCTTCTTCTTCAAAATGTTTGCTCTCACAATGAGAAAGTAGAGGAAGTGGACATTCAGGTTATTACTGAGTCTTTATTTAATTGCTGTCTCTGTAGCTTAAAACATAGACCTCTCTCACTTCTGAAACTTCTTTTTTTTTTTCAGTTAAATCCCCCAATTTGATTGACATATTCTCTCTTGAACCTTTCCAACCTCAATTACACCTCCTCTGAATTCTCAGGAAAACTAGATTGGATCAGCGCAGCAAGAGAACAAACATTTGTGCATTCAGAGGAAACAATTAAGTATCAAATTTCTAATGAGGCCCACACATACCTGCATAGATTTACAGCTGAGAGAGCTGTTGCTGGCTGCGTCTCTGTGTCCTTTGAAGTACAGTTTCAGGAATCCTCATGCTGTCAGTTTATGGTGCGGATGTACAATTTGCAAGTGACAACAATACTTATAATGATGAAATCTTTAAAGCTCAATAAAACATAACAAGGTGGAGAAGCTTGCTTTCCAAATTTTGGGCACCTCAAAAAGGAAAATCATCAAACTGACGACCTAACTCTAATTCCAAAGCTGAGAATAAAGTATATTGTGTTCATCATTAAAACTTATATAGAACTCTAACTGTATGCAAAATGTTCATCCTTAATGCATTCACACCTGCATGGGAGCACTGGTAACCCTGAAGGTAATTAGAACATAAATATTCTTCTGGTCGAACAATTTTTTTTTCAGTAACATGAAAATATATACCTGCTCAGTGCTCAGTGTAAATAAATCTGTTAAGCGCAGGAATTCGTGCTACTACACAAAAACTCACTGTAGAGGAAATGTACAGATGTACAATAACATAAGGAGAAATATTCTGATCATATGTGAGGTTTTGAGATGTTGTTTTTAATCCTTTAAATGTAGTTGTGTCTAGCTGTTTTTACATAAATATGGACGGCACATGTTACTTTGCTAAAAAGCCAAAAGATATCTGTGATACGAGCACTGACATCTTCATCACTGGCGATGTCATTTCTGGCTCAAGTCTTAGAAGCTGAGCCGCAGCATCGAAGTAAAACATAACGTATCGAGGTAAATTAAAGAACAGCATCTCTTTTTTTAACATGCAAAAACATGCAAAAACTGCAAAAAATAGGACAACTTGCATTCTGGGGGATCGTGAAAGGGCAAAAATTGGCTCTGATGGTGTAGCGTACCAGACAGGTCACCTGAGATCTGACCTTCGGTCTGGCACGACTAAAATTCCAGATGGCCAACTTATTCCGCTAGACTGACTTTAACATGACAGACTTCTCTTTTTTTTTGTTCCTCCAAAAGTCTTCATTGGAGGGTTTCTGGCATAAATATGTCATTTTCAGGGAAACAGACATCAATCTGTACTCTCTAGAGGCCATGCCTTCACTCATTAGAAAGTTCAAGAGGACAGGGTTTTCCCACACTGCATCTACTTACGATTCACTTTTTTGCTGTTTATCTGGTTTAAAATGAAGTCAAAAGAAAAAAAGGAAAAAAATGCAAACCTGTGGTAGCCAAAATGGTTGCTTTCAACAATAAAACTGATGCAGAGTATATCCATAACAACCAGAAATGTAACAGGCAAAGACAATGTGGCCCCCTTGCCATGCTGGCTCACCGCCCAAGGGAAAACAGATTTCATTGGGTTTTTTGAGGAATGGCAGGATGAAGGCAAAAGCCTTGTGTTTCTGACAACACTACGTGTAATAACTCATCAAGTTCCCCTAACCTTTCTTTGCGAAGCAATTACCTTCTAAAGCAAACAAATTACATCTACTGCCTCTAAGTCTCATTCCCACCTTGAACCATCTAATGATGTGCCAACTTCATTTCACACTCTCAAGCGCTGGTGCAAACATCAAACAGAACCAAAGACATAAACTGTTGGGAGAGGATACAGGCAGACGAGTATGCTAAAGAGCTGCAGCTATAAAAATTGTCATGACGTTAACAGTTTATATTTGGCCATTTAGATCAGAATTGACAAAAGTGTGCGAGCAGTTAGCAGATTGCCAGTAAATCTAGATGTTTTAGGCTTGTTAGAGCTTCTCATGTAGATGAATTTGATTGGGAATGATGGATTTTAGAAAATGTCAAGTGAGTCATACTGCGTAGAGGTAATGCTGTTTTTAATGTTTCTGTTAAGTCACAAAAATTCAGCAAAAATTTGCAGAAATCATGGACCAAATGTGTCATCGAACTTTTGGAATTGCTAAATACATTTGAAAACTAGGCACACCACGTCAATACATGACTACAAAGGCACATCACCAAAAATCCCTGGTGTACATACTTGAAATAGTTTTCGGCATTATCCTGCTGACATGAATGATCTGGGGTGTCGCTAAAAGTATACATGTTTGACAAAAATGTCACCATGAAAGTGTATCATCCCCTGATCAATTTGCCTTGTGTAGATTGAACTCACAGTAATAGAGATTTGGCTGAAAAAATAAATATATTTTTAACATATAACGCCACCTCGTGGTCAATTTTATGGTCAGAAAAAGCTGAAAATCTAATCAGTTCAAGATCTCAAATATATGTAGTAGTGTGCAAAGCATTAAAGTCCAGCCTCAGAAAGTTGATGATTACATAACATCCATGACTTTAGTGGATATAATTATGCCGCTTTATATCACAAAGGAGATGCAATGCCTTGATTTTCTTTCACACATCAGAACTCTGTTTCTATAATTATGACTGCGAAGTGTGGAGTGCTTGATGAGCTTCAATTAAATGTCAGAGACAACAAAGAGCGATAAGGAAATAAAGGAGCAATTTGTAAGATGTTGAGTATTACTCCAGGGGTGTCCTATACTGACTGCCAACCCAAAGTGTCATTATCTGATGGCCAAGGAAACATAGAACATCAATATATGACAACCTGAGACTAAGATTCAAGGATCAATGTTACCTTAAGATCATAACCTGGTTTGCAGAGGTAGTAATAATTAAATCATCTTGGGAATTTTTGAGCAGGCAGGAAAATGTTGCTTTTCCATTCGTTACTAGTAAGGTATCCATGTGGCTGATCCATGCTCCCATGTTGACGCCGTCATGTTTCTCAGGACAGCGCCATGTGATTACAATTAAGCAGCTCTTATCCCTGGATATAATCAAGGCAGGCCAGTAAATAGAGGGTGGGGTTAATCCTCAAGACCCAACTCTGGGAGTGGAGGAGGGGGCGAGGTGGGAAGTGCAGGGTATGGGCAGACAGACAGTTTGAGTCGGGGCACTGTCCCAAGTCTCCAAGAGATAGAATCTATGTTATCATACAATACATTCGAATATTCAGCACAGGTATGCTGCTATAGTGAGAGAGGGAGGGACAACAGAGAGGTTTTAGAAATATTCCATAAAGGAAATTTAATCAGCATTCTGTGTTAATACAGACTCAATGACATTGGGAGGACATAAGAAGGTGGCAGATTATCATTGAGTCAGCGTGTTACGAAGCACAGGCCAACTGATGTTCAAATAACAAGGCCACTCGAGGTCCCCACAATCAGGTACAGAGATGATGCCATGAAATTCTGAAATCAAACCAATTTTACACACTAGTGTTAGAATTGGCTATAACACTAGTGTCATTGTGTGTATGGAAGCAGAGAGATGCCTGCACTGACGCCATCATTTAAGGTTACAACACAGCACAGACTGTGAAGTTTGCAGGGAACAAAGCTACTGAGAACATGACTCATAAGAGCTAGAGATCTTAAGGTGGAAATATCACTGCTGGTTTGCACAAAGTAGTGACAGGAGCAATAACAAAAGTAAAAACATAAAATCCAATCCATGGCTGGGTGATATGGTTGCTTTGAAATATCATTGGTAATGGTGAAAAAAGCCAAAGGAGGAGGATATGCTCCTTCACTTCCGCAGCAACCCCACAATTATAGGACTTAACCGTAAATATCATATGAAATTCACATCAAAACTCGAATCCAAGTCTCAGACTCATGGTATTATAACAACGACCCTCCCAGATCTACCCAAAGTCATTCAATAGGAAAATGAAAAACAGCAGTTATGAAAATAGAAGACTGGACAAAAAGATCAGAATGCTACAATAAAAGACTGAGTTTTATTAACTGCTATGTAAAACACTGTGGGCCAAAAATTAATCACAGTTTCATTAGTTTTTATTGTATTTTTTGCTATTAAAGGAGCAAAGGAGAAAAGGAAAGAAATACTGGTTACCATGCTTTGGTATGAACCAACCTTAACTGATCCAAAGCAATTCATAATAGTTCAACTACCAGCCTCACGTCTGGATATGCCAGGTCAGTGAGTCAGTGGAGAGAGAGCAGGGGCCCCAGATGTGATGCGGGTCACTTGTTTTAACATTTAGCTAGGATTTCCTGCTATGTGTAGCTTAACATAATGGCAGTTGTCACCTACAAAGCTAAACAAATATTCAGTCTTCTATATCAAGCTCCTTGCCATCGGTTTTCGTCCATATTATCTGCCACAGGAATTCACCAACGTCGTCGCCATTACTGTTTACATTCCTCCATCCGGTAATGCTGAAGCGGCGTGTGACGCCATCCACACCATAACCGTAACACCAGGCTTCAGACTAAACACCATGGAGCCTTCATCACCATCACTGGGGACTTCAATCATGCCTGTCTCTCCTCCACTCTCCCCACCTTTCATCAGTTTATTTCATGCACCACCAGAGAAAATAAGACTTTGGACCTGCTGTATGCCAATGTTAAGGAGGCATACATCTGCGCTGCACTGCCCCCAGATGGCAGGTCAGATCACAACCTCGTCTTGCTCTCTCCATCATACAAGCCTGTTGTTCAGCAGCAGTAAGTCAAAGTGAGAACAATGAGGAAGTGGTCTCCTGATGCCATGGAGGCACTGAGAGGAGCACTGGAGACAACCGACTGGAATGCACTGTATGAACCGAATGGTGAAGACATTGATGGCATTGTGGACTGTGTCTCTGAGTACATTGGGTTCTGCATGGGCAACAACATTCCCACTAAAGTGGTCCACTGTTACCTACTGTTACTGGGTAACCAGTGACTTGAAGGCTCTTCTCAACGGGAAGAAGAGGGCTTTCAGGGAGGTAGACCGGGCAGAACTCAAACAGGTACAAAGGGAACTCAAAAATAGATTCAGAGAGATTCAGAGAGTAAGGACGTCTACAGGAAGAAACTGGAGGAGAAGCTGGGGAAGAACAAGGCCAAGGATGTTTGGAGTGGAATAAGGGAGATCACCGGCTTCCAGAGGAAAGGAGGAGGAGGAG
>KV751322.1:7302398-7320654 GCA_001698575.1 Mola mola | reverse complement strand
TTAAGGGAGCAGACGTTACAGTTGTCTTGTAACGGCGAAACGTGGCCATCGGACAGAGGTAAACACCTGTGGCGGCAGACAACTCCTCAATCATTCCCACAGGCGGAATGTTCCATTTTAAAGGAGGATTCCAGTATTTTTGGTCAAAGCGTGAAAAGTAACTTGCAATAACTATGATTGCAAGTGTCTGGTAACATGGAGCAACATACCTACCCTGTTTGTTTTTGACTCCGTAACTCAATCAATTGAAGTTGTATTTGTATGGCTCAAAATCGCAAATTAAAAGTTTTCTCGGTAGACTTTTGCAGACAAGCACCTAAAATAGATTTCTGAATAGAAAATGAAATGGAAAGACTGATGGACGGATGATTAGGTGGGGTGAAAGCCTGACTTTCAGGCCAGGGGATCATACTCAAATAGTGCCAGGGCAAGTTAGTTCCTGCAGACTTGAGACAGGAGCTGACAGTAACCAGCTTCTGCATTTGAATCCAAATTGCAACCAAGCCGCGGGGCTGACGGTCAGGGATACTACGTCTTCTTCAGGCACCGCACTTCCTCATAAATAAGTGCATCAGAGCGTGAACTGCTCTCGAAAGTAAAGCTGACCTCAGGTCTTGTCAAGTCCATTACAAACATGAGATTTTAACCTTTTAAGATCTACGAGCGGTGATATAAGAATTAGTGCCATGCACAGAAACAGGCCCAAGCTGTGTGAAAAAGCACACATGTAGCCGTGCTTTGTTGGTCACTCATTGGCTTGTTAACCGCTTATTATGGCAGTGCATCTTAACAAGTGCGCTTTCTGCCTCGGGAGAGACAGAACATTTAATCTAAGGCCGGATGAATTTGCTGTGTTTGTCAGCATATAGAAAAGCGTGTGATAACTTCAGCAGGGAGCAGACAAAAGACCGTTTTTCACATTAGCATTCAGAAAACGTAGTTTTGTGTACCTCTGGTTGCGGTGCATTTCTCTCTTCTCGGCACAGTCACAGGTGGTGTAAAAATTCTCGTCCCGGCCAAACACCGCTCTCTGTATGAGCTGCAAACATTTCTTTTTGTTCAAAACGAGCTCCCTCCTGAGTGCAAATGAGCCGGAACTGTATTCTGAGGAGACCTTTACAGATACGACTGGTATTAACTCATTTACGGAGAGAGGCCTGTCATACGAGGCAGAACTGATCAAAAATGTTGTCGCCACAATGATTTCCCTAAATTAATAGCCTGCATAATGCATATACGGTATATTGTGAAGGTAACGGAGTGTAGATCGTCTCATTTCCTGCACTTGGAGCCCCATTTCTGCTTTTTCTTAGCTGTTTATTCAGGACTTTACAACACCATCCATACATACACAATCTATTTGCTATGCCACTGAATAAACACACCATGTACACAAGGGCTGCACAGTCAATCACATAATAATTGAAACTGTAATTGCTACGTGCAACATCCAAACCTCAAGCAGCTGAAATTATTTGATAAACAATGTGACAAAATTGCATAGATGCCCTGGGTTAAAAATGTTGCAACAAAACATGTTTGTGATGTCATGATCGTGATCTGAATAGTTTAATCAGTCAAAATGACACGTTGCAAAAAGTGATCATTACTACACTTTGTTAATGAGACATTAAGAAGTCCTCTTAAGTCTTATTTCTTATGTTGCAAAATTTCACAAATCACAGCTTTAAATTAAATTACTCCGGTATGGAGTTCAGTTGTTATATAGGACCAACAATGGCAAGGTCAAAACGTTGGAGGTAAATCCCCGACAACGCTGAAAATGTTGCTGCAAGTGTCTGGTAACGGGGAATACAGTGAGATCTGACTCAATAAACATATATAAAAATATTGACTAAAAAGAAGGTTTCTACTTCACAGTTTTCCATTCTTTTCCGATGTTTACAAAACACAAACCAATTTGTGAAGCAGTTCAGATTTGTTCAAAAAAGCAATTTGCATGTCTATTACCCACTTTCACATTGTAGGAACGGCTGAAAATGAAAATCTTCGATGAGGAGACAACAGGAAAGACTGTACAATTGTCATGAACATGTAATCACCAGCAGTAAACCACTCATTTATGGAACCACATGCTTTGTAATGAGTCCTTTCTCACATCTACAAAATCAACCCTTTTTTTTTTTTTTTTTTTTTTTTTTGTTTAAATGTACTCATAATAAATAGGTCACATGATTGTACTAACTACAGTGAAACAGCAGGCACCAGCCCCGCGCTCTTGCTTCACTACCTGTGCTCAATTAAAGCCAGCCAGTTTGCTCGGGGAATGGTTGTGTATGGGAGGACATTCAAACTCAACGAGCAAAAATGCTAATTATCTGCACGGGCTGACAGTGAACCGCTATAATTGCGTCCAAACCGCAGCCTGAGGCCATCAGCGCCACAGACAGCACAGTTTACTTCAGCCCCTTCCCCGAATACGGCAATGACAGGTGGCGAACCGGAAGCCTGGCCACGGTAACTCGCTGACAGGACAGGAGGGGACGAACAATGGGCTCGCGAGGATGAAATGATTGACGTCTCTGACTGCATCCTCCGGCGACAGCAGGTCACAACAACACGCAGAAAACACTATTCTTTCAGCGAGTGTGATACAAAAAGGTGAAAACAAACACACGCACACACACACCAAATCAAAAGCACCGACTGTTCAATAAGAAAGGCGTGATTGATATTTGGTATCCTACTGATTGGCGCACCTGCCCGCTCAGCTGGAATCAATCTTTATTTCTTGTGCGTAAATATTTTAATATGTTGCCAGTGCATTGTTCTCGCACCCTCCCCCGGCGGAGTTGTGGTGGCAGCGGATAGAACTTGGCGTTGCGCGGGAGAAGCACGGAGCCCCTGTTGACGTTACCTCGCTCTTCCTCTGCTGCTCCTCGCGCTCGGGTGCGGACACTCTCCGGCTGTGACGAGCGGTAGTTCGAGGCTCGGCCGACCGCGACTGCAGCTTGGCTTGCTGCACCAATACTACTGTTACCAACCGTCCAGGTCTCAGGTTGTTGGAGCGGTTAGTTGTCGGGCTGTCGCGCGTGCGTCTCCTCGTTCACGCGCCGCACGCAGAATTGAATCCCGAAGTGTCAAAAAGTTATTCCGTGCTCTCGCCGTCGTTAATTGTTAACAATTAGTGACTGCGACGTGTTGTGTTGTGTGAGAGGCAGCGCAGCCGGTTATCCCTCTCTCATCCACAACAGTGCGGGATGCTGGCGGTCACAGCAAGTGTCTCCGCCCCATCACCGCGCGCACGGCACTGGAGGAAATAGGTGATTGATTTTTTTATTTATTTTTTTTCATTATTGTTATTATTTCACTGGAATTTTTATATAGTTTTCATTGTCACTTTATTTTTCATTTGTTTTTATTTAGTATAGAGTATAGTAGCATAAGTGAGTCCCCCCCACAAAATGTCTTCACGTACAATAACAGTCAATTATTAATGTGCATCTATTATATTTGTTTTGAATTAATCATGTGTCTCATCTTTTGTTTTCCCAGGTTTGGTACATTTTTGTTTTGTAATATAATATCATTTATTTATACCTTGGCATGGTCAAAAAAATATGTAGAAGTATGGATTGTGTTTTTCAAAATAAAAGTTTACAAACAGACAAACGTGAATAAAACGAGGAAGAAATCATATTTCCGCAACGTTTTGATTTAACCGTTTAAAATATTGTTGTTCTGATGATATATCTATGCTCATTTACGTATTCATGTATTTTGTTGTTGTTGTTGTTGTTGTTCTGTAGAGCTTTAATTAAGTCACTGTATAGGCTTTAATACTTTGAAAAGCAACGCTGAATTGTTTTAATTTCATTGAAGTGCTGACCCTTGTAGCAAATCAACATTAAGTTGCTTGAAGTTTTGCTCTAGTCTCAAAAGCCAAAATTCATATTCAAATTTAAAGCGATTCTACGTGGTATAATTATAGATACTTTTATTTTGAAAATGAACTGTGTCTAACCGGAAATACAATCACTGCCGTGTGGGCAGACACAATTTAAGAGCTTTGTTAGGAGTACGCTCGTTTTATTTATTTAGAGTGCCGTAGTGGGCGGGAATCAGATTGTAGCGCAGAGAATAAACCTCACACTCGCCGCGGAAGCTGATGGGACGACTGGAAAAACAAATCGATGTTACTCGACCTCACTCTTTTCAGCTGTCGTCAACGAGTGTATAGGGAAACTAAAAATTATTTGCTGTTTCGATTATTAGCGTGGTAACATAGCCAAGCATACACTGTCAACAGTCGATTGTGTCGCGGATAACTGAGTGCAGGTAAGTAGCTTTCTTGGTTTGTCTCTCTATACTTTTGTTGACCAATAGTGCTAATGGTAGCTTGTGTTGTTCAACGTTGGTTACCAAACTGCTGAAGCTACTGTAGTTCGCAGGTAGCGCTTGTCATGTCAAGTAAGCCCCTGTTTGTTTCCATCCACATAAATAACACATAGTGGATAGCTATAGCTATTTCTACTCAATTGCTAAATGCAGCATTGTTAGACTGTTATTCAGTTAATTTCACCTGTCCAATACTTTTAATTTGGCTCATGGTGATAATTACACCCCGCATCATTGATTGACTGTGATTAGTTACCTTTATCGCTCCCCTTTCACTCAATACAAAGAAAACACTGATAAAGATAATTAAATTTGGTGAGAGTATGGCTAAATTTCGCACTTTTCTTCTAAACATAGGTCTGGTCCACAGCATGTACTCTGGATGGTCCATTTGTTCGTCTCACAGCCAACTAAAACATGTAAGTATTACAGAACGAATTTTCTCTGAAACATGCTGTACATATACTGACGATTCATTCCAAAGTCTTCTAGTACGCACTATAAACTCAGACAGTGTAGAACCGCTTAAACTTGTTATCTCAGTGGGCTATACTGTATGAAATATTATGCAATTTGGTCAAGCCTAACTTGGGCTCAGTTGTCTCAGCTTCTAAAAAAACCACACCTACGCTTTTTTAATTACAACTTGTTTCCTGTTCTCTTACCTTTGTCAGAACTGACAAAGATTTGAAGGAAACTTTCCCCTCAAGTGCATCCATGTGTATAATTTTCTTCAAGTTTGACCCCCGGCCTGCGTCCAAAAATGCCTACAGGTGAGCACTTAACCCTGTCAGCCAAACTTTGGTGTTTAAGTGTAAGCAGTGTGTAGGGTGGCAGCTTTGGTTGGTCATGTGTCACAGAGTGACATTTCAAAATGACAGACTTGCTATGATGTCACAACATTTGTCACAATTAGCGTGGGCGCTCACTATTGTTACCTTGTTCTTTTCCTTTTTTTCACCTGTTGAAATCATTCAGCTATCAAAATGTTTGGCCGCTTAAAGACATTTTGGCTTGCTATTTTTCTCATTCCTACCTTTTATATTTTTTAAAATATCTGACTTTTCTAGGATTTTTATTTTATATATTTTCATTCATTTTTTTTCTTGGTTTCTGTCTTGAATGGTGCTGCAGTGTCCTGTGAATTTCTTTGATGATGGGTCAAGTCCTTAGACTTAGAAATCATTTCTCCTTTTCTCTCCCTCTCCTCTTTCTCTGTCCTTGTCTTCTTTCCTTCTGTATGTTTCTCTCGCTCATCTGTGTGCACTTCTTTCATTTTTCATTTTGAGATGTCATTTTTGATAGTAATAAAGTTTAACTTTTAGATTTGGAACAATGGATTTCACCTTTAAGCATCTTAAGTATATTGCAGTTCACTGTTACATGTCAACTTACATTGCAGCTTATGTCTTTTCTGACTCATCAATTCACATTTCTGCAATTCAGCAATTGCTGTCTGCAGTTTCCTTTCAGCACTCAGTGTCCATGCTTGAAGCTCCAGTGAAGTACTCTCTAAATACAAATATGTTGCAAAGCTTGACTCATCCTTACATGCAAATCTTCAATAAGCAAGGGGGGGTTTCTACAAAACTATGTCAGAATTTAACCAGAATTACACAATACAGCAAACTTGGTGGTGCCAAAACTCTAGCAGTTTCATCAAACCTTTCATCTTCAGGACTTTTAAAATCCTGAAATAACCGCTGCATCGGTTCATTTTTAAAAAAAAAAAAAAAAAAAAAATACTATGTAGCTTTTTTTTCTTTTTAAAGATTCCCATCCTTTCATGCTAAAATTTTTGGTAAGTTTTTATACAATTTATGCATGATATTTCTTTTTGATGGAGCTATAAAAAGATAACAGCCCCCACAACACCGGGATTTAATATTTCTCCCAGTTTGCGTCATATTTCTGAATCCAGCTACAGAATATAAGGATATATTTTTAATAGTTTAAAAAATCAATATCAGGGGAAAGCCTTTTCAGCTGTGATACTCGGACAGTACTGTGATGCTCACTGCTAAAATTGTCCAGTGTACTGCCAAGTAGAGGCGCAAACACAAACAAACAGCAGTATGGTGACAAAAAAATTAATGGGAGTGACTTTTGTTTTTGTTTTTTTTTAAATAAATCTCATTTTTCTTTTTACATAGAAATAAGAAACATGTCTTTTTGGCAGTTTGCCACCACTCAATAATTCTCTATATTGGAAACAATGTACTCAGCCCTGTCACAAAAGCACTATAGAAAAGACATCCTATCATCTGCTCAGATGTACCATTTTATTTCAAAGTGCTTCATGAATTCATGTGCAACCTCATTGTAAACTGCTCAGCAGTAAATGTTACCTTTTTTTAATGGGAAGCACAGACCAGCGCGCTCTGAGCGGTTAGTGTGAAGTACAGGCTGATAATGAATCAGGCTTGTTGTAATTTGCCTGAGCCGTAGAGTGAGCTCTACCAGGCCATGGTCCATCTCTGCTGGACTCTAACCCTGCCCAAGGAGATCCCAACAGAAATGTGGTTCAAATCCTGACTCAGACCTGAACCTGGGGAAAGGTGAAACCTGCTGTGTCCTAATGTGGTTACATCAGCGCTATTTATAGACTACCAGTCGCAGAGGGTAGCTTTCACTTTGCCGCGACATTGTGCAAAACAACAGCAACGTGCCCCAATACTATTAAATTGTGTTGAAGCCGAGATTAAATTTTTTATTGAGTCAAATTATTACATCCCCAGAAAAACAAAATGACAAAAATATACCTGCGGGGATTAAATGTGTTTCAGTTTAAGCACGAATGACTCAACAATATCCCACATGCAGATATCTGTATTTCACAACTCAGTTTCAACTTCTATTTTTTTTTTTTTTTCTCTTTTTTTTACTTCAGAATAAAAGTTGTTTTTTAATCCGGTACCCAGCATAGTAACATGAACTGTGTCACTGAGCTAGTGTCACTAATGAAAGTCTGAAAGTTGAATTATGAGACGTACCATAAGCAACTCTAGCCAATGGAAGGAAAGCACAGGCCCATTGCCTAAAAGTATGATCATCTGGGGACCGTGAATGTGCCCACTGTATATAATGGTAGCCTTCCTGTTAGATATTAACATTTTTTGCCGTGTGTGTGGTGAACCAAGATTGACTGTGTTGGTTCTGTCAGTCCATTACTGGACTGTAATATCTCAATAGCTATTGGATGATAGCCCCTGGTTATAAATGTCTCTTACGTTCCCTCTCATGCCACCACGATATTGATATTTTTAGTCTTAAATGCCATCGAATAATTGCAATGAAATTTGGTACAGATATCCTGAGTACCCTCGTGTTGAATCCCTTGGGTGACCCCTAGGGATGTAATGATCCATCAATCTAGAGCAATAATCTGGCCAACAATCTAATCAAAACAATTGAAATTTGAATAAACAATCTGTGTATCTGTGTTTAAGATATGCCTTTATTTTGACATTCCTACTGCATACCTGTTTCACAGACTTCGCCCATGTGATGTGTTGTCCACTTCCAAACAATGCAAGGGGATAGCAGACAGTAGACAAACAGAAAACCTTTGCCTTTTTGTTGACATTTTGTTTTGTAAACTTAAAAACATTCTTTCATATTTGTTAAAAAAGTCTGAACCAATATAATAATAAAATAGTCAATTCATATCAAATAACTTTTTTTTAAGTTGAAGTGTTAACTGATTGTGTTAACTGGGTATATAATATCATCTGATATGGAATGCAGGCCACTGAATTGAATCATAGTGAAATCATATCGCAGCAGACTTTGTGATATCAGAAAATATTGGATCGTTGTCCAAACAATCGAAATCATATTGTATTGTGATGCAACCGGGGATTTACACCACTAGTTTTTCTTTAGTACTATCAGCAGGGTAATATTTTTACTTTCTCTGCGATTTTTCTCAACATCTATTGATAATTGCACTCCAGGAAAAACTGCACAGTCACCTAAAAATGCCCTCTCCGTTGACATTAAATAGCAAATAGTTGTTCAGGAGGAAGTTTACCGTGTCAAAGGCTCCAAGAATTCATACAGAAAAACTCTATAGGAATTGGGACTATCTTTGAATACTCAGTTTCATGATAGCTGAATGTGTAAGATGAACTGGACTTTGTTGTTGGCATGTGTGTTGCTGTGTGAGTAAGTGGGTAACAGAAGTGTGTGATGTTACATATCCTTGCTACACTGATGGCAGCAACCTGTTACCATGTAAAACCTAATGGTTCCTCTTGCATTAGACACAGGTCACTGTGTTGTTTCTAGTTGTTAATGGGCTCTGCACTGACATCCTGAATATTAATGCAGGTCAAAGTATAATGCAGGGCTTAGCTGACAGGCAGCATGCGTCAGACTGCAAATTTCCATTCATCCTGATTTAATTTCAAATCTGGTCACCCTTTTCTCAGGCTGTTCACTCGTTTGTAGCAGTAAATGCTTTTATCTGTCGTAGCTTTGCTTTGGCACTGAAAATGTTTTGTTTGGATGAAACACTTGGAAAAGTTAATGATGCTAGGCCTGCACAGACAGCTTCACAAAGTTAAACTGGTAAAACTGTCTTATTTGACATAGAAAATAATACCAGCTTTGAAATTTAAAATGCGTTCCACACTGTGTCACAGTATCATACTGTGTATTTTTAGCAATCGCAGGATTTTGTCAAAGGTGTATTTTCTAGATTAGCTATCCTTAACCACTGGACAGCGGCCCACTGATGCTCCTCAGAGCATCATTTGGAAGGCCTCAGACGCCTCAGTGTTGCCGCCAAATAGTTAGTTTCCTGTTGTTACGTGTTAGCATGGCAGCAAATGCAGGCACGGAGAGTCATTGGATAAGTTTCAATCCTTTATCTGAAACCCATTCAAAATAAATGTGCAGTTCACAATATCACAATAATTTCGCCTAGGTCTTAAACAAAAAGTTTCACATTCAAACCATCCCAAAACATAGTAACATTACCACAATAGCCTGATGATGCATCTCACTGTCCTTTAGGCATGGCCATCACGATTAGTCTACCACGCACACATAGCATCTCTGTCACTGTCCCAATAGAAAATAATACCAGCTTTGAAATTTAAAATGCGTTCCACACTGTGTCACAGTATCATACTGTGTATTTTTAGCAATCGCAGGATTTTGTCAAAGGTGTATTTTCTAGATTAGCTATCCTTAACCACTGGACAGCGGCCCACTGATGCTCCTCAGAGCATCATTTGGAAGGCCTCAGACGCCTCAGTGTTGCCGCCAAATAGTTAGTTTCCTGTTGTTACGTGTTAGCATGGCAGCAAATGCAGGCACGGAGAGTCATTGGATAAGTTTCAATCCTTTATCTGAAACCCATTCAAAATAAATGTGCAGTTCACAATATCACAATAATTTCGCCTAGGTCTTAAACAAAAAGTTTCACATTCAAACCATCCCAAAACATAGTAACATTACCACAATAGCCTGATGATGCATCTCACTGTCCTTTAGGCATGGCCATCACGATTAGTCTACCACGCACACATAGCATCTCTGTCACTGTCCCAAATGTTCAACGGTGTGAAAGTCATGGAAAACATCCATACGACTAGGCATCCATTTCCGCGAAAGTCCACGAGATCAGCGTCGCTTCAGATGAGGTGGAGTTGGTCCACTATAGTCGCTAAGTCGTCTGTTTCAGCAAACTCAGGCTACAGGAACTGTCATGGCAGCCTTGTTAGCATAAACACAGGCGTTAGCAGCAACGCTAACGATGCAGGGCGCTGACCCGAGTATGTTGGCCCGCTGGAAAATCTCTGGGATTCAAAAGTGAGAAGATATCCGGTCCAATGATGTCCACCGTGACGACGGAGTGCATCCAAAGCGTGCGTGTCATTCCACCGAAGTAACATTCTTCCAGAATGTTCTCACAGAATTTGTGCGCTATCGCAGGTAATCAGGAATGAGCCAATCACAAAGCATGTTGAGATGATCTTATTACAAAATAAAATGCAGAATCATGTCAAAATAATGAAGAAATAACATATAAATGTAGGTTCATCACACTGTTATTATTATTATTAAATATTAAAATGTAAAATTCCAATTACAAATTCCCTCCTAATTTGCCAGTTTTTGGTAACATGTTTTTTTTCTGTTGTTATTTTGGGAACGTGGTCTTTACAGAACAATCAGAAATGGGTTATACGTTACAAAAGGTTAAGAACCCCTGTTGTTATGGCGGAGCACATGATTTCTACAAAATGAAGCCTGACATTCGTTTTTCCTTCATTCTCTACCACATCTGGTTTTCAGTAACATGTATATTGGCGTGGCCTTTGGTTGTCACATCCCCTTTGATTCACTCTTCTTTGGTCATCAACACAGAGACCTCCACCATGTAACCTCAACCTTTTGTATTTTCTGCATCCCACGCAATCACTTTGGAGTATCACTGTCGTTGAAGACTCCTAGACATATCAGAGGCCTTTATAAAGTCTGGAAGAGAGACTCAGGTTGTTACAATAAGTCGAAGTAAGGCTGCCAGCAACAATTTTTTTTCATTTTTGATTAACCTGCTGAATGTTTTCATGACTAATTGATTCATTATTTGTCATGCAACGTCAAATATTTGTGGAAATATTCTTAGCACAATATCTCAGAACAAAATGTTTTATCTTCACTCATTTTATCAAACATTCAATCCAAATCACAAAGGCTCTTTACTCACTCTGATACATGACAAAGAAAAGCAGCAAAAATAGTAAGTTCTGCTTTAAACAAGACTAAAATTATTTATCAGCAATCAAAATTTGCTAGCAACTAGTTTTCTTAGAATCAATTAAATTCCAGCCAACTAATATCTGTTTCAAAAAATTGGAACATTTTGATTTTCATTCATGAAAAAAAATTCCTGCTTTAGCAGCACCCCATCTCCGCCCCAGCGTTCTGTCCCAGAGCGAGTTGGAGCTTTCTTTTTCTGTTATGTTCTGACTTTTTAAACTAGTTTACTGTATGCTGCACAGTGGAAAGTTTTAACTTTCATAAGTTGCATTTTATACAGCGTCAAGCTTGGGGTTTTCTACATAGACAACCGTGCTGTGACATTTTGTTATTTTTTTGAGATTGCAGAATGAAGGCAGAAATCCTCAGCCATGTTTACCGCTTACTTCAGTTATGATATGCTTCATACATACATCAAAAACATCTTATGTACATGTTAACAAGGTCAAATTTTTTTCATTGGAGGCGGTCATTAATTGACAGATCGTGGAGGCTCTAATCACAGAGGTTGGCAGCAAACAGTCTGTCTACCAGCTCATTAAATCTCTGAAATAGAATATCATGTGTGCATCATGATGAATGATTTGGTGATGAGGAATCTGCTGTTAAGATTAGTTAAGGTAACGCCTCGGTTTCTGCCAAGAGCAAATGTAGAAGACTCATGAAATCAACAACTTAAACCAAAATAAAACCATCTGCCTCCCTGTCCTCAGGCTAATTTTGGCGGCGAACAGAGATGAAATCTACAACAGGCCATCCAAAGCTGCAGACTTCTGGGGGGCCAACAGTGAGATCCTCAGTGGTAAGTGAGTTCAGCTCACCATTTCACTACCTTTCAAACAAACATTTTGACAAAAATAATAAAGGAAATGGCACTAGCTGAGTAACACCATTTTCCAAAATAGACCAGTAGACCAGTTGTGTTTTTTAAGCGCAGGCTTTGTAGTAATTCATTTAAGGTAAGCCTGGAAGATTTTTTTTAGATTTCATTTTTGTTTGCCACAGAGACCTGGCCAAAAATGGTATAAAGTTGCAAATACAGTAGTATAAAATGATGTAAGGGATAATATGTTTAATTACTGCAGAAATATTTGGGTTAAATCTACACAAATGGGATTTAAAAAAAAAAAAAAAAACCTCTTAGCTCAAAATTAGTCAAAAATGTATTTATATAGGGTCCCTCCACAACCACATCAGTGTAGAACATACTCTTTTATTTTTAAGTGTATGTAAAAATGCAGCAGATGTCTTTTATTCAAAGCTAAATGGCTTTCACTGATTAAGGAAAAATCTGTCTCCTTTACCCCAGACTCCACTTCTCTCCCACTCCGTCACAGGACCTCCCCAGCTGTAGTAAACTATATTTAATTGACTGATGTCTAATGCACATTATAGCCAAGCAGAGGGAAATCAATCTTCCCTTTTTTTTCTGCTGAATGAGAAAACACAGAGATGGCCTTGTTGTTCATCCGTGTCCCTCCACCCTCTTTAATAGAGGGGTCAGGACTCCAGTAATGGGCCCTTAATTGATGGCTGTTTTTATGGGATGTGACAGAAATAAATGGCTCTGTCTTATCTGCAGGGGGTGTTGCGAAGGCCCTGAAGGAGACGTAGCATGACAAGAAGGGCAGTAAGCTATAGCTCCCAGTGCGATCAGGTTAGCTTTCCATCCAGCCTCCCAAAGGAGTAAGAGCATTTGGCTCTGTTGGTCACTGTCAGTGTAAGTGGATGTGTCTTTATTGATCATCAGGAAGTGCAGCAGACTTGGAATAGACCCATGTTTCCGGTGTCACGTGAATAAGGCAACAGATTTACTGGTTCAATTAGATTCATTTAGTTATCGCCAAAGCTACACATAAACATTAAAGTATGTAATTCATATACATTGCTCTTTTTTACAATGTTAGTCAAAGTTAATGGAGATCATAAATATCATGCTCTCAGTTCAGTATGCCACCAGATTTATTAAATGTGGGCTGGTTCAGAATGATTTGATGCAACTCTGTGAGATTCTTACAAGAAGCCAACCTGCGTGGAACAAAGAGTTCTTAAACCATTGTGGACAATCTGCAGAAACACAAAATTATTCTACTCAGTGAACATTGTTTTATATTTTTTGTGACTTGTTCAAAAATATGGAGGAATCAGAAAATTCCATTTGGCATTTTGTCATAGTTGTATGTTATTTCAGTTTAATGGCTTGTGCATTTAATAATTCATTATTGTGTTGAGCAGGCCTGGACCTGGAATATGGTAAGGAAGGAGGATCATGGCTGGGGATCAGCAAACGGGGCAAGCTGGCTGGAATCACCAACTACATGGAAGCGCGTCTCAATCCCAATGCACAAGGAAGAGGTGAGCCAGCCCCGAAAGAGTCACATCATGTCTTGCATTCTGTTATTCCTGATACAATTTAAGTCTACTTGTGCCATTTTTTTAAAAGTTGGTACCAAAATGTAACTGTCATTCACAATTTAAAGCACAACACTGCATTCAATCTTGCAATATTGTTTGAGGTGAAACCTTCATATATGTATCTTTTACTTGTACATATTATATATTATTACTAACAACTAAGAACTATATTGTTTTGCTGTTGCTACTCTGCAGGATTTCTAGTGTCCAACTACCTTATGGACAAGGATCTGGACAGCTACTCCTACCTGAAGAAGGTGTCGACAGAAAGCCACCTGTACAACGGCTTCAACCTCATCACAGCAGAGTTCAAGTGAGTCAAAGGTGTGGTGCAAGCCATGTGAGCGTATCATCATTCCACTGAGATTTGGTGTTGATAAAAGACACTTTTCTTCTAGCACAAGCCCTGTTCTCAATGATACACAATTGAAATTTATTCAAAAGGGTTAGGAAACATACATAGTATGGCAAGTTCTTTATTTTCCTGTGTGGGCATGAGATTTTTTTTAGATACATGTTGGGCTCCATTCCTCAAAGTTCTGCCCTTACTATGAAATGAAACTAAAAAGGCAGTGGCTTCTTATTCTCTGGAGTGCTACGCAGGCAAAGCTAAAACAAAATCTCAGGTGCTGAGCTATGAAAGAGGCAGCGTTAAAATTCCAAAGGAACACCTGATCATATTTCTGGACAGCTTTTATTCCCCCCTCACCTGCTTTACCGGCGTAACTCAACTGAAATTGATGATCGGTTTAAGGGAGAAAAAATCAGAGTGGGCTCAGCAACACCAGGAAAGATGTCATGGTGGAGGCCCCCTGTAGAAATTTGGCTTGGAAAAAGTGCTTAGTTTCTGCCAGTGAGAGGTTGGATGTTCAGTTTTAACAAACACTCCTACTAAACTTTATCCCTGCTGGGCCAGAGAGAGAGAAAAAAACAACAGAGTTTTCACAGTGGAGTTTGGTGTCATGATCCGTGTATCCTGGTAACATAGTCTTAAGCAGGATCTCGTCGCATAAGGGATTTACTTGTGCCTGTATGGCCCTTCCTCCTCATCTTAAGCATCACTGGGTTGGACAGAAGCTTTTGTTTTCTGCTGTATTAACTTGTAATCTAATTTTTAAGAGCAGATACTCATAGGTGCCCGTCAATTATATGATGATGCGCTTCATATCAGACACAGGTGGCCTTCTAATATGTAGCAAGTGGCAACTGAAGACTTTTCCAACTGGAATGACACCGTTAGATTGTGTTACTGTTGCTTTTGTCTGTAGGTGGAAACCATTCACATATGCAAATGTCCTTGTTAAGACCGGGAGCCATAGTTGCGTTCACACTGCCCCACTGGCATTCCTCTTTAATGAAAGACTAAGGTGCCACACCAAGCTCATGAGACACCAGCAAAACGAAGGACGATGTGTGTTTGTTTCGAAAATGCCTTATGTCCTCTACAGGGCTATCAGTCGGACCACATGCTGTGAACGTGCTGCATGTGTTTTCTTCCACAAATAACCTTTCTGATAGAGATGACACCCACCGAAATCAAGCCTCCATCTTTTCATTAAACACCATCATTACCAGCCTATTTTGTTTTCTACTGCAGTGTGTCAAGCAGCCCAGAGAAAAAAGGAGAAATCTAGTTTCTTTCCAAATCAGTAACTACATCATGTGGCCAGAGAGTAGCTCTTTATTACAATTAGGGCATTTCTCATCCATCTGTAAACCAGAGACATAAATTATGATATGGTGGAAGACAAACTGTCCATGCCACTTTTAAGCATTCCCTGCCTTTACTTAGCTTGAAAGAATCTGTGAAATCACCCTCATTGAGATGCACATGAGAAAAGGGATATACAGTTAACACACAACCCATAATGTTATTGCCCCTTTTTTAATTGTAATGCTTGTTAGACAAGTGCTGCCTTGATAAATAATCTACAGCTGTGTTGAGTTTTGTCCAAGAGAGATTTGCTTCGTGAAATTTTCCTGCACATCATACCGAGCCGTCCTTCAGTGGAGCTACTACCATATATATTTAAATTTTGATGTAAGATACCCTTTTTGATGCTCTCAAGGCTTCCTTTCCAACATTTCATCTGATTTTTCTATAGCTTCGCTGTTTGATTCCCCCTTTATGTTGCTCACTTTAAAGTCAATGCCCAGAGATTATCCATTTTAATGAACATCTCCTCTGATGTTTTCCTGCAAAGAGATGTCTAGCTTAATGCTTTTCAGTCAAGCCAAGTGTGGCTGCTTTAGAAAAACAATGTTAGAAGGAGGTTCAATCTTACAGCCCCAAACCATGTGCTGTAATTCTTGGCAGAATCTTGTTAGAGCTGAAAAAGAAAAACAGTGGTGCAGCAGATTTCACCACATTCCAGGGATAGACCATCAGGGGGGATGAACTCTCAACGTCTTAAAGAAGAACAAAGAGGAGTTTTTGTTTTTACCCCAATGCTAGTAATATCACCAGTACATAAATCACATTATTTTTTAAGTAGAATAGAACAAATTATTTGGTGAATAGATTAAGTTGTAAACAGCTCAAATACTATCTGCATTTTTTTCACAGAGTGAATTCAAATGTCCAAACATTTTCACAAAAATCTAAATAAGGTTGATTTTGGATTCATAGTTGTTAACACGGGGTCATATTTTACACCTGCGTCTCATTACATTTCCCTGCACTTATCTTTGCCTGAAAGAGTTTGTGATCCATCCAAAATTTCCTCGATCAGATGGTTACACACATTAAAATATTCTATTTATCAGGTCCATGGTCACATTTAGGTTCTGTCCACAGCTGATGTTGGAAAAGGGACTAAAATATGGATATGTCAGTATTATTCATAATGTTTAAATCAATTTTACATTTTTTTTACTGTTTCTAAGCACAAACCATCAATAACTTTGATAAACTTAAAAACTGTATATATAGAGTACTTTCAAAATAAAGTTACAATGCTCTACACAATCAGTAAACCAGAACAAAAAAATAATGGATGGACATGTAGGACGGCCACATTACTAATATTAAAGTAGTGAAATATGTATCAAAGAGAAAAAAAATTCTAATAGCAACAATAATGACAATGAAATTGTTAAGTATTAAGTAAAATAGTATGCTAAAATATATAAAAGCCTTTTTTAAGGATCCTTGCTAGTAGATCTGTGAGTCAGTATAAAATGGTAAAAAATAAAGGATTTTAACCTAAAATGTCAAAACAACAAAATGATAAGCAAGTATCACGTTAACTTTGCTCAACATCTTAGTCTAGCAAATTAGCACATAGGGTTGAAAAATCTAACAATTTTTATAGTGTGATTTTGAAATTGTCAACAACATAGTTGGCAGATTCAATGTCTTGTTCACTTCTGTTTTCACACTGTACATAGCTTCATTGATGAGCAGAACTACACTATGAATGGTCAAGTATGTTATGTAAGTAAGTATGCTCCTCCTTTGGTGATGAATCGAAAACAGTGCAGTATTATTTATAACTATTAGCATGGCAGATCAGGATCTTGTGCTGTAAAGAACAATCTTTCATGCACTATTCTAAAATAATTTAAGAAATTCAGTTTACATTTTAGATTGTGATTAATTGTAATATGATTTTATAACCAGATCACCCAACCAAATTAGTAACACACACAAATTCCAGCTGACTTAGGTGTGTGTGAAAACGAGCATGTCATGGCATGTTGAAATACCCAAAGCATTAGCTAAGTCGCTCAGTTGGCCCACTCTTAAGTCAAACAACACACAAAGGTCACACACTGCATTATGTCTGATGATAAAGGCCGTGTTTTTCAAAGTATTTACTCAAAAAATTAAGTACCGGACACAAATTGAGATTTTGTTCCAATATTAGTACAAGATGAAAAGTCAATGGAATACCAAAGTTGTTATAGTTTATCCTTTAGGGCATAAGAATGTCATATTTCATTGCAATTCATCTTAAAGTTGTTGGAACAATTTTTCTTATAATCGCAAATATTAACCTCACTGTGGCATCAGTATTCATCTTGTGGTTACCATGGATTCAGGCATCAAATTTCATGGTGATCCATCCTATAATGTTTGAAGTGTCCCTCTTTCACTGGCCACAAATAATAACATACACCAAACAGATTTGTTGGCCACAAATAATAACATACACCAAACAGATTTGTATTTTCTCCTTCCTATGCCTTTTAATATCTGTATGCGTTGGCCTACACGCTCATATGTGTGTGATTGGATACAGGAGTGCATCTTGTCATTATCCAGCAACGAACACCAGCATGCCTGTAACTCTCTGAACTGGCGATGTTGAAAGCTCATTCAACCATCTCCAGGCCAACTATACTCCAGCTGGTGATAGAGAGCGCGCTCTGCAGCCTCAGTACAGAGGACTCTTCATTAGACCGCCTCCCAACCAGCATACAGATGACCTCTCTGACTGAGATCAGAAAAAGCCTGTTTTCGACACTTCCCTTCTAGTTCTCTCTGTACCCAGTGGCTTTCGCCTCCTGCTGTTCCCTCATCTCGGCCTATATCAACCCACTGCACACCTAATTGGACTTTCCATATTCTAGCCAATTTGAAATTGCAGAAACAGAGCTCTGTCTCTGCAAATCGTCCTGCTGCTACCACCGTTAATTTTGACACATAGCAAAGGGAGAGAGTGTTTACGGAGACACACTACCGAGAGACATTGTGTTCGCCCAC
>KV751322.1:7280943-7297150 GCA_001698575.1 Mola mola | reverse complement strand
TATATGAGAGGGATATATATAGCCTAGCTCTGTACTCAGTAGTCTCAGTGTTGGCCACAAAAGATATTTTGATATTTAATGCAAATAGTTTCAGGCACTCGATCTCTAACCACTTGCATGGTTGGATAATGCATTTTACAGCCTCTTGCAAACAAAAACAACTCATCCAAACACTCACATTTGGCCTACCACATAATGACTGCTGGCATTAATACACAGACACACTATGAGGAATGCAGTTATTCTAGTAAGCAATTGTGCTCATGCTCCAGTCAGATGATTTCACTTTATGTCCTTTTAGGGGACAATCAATACTTTTTTTACCCACACTGATCAGCTATACAGTTACTAGGGTAATTCCACAGGAAAAATAATCCTTCTATACATGCTGAATATGTTGTACAGTGTCTGTTCAGAGGAAGTAGTTAACCAACAGTACCCCTTAAAATTTAAGGACAAACATAAAATGATTTTTTACGTCTTGGAGCTTTTAGAAAACACTGACCACTAGACTGGATGACTTAATTTACACGCACCCAATATTTCCCCACGAGCAAACACACACTGATTTTGGCAAAAGCACAATCCACATCTCCCATGAAGGGTATGTACAGGTGCAAATAACAAAATGAATTACGGCTGAATATCCATTTGCTTTCTTTGTCCTTGTCAAAGTTAATAGGCTGCTGTGATTAATATCCATAGCCACTATTATTACATTAATTCAGAATTTGGCTCAACAGCAATGAAATATCCCAATATGTTACCTTACTTTTACATTAACTAAAACCCCAATTTAAGAACCTGAACGAGGTATTCCTGCATTTTTCAACAAGAGGGATACTGGCTGCTACTACTGTAACTGAACACTGACCCCAAGTGGCGGTTTGGGGTATTGTAATCCATGTGATCCTCGTGTAGCCCGCCTCCCGATAATCCTGCACGTATACTATTAAGTCTTTTCATTCACAGACACAAATAATTAAAAACAAGCCATCCAAAAACACAAAAAACACAACTTCTGATATTCCACAAAGTTCCCAATATTCTTAATGTGTTAAAGGTTTATGGCATTGATGCATTTACATTGAGATTAGGAAACCACAGAATGTAAGTGTCTTTTCAAACAACTACCACCTGAAAACTAGAAAAATTATCCATTTTCTTTGTTTTGAATCTCAGGTCAGCTGAGAAGTGAAATCATTCATAAGATGTTCATTTCTTGCACCTTTGCGTGCTAACAGGTACATTTTTTTTTAACCCATCCTACAAAATTTGCACTGACGTTAATGTTGATAGGTTGAGGTTGTCGCGGCTGCTCGTTGTCATTGGTCCGTTCATCAATCAATCATAAGAAAAAAGGGGCTTGAGTCTGCCGTTGTGGTTTTCCTCAAGATGGCGGGGCTGCATTTCAGGCGGGGTGGCGAAGAGTCGAGAATTACAATGGTTTAGATAAGTCTTAGGGTGCCAAATACGAGACCGCCGTATCATATATATCTGTGAGTACCTCAGTAATAAGCCAGTTTCAGGCTAGCTGGTCGTTTGTTCGGGCGACGATGTGCTTACAGCCTGATGGTTGCTTGATAGCATGTTAGCCTTGATGTAAAATCATCAGGGCCCGCTGTGAAGCGGAGCAGATATGCTGAAACGAGGTTCTTCGTCCGCTTTCTCCTTGGATAAATTTGCTTGTTCCGAACATTTATTTTATTCCCAAGCATGTAGCGACGAGGTCTTAGCAGCTATCTAGTAGTAATACGTTAAATATGTCATCTTAAGCGTTTGTATCCGTCATGAAGTTGCAGTTCATCTGATGTCTCTCCTCACTGCTGCTGTTTTTTTTCTAGCTCTCAGAAGATACCAGAGGAAGATGATCAGTGCCTATCCCATATTAAGCTGAATGCATTGTGATTTCCAATAATTGAGACAGTGATTCTGAAAGCTGTCTACATTAATGAAAAGAACAATGTAGTCCGCTTAGCATTTTCACCTCTGGTACGTGGTCTAAACAGGGATGTGCTTCTCCATGCGTTCTGGGTCTAAATAAACACAGAAAGTGTGTCATCAGGTTAGGGTTTTAGGATAAATTAGCAGTCAGTAGAAGTTGTAGTTCATAGTACAGAAGAAATGGAGATAGATGATCTACCCCCTCTCCCCTTGGAGCCACCTGATGATTTTGGCCAAGATGAGGGCAGAGCACCTCCACCACCTCCCCTGCAAACGTCCAGTGACGCAGAGGTAATGGACGTTAGCTCTGGTGGTGATGGATACACATACACCCCAGGGGACGGGGAAGCCCTGCCACAGCACCCACTCAGCCTGGGCTCAGTAACTTTCTGTAGCCACCTCTCAGATGAGGCCAATCCCAACCCGCAGTGCCCCCGAACAGCCCGCCACGCTCCCCCGGTCACCAAGTTCCTACCAGACCTCAAGCTGCTAAGAGACGTTAAGATCAGCGTAAGCTTCACTGAAAGCAGCAATAGCAAAGACAGGAAGGTTTTGTACACAGGTGAGAGGCACGAGGAAGGACAGGATGAAGCTGTAGACAGCCTGAATGGTGAGTTGCATGCCTGGACTGAGCAGGAGGTAGCTGAGGGTAGTAGCTCCAGAGAAGGAAACGCAGCAGGCAGATCATCAGAGGAGGCCGATGTAGACCTGGAAAACAAGGTAGAATTCGCTGTTCTCGATGAGTTGGAGGACTTCTACGATAATTTCCTGGATCATGAAGATGGGGAACAAGGTGGCTTTAAGTCTGAAGTCATAGCACAGCAGGAGCAGGCAGATGACGAGGCTGTGGCTTACTCCTATGAGGTACGCTTGTTGTGTTGTGTGCAGTATCCCTTTATCATTTTCACGCATTTACAGTCCATTGACAATTTTTTTTATCACTGAATCCATATTTGTACATTCTATTCTATTCACATACTGTGTTATTTTGTTGTATACAATTTTATTGTAAGTATACTGTATTTACTAGTATCTAGTACCAATATTACCATTCTGTAACTGATACTTTTCAGTGAAAGACTTTCACAGGAGTGTACTCGTACAACCAGAATGACCATAAACATTTGGAATCTAGAATCTAGAAAAACAATACAATTATTACTGTAGTAAAATTTAAAAAAAAAAAAAAAAAACCCCAAAAAAAAAATGTTTGGATAAATAAATATAGATATGTGGTTGTACAGTGCAGAGAAGTGCAACGTTTAAAGTTGAAATTTTTCAGTACAGTGCAAAGATTAAAGTTTAGCATCCTGGATATCTTATTTAAAAACAATCAAAAATTTGGCAAAATGCAGATTGGGTTAGTCTGATGAAAACCATAAAACTTTCTCTCACAATACAAAAAAGTGATCCATTGTATTTGTGTTTAGAAATGCAAACCAAAGTAATCAAAGATAATTCCAAATGTTGTGCAAAGTGCAAAACTTTTTTTAATGAGGTATGTGATGCTAATACGACAGCTGGTGTTTTTTGTTTTTTGGGTTTTTTTTGGAGGGGGTTCCCCTTGATGATGACAGCATCATAGCATATAAACTATTGGCTCTGTGTAAAATATTACCATCATCTTATTAATGGGAGAAGAAATTTGGACACAAGTAGTGTCATCTTACTGGAACTACATCAAAGGGCCAGAAAAATCACTGAGTGATTTCTTGATGACATTGTGTCACTTGAGAACAATTCTGCATGAGGAACTGACTGGTTTGGCCAGGATCACATGTTCCATTTAGTAGTATGTATTTATATAAATGTCTTTGGTTTATTTTTTATTTATTTTTTTTTTTTTTTATAAAAAAAATGAAAAATGAGATGCTAAAAGAGGTTAGTGCCACTTTTAATTTCCTCGCAAAACTTTTTTTAATGAGGTATGTGATGCTAATACGACAGCTGGTGTTTTTTGTTTTTTGGGTTTTTTTTGGAGGGGGTTCCCCTTGATGATGACAGCATCATAGCATATAAACTATTGGCTCTGTGTAAAATATTACCATCATCTTATTAATGGGAGAAGAAATTTGGACACAAGTAGTGTCATCTTACTGGAACTACATCAAAGGGCCAGAAAAATCACTGAGTGATTTCTTGATGACATTGTGTCACTTGAGAACAATTCTGCATGAGGAACTGACTGGTTTGGCCAGGATCACATGTTCCATTTAGTAGTATGTATTTATATAAATGTCTTTGGTTTATTTTTTATTTATTTTTTTTTTTTTTATCAATAAAATGATAAATGAGATGCTGAAAGAGGTTAGTGCCACTTTTAATTTCCTCCATTAAAATGCAAAATTTCCTTTTTCTAATTCCAAAGTTTTCAAAAGTAATGAAGAAAAGAAGCATTTTTCCTTTATCATGGCATTTTTTTCCCCCTCCTCTTAATTGTTCACTTATGGCATTACATTAGTTCTTCTCACACAATATAGTCATAACTCCTTTAAACTGGTCACCCACCCTTCTCTCCCGGCCTTAACTATGAACTCTTCCAGGAGGAGTTTGACAATGATGTGGACGCTCTGCTGGAGGAAGGCATGCCTGTCCCTAAAAAGATGCGACCTGCAGAGGACAAATATGGTGGGGACAGCGATCATCAGTCAGATGCTGAGGAAGGTGTTCAGCCCATGATGACCAAAATTAAGACTGTTCTGAAGAGTGAGTGATGGATCTGTCTATTCAGGGTGGGGTGCTATCGGGGAACTGTGACTGAATGTGGTTTGGATACTATGAAGCACAATATGACATGCTTTAAAACAACAGCAGCTACCTATGTGTTACAGAAGTGTATTTTAAGTAAACTGATTCAAAGAAGTTAGTATGGTGATTCATATTAGATTGACCAAAGGGGGGGTCTGGATGCCTTCAACTGAAGCACTTAAAACTGTAACATTTTATCAACTTATCCCCTTTTCAATGCTCAGTATGACGATGTTTTAAATTTTTCGAAGCTTGACGTTAGTCATCGGCTAATGTGAATATATCTTTGCTGTTTTTCACACAATTAAGAATTTCACTTGTACAGTACTCTAATATTAGAAAAGTTCGCCACATGTGAGAGTGGTTATTGATTCCTGTACTTGTATTGTCATTTACCCCATGTCAGGTCGGGGGCGTCCTCCCACTGAGCCTCTACCTGACGGCTGGATCATGACATTCCATAACTCAGGCATTCCAGTCTACCTGCACAGAGAGACCAGGGTGGTCACCTGGTCCAGACCCTACTTTCTTGGGACCGGCAGTATTAGGGTAGGTAACACACGCGTTCTGGCTAATTAATTTTTCTCAGGTGTTTTTATCTTATATGTTGTTTGCACCTTCGTGTCAGTTTTCTAAACAAACTTGTTCAGTATTTTGCTCCTGCCATCAGTTTAGGTGGATTGTAGTCCATGTTAGATATAATGGTCCTTGTGATGCTCCGATCTGTACTTTTATTAATCTAATTCCAAAAATTAACAACCAAAAGTGGTAATAAAAATGTTTTAGATTATTTTTCCAAGCCAGGTCTGCTTGTGCGTGAACAGGCAGTCTTGCCAATATTGGCAAAGTTCTACTGCAGGCCATACAGTCCTGCACAGATGTTTTGCTCCAACCTTTGGTCCTCTCTTTTTGCTGTAGAAACACGACCCTCCCACCAGCAGCATTCCTTGCCTGCACTACAAGAAAATGAAGGAACAGGAGGAAAGGGAGCGGAATGGGGAGATGACACTTAATGCTGTGGAGTCACCAGTCAAGTCTGGCGAGGAGGCCAACGGCGACGACAGAGCGGGCAAGTTGGGGGCTACAACTGGGGATGACGCCGCTCCCTTCAGTCTGACTGACGATGGCCCAGATGAAGGGGGCGGTGCTAATAACAGCCTGCAGGCTAAAGAGTCCCAGCCCTGTGACACTGCCCAAGGAGCCTTAGGACAAGTCAAGGCCAAGGTGGAGGTGTGCAAGGACGAGTCCATAGGTGAGGCCTTTTCATAGCACATCACCAGGGAGAGACTTTTTAAAGATCGTTATTTATGTTTTTGTTTATGTAACCTGTAACTTTATACGACCTCCTCAGAACTTGAAGAGTTTCGCTCGTACCTCGAAAAATGTTTTGACTTTGAACAAGTCACTGTAAAGAAGTTCCGTACCTGGGCTGAGCGGCGGCAGTTCAACAGAGACATGAAGAGGAAGCAGGCGGAGTCTGAGAGACCCATCCTGCCTGCCAACCAAAAACTCATCACGCTGTCAGTCCAAGATGCACCTACTAAGAAAGGTGACAGCTGTACAGAGTCATATGCTAATTACAGACAGTTCATGTTTTATAAAAAGGCAGGAACTGTCCATGTGTGTTATGTCTTAATATGATACATCTATACTATCATTTTTGACATCCTTCATTAGATACATCATACTGGGCCACGTTGAAAAGTCATAAATTTACGAGAGAAAAAAAATCTGAATTTTACAAGATTACGGTTGTAATTTCACAAAATTTTAGGCGGAAAGAAACAAAACAGGCAGGTCCTTGGACAGTCTCTGAAAGGACGCATTTCCTTCAAATCTGTGTAGTTCTTTCTTCAGGATAAAACACACTTTTTTGCAAATTATTTTCAAAGTCCTGATACTGATGGTAATGTGCTGATGTGCCAAAGGATTAAGAATTTGTGAAATCTGTACTGAAGTACAACTTCACTCGCTAAGTCTCTGAATCTTTTTTCTTTACTGTGGCCCCAATACTCCATTGTAATATTGTATACTGATGCAGGTTCATTTTTCTCTTGAAACAGAATTTGTCATCAACCCTAATGGAAAGTCCGAAGTTTGCATCTTGCATGAATATATGCAACGTGTCCTTAAGGTTCGACCTGTTTACAACTTTTTTGAATGTGGTAAGTTCTTCTTCTGTTTATGTCTTGAGGTATTTAAAGTCAGTTTGTCATAAAAAGCACCGCCAGAAATGTATTTTTAATAATGAAAAGAATTTATGCATGATGTTTCTGGTCTGTGTTGTGGTGTTCATGGGCTCTGCTCAGTTCTTTAACCCAGTAAGTAAACATTTACATTGTGCACCTCTGTAGTCCAGTAATGTGCGCATGTGTCCGTGTCCTGAAGTTTCTTGTGTGCTGTTGTGATTTTCAGGATATTCATATTAAAACAAACTTAATCTGTGTGTCCACAGAGAACCCAAGTGAACCCTTTGGAGCATCGGTCATTATTGATGGAGTTACTTATGGCACAGGAACCGCAAGCAGTAAAAAACTTGCCAAGAATAAAGCTGGTAGTTTATTTTGTATACAACACTTTGCACTGTGATGGGTTGATTTGTGTCTTGCACAACTGGATTGAAAATCATTATAAGTGTCCTTAGATGGCTGTTTTTTTACTGCATACAGTAGATGGTTACTTTAGTGAATTTGACTGTAACCCATTGCTAGTTCTTCCCTCACTTACAATTTTCATGTAAACCTCAGCTCGAGCCACACTGGAAATCCTCATCCCTGACTTTGTGAAACAGACATCAGAGGAGAAGCCTGTTGAGGGCGACGAACTGGAGGTACTACTGTTTTGTTTTTGTTTTTAATGGTTTTTACACTTAATTATGTTCTGACCTAGACTCTTTACTGGCATAGATTATAAGAAATTGAAGGCAGGTACCAGATGTTTTGTCAATATTTGCAAAAATGTTAATATTTACTTTTACTTCAAAGTGATTACATATTTGAGGTAACACAACATTAACAATTTTACATGTGCTGCCCTCTACAGTATTTTAATCATATCAGTATAGAAGACTCGAGGGTGTATGAGCTGACCAACAAAGCAGGACTACTTTCGCCATATCAGATTCTTCATGAGTGCCTTAAAAGGTAAGAGGTAAACATAATGTCCCCAACACATGACATTTTTCTAATTGTTTCTTGGCTGTGTATCAGCCTTTCATATCATTTACTATAATTCAGCAGTCACTCATCAACCAGAGAGGTTCACTGCCTCAATTAGATTTCATGCAGGCTAAATATTTAGACAGCTTGGCATCTCTGGCCAATCAGAGTGCACGACTCGGGGTGACAGAAATTCATAGGCGGTATTCGAATGAGATACACCCTGTTTCTTTCTAGGTAGAATCGACAATACATGATGCCCATTTGCACCAAAACAGTCTTTCACAAAATAGTCTTCCCGCGTTGCAGAAAATAGTGCTTGTTTTTGTGGTATGCCCATTTTGAAATCCAGATACTTTTTGCTTGCCATTTCCCATGTCTTTTCATGACCAAACCAAAGTTGGGACACTAGACAAGTTGGCGGTTTCTCCCTGGTGATGGCTCGTATGGTGTGTGCTCCCTTGTCGTCAGTCAGTAAAACTTCCCCTTAACAAGACACAGTCGTGCAGTTTCAACTTCAGTGTCTGCTGACTCAAAAGTTGTGTAGTGGGAACGTAATATCCTCCCCAATACTCACTTTGCTTGCTAGCTTTGTCTCACACTGAGGCCCTTGATTATTTTTTATTTTCCCTCCCCCCCGTCCGTGCTCTCTCAATGCTGAGTCAGCCAGACCCCAAATACTGAGAACACTTACTGCCGGAGACACAAACTTAATGTTAACTGGAGGAAGGAAAATTCCTTCACAATAGCATGGATTTAAGTTAGTAGTCGATCCACCTTGCGTTCAGATTTGTGGCAGTACCCCCATAATTTGTAACTCCACCCAACTAAACTCCTTTTTTCTGGGTATTTCAAATGTTTGTTAGTGCTTAATCTCACGGATGTAATTTTGGCAAGTGCTCCCATTGCACTTGTACCAAAAAAGGTGTTTTGTTCTTAGATTTCTAGTCGTGAATTTTACTTATCCCTTCCAAACTTGCCTTTGGTTCTTTTTGATGGTCCTAATTTGCCATTGCCAATAATGTTGGCAATAAATGCTGCTAGTGGGCAAGTGGGATTCCACAACAACACTAGAATGTGTACACTGTTAATTTACTTTTCTGTCACTGTTGCCAATAATAGCAAAGCACTTGGTTGCAGATATACTTCATGTGTACCATTTTGTCTTTCTGGTAGAAACCATGGAATGGGAGACACCAGCATTAAATTTGAAGTGATTCCTGGGAAAAACCAGAAGAGTGAATATGTGATGACCTGTGGGAAGCACACTGTTCGTGGCTGGTGTAAGTAAGCTGTGACTCCTTGCATACACAAATGGAGACGCTAAAGCTGTCGTGTGAATCACCATGTCTTTATGCAAATTATTCTTTTATAGATTAGTGACATAAATGAAACTTTTACTAATGCTTTTTGTACATTGACCACCAGGTAAAAACAAGAGGGTTGGCAAACAACTAGCATCTCAGAAGATCTTGCAGATGCTTCATCCCCATGTCAAGAACTGGGGCTCACTGCTGCGAATGTATGGCAGAGAGAGCAATAAAATGGTCAAGAAGGTAAGACCCATCTTTTAGCACTTGCCATAAAGCTACTGTGGTCATGGAAAACTTTTATTTATCTCTCCTTTTGTATTTTTCATTAACACTGTGTTGAATTTTAAGTACCTCAAGTGGATAATTGTTTCTGTGGACAGCTATTATCATGCCAGTTCACCTATAACAGTCCAGTGGCATGTTGCTCACATGTTGCGTTGAACAAATAGGTGCGTCTCCGTGACGGTTAAAACAACTGATCTATTGCAGGAGAACTCTGACAAGAGTGTGATAGAGCTCCAGCAGTATGCCAAAAAGAACAAGCCAAACCTTCATATCTTGAACAAACTGCAAGAAGAGATGAGGAAACTTGCCACACAGAGGGTGAGAATTTTAACATGCAGAAAATATAACTTCTTTGATTTTATTTATTTTTTTTTTTTTTTTTTTTTTTTTTTTTTTTTTTTTTTTTTATGCTTCCAGCATCCCCATTGAAATATTCTTTTATCCAAAAATGTTCCAATTCATGACTCCAAAAGTGTGATATGATCTGAACCATGAGCTTTGCGATCCATTTCACAAATAGTGTCGCATGGAGTTGGGGGCTTAGCTAATTGAACAAAAGATCTGAAAGAAAAGAAAATCTAAAGGTTCGGGTGGAAAAAATGTCCTACATCTTGTACCATTTTCAGAATGTACTCCTAATGACTCGCATATTTTTCCTACCAGGAGGAAACTCGAAAGAAACCCAAGATGACTATAATGGAGTCTGCCCAGCCGGGGAGCGAACCCCTCTGCACTGTCGACGTTTGAGTCTGTGAATCACTGATGAACCACGGCACTGAAACCCAGTCACTGTCTCAACATCACATGCCACCATCCGTCACTGAGATCCAATGGCAATACAACTGCTCACTCCCTTCACCCATGTTTTATTGGTTCAGCCAGTAGATGTAAGGGTAGGACTAAATGCACTAACAGGCAGTAGAGCAAACGTCATCTACCTCGCCAGATACGTCCTCACTTTGGCACCAGGAAAAATAATCGTGGGGGCTGCAGAGAAGGCGACCTGTCTTTATAACGTGAACCACATCAAAATAATGCATGCTTCTTGAACCGCAAGGGGGGGAAAAAAATACACTGCACTCCTTAGTTTTGTTTTGAAGTGTCGTTTGCAGCAGTTAGTGCCAGCACCTCTTGGTTTTCTTTGTGCTTCAAGTATTTCAAAGGGACTACTAATACTTGTGTATTTATAGCTTTCATTTAATTGGGGAAACAAAGTTACTTGTTTATTGGGTATTTTATTGGTTAGTATTATGGATATTTTGGGTAATGAACACAATGTTTTGTTTTCGCCTCAAAATAGACAGTTGCTCTCTTGGTTTGCATGATGAAAACATGCGTCGTGAAGTGGTCACTTTTCAGAATTGTTGTTACGCACTCATGTCAGACATTTTTGTTGTCCAATATTCGTACAGGAGTCCAATCGCTTTTTCCGGACATCTGGAGGAACTCTTGCCCCCCCCCCTTTTTTCTAGCCCGCCATGGTAACACTGCAGTAAACCCAAGCACAGGGTAACAGAGCACTGTGGTGTGTTTAAGATAAATGTTTGTTTTATGCTTAGTTCTAGGTTTTTAATTGACGTACTAACACCATGCTCACCAACTAACCACTTTGTACATGTCAGTAGCTTTTTATTTCTGGTGCCCTTAAGAGATCATGTTGGCTACATGTTGCCTTAGTGAAATAATTTGTCGAAGGGCTCAGAGTATTTACACGATACATTGGACCTAAAAATGCCCTTCAACAGGAAGTGGAAAGACCAAGCCTCCCCCTCCCGCCCTTACTTGATAAAGCATTTATTCTTAGGTCAGTGTTTTAATGAGCAGCCTATCTATTATAAATGTAGTCGCTACACTGACATGCACAAAGCACGAGCAAGTCATTTAGTCCAAAACAAGCTGACGAAAACTGTATACCAAAGCTTACATACAATCTTATGCATTTTCAAGAACACTGTTGCTGCAAACTGTGTAGCAACATTTAACAGAACTGATTCATTATGTGCTGGAACAAAACAAACTGCTGTGCTCTTTGAGTATTTGGCCTGTGACTTTTCTACACGTTGAGGACATGTCACAGTGGAAATGAGGCTGTAGTGATTATTGTAGAACGCTTTAAGAATGTGCTTTGCCCTCCATGCGTTTGTTGTTTTGCCATGTGACTGTATGAGAAGAAAAATAACTGCTTTTACATGTGTTGCTTGAGTTGTACCAATGAATGGTTTTGACATGTCGCTGCTTAGAAATGTGTTTCTAATTATGTATTCCAACCTAAGCTCCACGACTTCAGTATGTGTTATGCAAAATAAAATGTCTTGACTAATGATTTGAATGACACTGAGGCTTTATATTCCCATTCAGTTCCAGAAAATCACAAAAACAACTTTGAACGAAACTGTTAAGTTTATTGGAAGCGCAAATTAATGAAATAAGGACCTCATTGGATGAGACACTGGCAAAGTGGTAAATCTGGATGACCCTTTCAAAATAGGAATAGACAACCTTAAAGGTACTTAAGTAACATTAAATAATGCTGAAATAAGCTTTGCTGTTCATACTGAGGGTGTGTATGCGTTCCTAGTGAGGACCACTCATGCTACTGATTGCGCTGTACAGCGTGCGTCTCTACAGCTAGGACACTGCCTCTTGAGTGCCACTAGGCGGTGGCTGCTGGGACTTGTAGTCCACTCTCTCCAGTAGCAGAAGCATCTCCACGTGCATGGTCTGGGGGAACAGGTCCACGGCCATTGCTCGGACAGGACGGAATGGTGCACCGTGAACTCTGTTGGAAGGCGCTCTGCAAAGACTAAAACACAAATTCCAACATAAGATTTTGAAGAACTGACCATTTTTCAAAATATCTTCAAACAATCTTTTGATTGACTCACTCGATGAAATTGTTCATGGCTGCCTTTGCATTGCATGCCACGTACACCAGTCTCTTCAGATGCTCTGCCCTCCTGATGGCAAGTATCACCTTGGAATCTGTTAAATTTAGCAACAAGTCTTTAATATGTGTATCTTTGAGCGTGTGAAGCTCATTGCCTCATTCTGGCTGTGGTTCACTCACGTAGGCCTGCCCTCGGTGGATCCACAATGGCTGTGATGTTTGCCGACACAAGAGCGCTGAGAATGTTGGGGAACACGTCCTCTGCTTTTCCACAGTGAAACTCCACATTAGTAAGGCCTGTCATTGCAAAAAAAAAACGGGGGGAATTAAAAAACTGAAGAGACTTTAAATTGATCGTCATTCTGGACTGCACAGTACCCATCAAGTAACAACGAAAGACATCAAAACCAACTTTATGAGCTCCAACATTATTACCTTTATGCCTTTTACACAACAAGTACAAGGGAGAATACTTTGAATTTCTACAACAATTTTCAACAAGTACAAGGGAGAATACTTTGAATTTCTACAACAATCTTTGAAAGAATCAGACAAAGACAAAACATTTCAAATCATTAACTTTACTCTTACCATTAAGTTTTGCATTTACTTTGGCATCTTCCACAGCCTCCTGACAGAGCTCGATCCCAATCACCTTCTTTACCCTCTGGAGACGAAAAAATAAATACTTCCAGAACCTCAAATTTAATCTCACAAACAACACTTTGAATGGGGTTTGCGACAGCTTTGCCACCGATTGTACATATCTAGACACAGTTGTCCAAAATTGTGCAGTGTGCTATTCTGTGTTGGATACACCGCAAAGGTTGGAAAAGGTTTGCTTTGGCACAGTGTGGTTGATCATGCATGAGCCCAAAGAAGGGTAAGCACACAGTCATGTCAATGGTGGCTCAATTTAAAAAAAAAAAAAAAAAAAAGGGGGCTGCTGAATCTTACACACCTGACTTTTAATCAGCCAACAACAAGTTTCAGTTAGAGACATCTGGTGTCACCTTAGCCAGAGAAATTCCGATCGTCCCCGTCCCGCAGCACACGTCCAGCACCGTGCTGTCCTGATCCAGCTGAGCCCACTCCCCCACAGCAGAGTAGAGCACCTCAGCAGCGCCTGTATTCACCTGGATTCACAGTTTGAGTCAACACCGAGACCAAATACACCTGGATGAATAAGGGGGGGGGGCTTGTGGTTGTGAAACGCTTTGAGGTACCTGGAAGAAGGAATGAGGAGATATTCTGAACTTCAGACCCAGGAGCTCCTCGTGAATGCAGCTCTCTCCAGCCACCAGCTCACAGGGCAAGTCCTCCAAGTTAGGAGATGTCCTTCGAAGTCAAAAACAACTAAATGAGAGCAGTTTTTAGACATTTTACTGGTTTTTTCTCTGTGTCATGTTTTTTCATACCTTTGGCCCTCTCTAACAAAGTATAGCGAGGTCACTCCGCTGTCCTTCCCCTCTCCTTCTGTGAAGTGCTTCTTCATGGAGCTCTTCAATGCACTTACCTCTTCTTCCTCAAGTTTCTAGAGGATAGATTCAAAAAGGTGAACTCTAGCGATGTGGTGAAACTGCATGGCGTGTAAACAGAGCTTCCTCACCTGTGGGTGGAAGAACACTATAGCCATGGCTTGTTTGGTCCTCGTGGTCCGTACAGTCAGCTGCTTCCAGTGGCCTTCGTACGTCTCAGGACTGTACACAGAGTACGGTGTCGTCCTGTTCGCAGAATCATGGAGATAGGATTGAGGAAATATGTGTTTACATCTGGGTCCAGACTAGATTCCAGTGCAAATCCAGCGTCACAGAAGACGCAAACAGGTTCAGGTTCCAGTAACTTTGAAATGAGAATGAATTACCGGATGAACCTCTGAAACTCGCTGACCACTCCCTTGGCCTCGGCTGAGACGTGGTACGTCTCGTCCGGCCCGACTACAGCGCAGGAGCCACCTTTGTATTTTCCCAGGCGGAAACCGATGGTCTTATCCTTCCCGTCTGCACCCACTGAAATGAGGAACTCACACTTGTTTCTGTACTCCTTCTGCCGTGAGACAAGTGCAGGAATAAGAACAAAGTGAGTGAAAGAACTTTATCAAACAGAGATTTTGCATCACCGTAGTAAGACCTCTAACAGTAAACATACCAGCGTGGGAGATGGTCGGATAGTTTCCAGGGGACAACACATTTTGTTGTATTTCCCTTTCTGTGCAAACAACCATGGCAACATGGCTTTGTTGGTGTTGCCGATCTCTCTGAAAAAATGTGGTACTGAAATCAAATCATCCATCACAAAATGCCCACAGATACAGACGGAGCGCTCAGTGAGTGAGAATCACACACACATACAGGGTGTTGCGTGCACACATCAGACTTTACTGAGGTGATGACACTCACTTCGCCAGCCTCTGCAGAACCCCCACCACCTCCTGCTCCTTCCTCCTCAGCTGCTCCTCATAAGGCACGTTCCAGAGGGGAGTCACCACGTTGGCGATCTGCACACTGAGCGGCTCCTCGTCCTCACCCCCCTCCGCTCGCTTGGCGGGGGGCTGCCCTCCAGCTCCCTCGCCCTCCTCCTCCTGCTGCTTCCTCTTCCTCAGGATGGGGTCCGCTTTGGGTTTGGCGAGCCGCACGCTAAGCACCTGGCCCTTCCACTGCATGCCGTGGACCATTGTCATGGCCTTGTCGCGCTCCTCCTCGTTCTTGAAGGTAACGAAGGCGAAGGTCTGCCTGCCAAACAGCTTGATTTTGTGCGGGTTGATGCCATGCTTGGCCAAGAACTTCTTCAGGTCGTTAAAGCCGACGAACTTGGGTAGATTTCTGATCTCCACTTTGTAGATCTCAGACGTGAAGAGGTCCTCTTTGATGTAGCGGTACATGTCGGGGTCAGATACTGCTTCAGGTCTGATGTCAGACTTCGCATCATCAATGGAGTCCTGGGGGAGGGCATCAGGCTTATCCTGCTTCTCCTCCTTCGAGGGTGGAGACTCGTCCACTGGGAGGTCACTCACATCTGCCATCTGCTCCGGGTGGCCAAATTAACAATGCACTTCTATATTTTTCTTCTGAGTGTGCTCACTTATCTGCTGTGGTTTAAGAGATACTTTGACTTTAATAATGGTTCACCCTCAGATGTATAATCTGAGATAAACAGACTGTACAATAAAAAAAAAAAAGGTTAGATTTAAATTCTAAGTAAGTAAGTAAGAACGTCGTGCTAAAAGCCTTTATCATCGCTGCTTACAGACACAGATATAATTTCAGCTAATGGCTGATGTGGCTTTTAACTCACTGAAGTAACGTTGTTTTTCAGGAAAAAAAACGCTTCGTCAGTACCTACCTTTACACCGTTTAATGTGTTATTAGTTTCCTATCCTGCTATATAATCAGCATTCAAGGGGCCAAAGTGATGCTTTTTGGTCGCCTTACCTGCTTACGTTTACTTTTAATTCCGCTCGTCACTATGCTGCACAGGGCACCGCCATGTTGATTCAACCACGTGCAGCGATGAACCATTGTTGCATTCAGGTGACGGCGGAAAAACGACTTTCCATCTGGAAAAATTAATAAAATAAATTGGAGAAGATTTTATGACACGAGTTGCCGACTTGACATCATAAATGCAGAAACTGGCAACGGTAAATGTTTAGTTAATGGTAAGAAACTTTATTTTACATTAAAATTGTCATGAATGAACTGAAAACAGTCATTTACCTCTTAGTTTAAACGCTCTTATCATTAAAATGCAACGCATCCTCTTTGAAGCGTCCATGGTGTTCCCGCTTTACCGCCTCAAAGCACAATTAGGATCCCAACTCGGATCCTCCGACATCACATGAATGCAGCACATTTTTAAACCATCGTTTGAGT
>KV751322.1:7263756-7276518 GCA_001698575.1 Mola mola | reverse complement strand
CCATTTGCCTATGAAGCACGATTTAAAAAAAAAAAAAAAAAAAAAAATCACCCGAATGATGATTGTTGTTTACAGATGCTCAGAAGTTCAAGATGAAGTTTGATGAGTGCAAGGAGGAGGTCAGAAAATATCAACAGGGAACAGGTGCGTGAAATATTCTCCCAATATTTCCTGATGTGAAATTTGAGCTACAAACGAGGATTTTGGGGGGGCTTCTGAAAAAAAAAAAAAAAAAAAAAATTTGTAATTCAGATTCAGTCTTCATTAATTACATATAAAATAAAATATTTCAAGCCGCTTTTTTGTATTTTAATGATTATGGCTAATAGTTATAATAAAATCTTTATTTTTTTTCAGCTGTAGGACATAATCAAATAGTAAAATGCTTGAAACATCTTAGTTTACATGTAGTGTCTCAAATATATTAACACTGAAAAATCTATTTTAATTTTGAGATATACACGTATTAAAAATGACAACAAATTCAGCAGAGTGCATAGCAATTAATTTTACATGGCAACATGACGACATTGGTCACAGATCCCAACCATAAGGCAACAGGTTCCTTTCCATTTCTCAATTGCTCGCAGGCTCACTCTGTTCTTTGCTGCTCACTCCAGCCTGGGACTTTTTCTGCCTGCTACATGAACATGCAGAACGGAACACGTGACTGGCTTGTTAATAAGCTAGTGCCACCATGTTTTGCCACATTACTTCTAAAACGTCACAGGTTAATACAGGTTGCTAATACTGCAGTCGCAGTATTACTTATATAATATTATGCTGCATCCAAAATAAGTTTGTTAGCCCACCACAAACTTTTCTAGTCCTCTAACATCCTCTAACAATAACATGACATACGTTTTGCCATAGTTTTAACTGGCAAAGATCTACTTTGTCAAAGGAAAAGGTCATTAAACAAATCAGTTTTTAGTGATAAACAGTTTCAGTTGATCAAACATTTCATATATTTAAGACTCATTGCACATTAAAACATGTTTTTAGCATTTTAATATTAATGTTTTATTGAAAAATATAAAGCATCTCAAAATGTTAGAATATTTCAGCATCATAATTGTCAAAACAAAAGACTTGAAATATTTCACTTCTTTTAGAAGCACTATTAGTTGCTGTATAAAGGGGGAATGATGGCATTAAGTTGAGTATTGAAAAATGACTTCAATGTTTAAGAATTGTGTTAACTTGATTTTATTTATTTTTGACTTACATTTCACTGTTGCCACAGGCAACACTGACAGTGCAAACAAAGTGGCCGAGAAGCTGGAGGAGCTCTCGGTAAAAGACCAGGCCTCAGAAGAGAAGAAGGAAGAGGACAAAAAGGAGACTGAGAAAAAGGAGGTGAAGGCTGAGGAGAAGAATTGAGAACCAAGAACTTGCTTTGCTGATCTCCAGTTTCAGTTTTTTTTTCCTCTTTTTCTACAATAGACTCTAAATGAACTGAATTTGGACACTTGCATATTAGTAGTTTTTTTTTTTTTTTTCTTTATGTTTTGCCTCAAGATTACAAGTCCTTGATGCCACTTTGGGGAGAGGACGACAAGATAGGTAAATTCTGATTAAAAAAAGAAGCCCTCTCCTCCGCACCATGGAACGCTCTCCATCCTCATCATCTATAGGTCAATGTTATTGACAAACTGTGAAAAGAGGCTTGTGATAGTGATAATTCCCACATTGGGGTATTTCTCGTTTTGTTATTCTAATGGATTGTTTGTAGGAAAAGAACAATGTAGCCTGCTTGTCAGCCGCACAGGGTCCAGCCATTGTGAAGGTGTATAACTGTAAAATCCCATGATGCACCTCATTGGGCCTTCGCCTGTCCACTTCCACAGTCAGAAAGAGCAAGTAAGGCGAAGTCTTCTCAGCGGATTCCCTGTATAGGTTTTTTTTTTTTTTTTTTTTTTTTTTTTTCCTTCCCTCCTCCTTGGTTCCTCCTTTAATCAGTTCTATCAGGAACTGACAGGAAGAAGAATCCAGTCATGGGCCATCAGGCGCACGCTGCAGATTGTGGCATTCATGAGTATTTGACTGATAACAGATAATATGCACTTAGCAAAGCATTTCATATTCTTTCATTTTATCAAGTCCAAAGTGGCTGATTCATCAGAGCCAGGTCAGGGAGTCCTACTTAAATCGTAACATTCCCAGACTCGAAGCATGTAGACGGGTGTGCCCTCATTGCCCTCTTTTTCCCTCCCACTAATTGAGTTCCTAACATCGAACGTGCACGTCAGAGCGCCAAGTGCATCTGTAAATACATGTATATGGATGAAATGTTGCTTTTCGTTTGCACTCAGATGAATTGAAATGTTTCCTCCACCTTCCAATAAAGGCTGTCAAAGACCACATGTTTGTAGTCATAGAGAAATCACTGTTTTCCCCCTATAGGCACTGATATGTGTAGTCATATTAAAACAGGGTGGTAAGAGGGTTAAAGTAGGGTTAAGGACTAACAAAAATCAGTCTCATTCACTCAGAGTTGGAAACTTTATTTACTCTTAAGGTCATTTGGGAAATATTTCCTCTTCACAAAAATAGGAACGCATACACATTTATAGTATATTCTGTGTTATACATATTGAACTCAGTCCCAGGAAGTCAGCTCAAGGCTGGTGGAACAGATTCATTGTGGGCAGTCAGGAATGGTCCCTGACCTGCAGTGATGTCCGTCCCGAGAGAGATCGTTGGATTAATGGCAGTCGTTAGGAGGAATGACCTTGATAATGTATATTACTGCAGGGTTTTTTCAGGCAGCTTTACCTCACATGAGCTATTAAAATGTCCCAGTTACTTGTTCCAATGACAGGTTTGCCCAAAAGTATCCCCATGCACCCCAGTCTCACAAAAAAAAAATACCAAGGGAGCAACGTCAATAAGTGAAAAAACAAAAAATAAGGGATTTTTTTGGACAGTTAAGATGTCATTTTGGGCTTTTAAACAATTTTTGTGATAAAGAGTGAAGAAATGGCTAGTTGCAGCCCTAGTATTCATCAAGGCAGCTGGGTGACACCTTGAAAGCCGGACCCCGGAGGCTCCTACTGCAGCCAGAACATCTGACCTTGCTGGAAAGCGAGACTGGGCCACAGCTCCCAGCCTTCACACTCTGAATGTAAATCCATCAGAAATTAGGAGGAAAAGAAACCACAGCATGTGTGACACCACCTACCATTTTCTTCCATGTCACTCCGATGCTTTTTAAAGTTACCAAAAAGCTTTTAACCCAGTTCCAGCTGCTCCTGCCATTTGATTCTCAGCTTATAACTAACGGCCACGTTTCATCAAGTTGAACACACTAATGTTTCCTCTCAAGGCAACAATGGTTTATTCTTAATATGTCAACCAGTTTACATACATGTAATTCCTAGTTTTTCATAATCACTTGGTTCTAAATATAAATTAAACAATACATGATAGGAGAAATGGAGGAGAAAACAAAAAGTGTCAGGGAATTCGGAAGCTGTACCAGACAGCTGCTGCTTGAAACTATGGGGACCACTATTGGCACGGAAATCTCTGGGCAGTTTCTACAGAGAGCCCAACCTCTGACCTGTGAGCAGCACACACGATCACCTGACTGCCGACGTCACTATTCCCCTTGCTCATATCACACATCTTTGCTTACACTGGAAGGTAGAACAATCTATATTTCCTTTATGGATTTTACAAGTCTCAATGGACTGAATTTATAATTCATCAACACAAAACTTCAACCTTAATCATCTGCATATATATATATAAAAAGATGTTAACGAATGTAGTTTATGAAAGGTTGGGGTATATAAAAAGGTAATAAACCAATTAAACTACAAAATAATGAATGAATGACCTGTTATTTTCATTTGACTACATAGGGCAGTAACTTGTTTCAGTACAACTTTCCATTCCTATGATTATAACACAAACAGCATACATACTAAACAGTTATTTTACATTTTTTTTCTAGACAAACAGAAAAAATGGTTTGGGCTGTGCATGGCTGGACTGGTCTGAGAGCCGTTGGGATGAGGTATTCTGATCTTTCACAATGCTAATATGTCCGTTCCAGGCTTAACGTTTGTCACGTCGAAATCCCTAAGGTCAATTTCACTAAGAATCGAGCTTAATCACAATGTACTGAACTGTTGTGAAGGGGGGGCAGGGTGATCTGTACTCAAGAGTCCTAGAAATCTACACTCAACTGAGATGAAGGAGGAGAAATCCATTATGCACTGAATAAAATTGCTATCTGTGCTGGTTGCATCAGTTCCCGAGAAGTTTCTGATTGACAAAGAGGGAATTTAGGTAAGAGGAAGTCTTTCTCAGCAAATTTTTGGAATGCAACCACCAGATGTGATTCCCCTCCTAGACCTCCTCCTTTCTCAACATCTCGTATCAATTACCTCTAGTTTCGGTGCTGATCTAACAGGCTGCCCTCACTCCACCAAACATGCTGAAAATGGCATGAACAGCTGACCCTGAAAGGTTGTTTTTCTCTCACAGGTCCACGGTGAGGGTGTCGGTGTTTAAGTCACCTGGTTTCTGCTTCGCCAGGCATGCGATATTTGGAACAACATACACTTCATGACCACAGTTGAGGAGACCGCAGCGAAAAACATGGGCAACCTGCTGGACAGAGACACTCATCACACATTAAGCCTGCCACGATATCAACTGACCATCGAACCCCTCCAGTACAAACACACAAGCGCTTTTGGCCACACAGACCAACACAGGAGCAGACAGATCCTCTGATGGGATAACCCCAAAACAGGGAGCACCACCTGTCCCCGATGGATGATATCTGGACGACAGCAAGGAGCGGATCTCTTCGTAGCTTGGATGGAGGGTGGATGCGGTGTCCCTGTTCACACTGATATCTCATATGTGGTGCCCCCTACGCCTGTCACCTTTTTGACATTACTGTGGCGACTAGGGCTGAGGGTGGCACCCTGGGCACTGAGGTGGCAGTCCATCTGCCCATTTACTTTCACGAGCTCTCTGGGAGGAAAGAGAAGAACATAGGAAATTATTCAACACCAAGAGGTTCATGAACAAACCAAACGTGGGCTATTGGTTGTAGTGGCATGCAGACAAGCTGCGTGGAACGTGACAGCGGTAAGTGGCCAACGCTGAGGTGCAGTTAAGCAGTATGGGCAGTTACATGAAGGTGCACTTGTCAGTGAGGGAAAAAGCTTCGGAGTGTTAGACGGGTAGATGAAAAGCATGCAAAAGAAAAAGAAAATGAGAGGAGTCGCACAACTTTATTCATAATCTGATTTGTGAAATAACACAAAAAAAGGCTAGTTTACTAGAAAGGCAAAGATATAAATCCATACAGGACATATAAGCGTTAACAACAGAGTACGTTATATGAATAAACAAGTATCACAGAGCACACATTATTGCTAGATATCAGCTCAGCCTCAGTTTGGACTCATACACGAGTACCTGGGGAGCCCAGCAGTCCCCACTGGCTCAATACAAAGCATGCAGTCCCACAGGGGCCACGTTAGGGTTCGTACCTTGAGTCTGTCCTCTCATGGGCACTGATGTAGGAGAGTTTCTGGTGGGAGTAGGAGGGGGATCGGGGTAAAGCAGGGGAGTGTGGTTGGTGGGCCGGGGAGCGATAGGGGCCCTCAGAGGCAGTGGCCCTGCTGTGGCTGCTGTTGGAGCTGCTGTGATCTGTGTGCAGGGAGGTGGATGAAGTCCTGGGGGCGCGGCCCAGCGTGGAGCCGGCATGGCGTAGCACAGGGGTTCGTGGCCCGTAGCTCACCAGCCCAACCCCCATCAGGTTGTCCCTGGAGCCTCCATAGGCTGGGGGTGTTGGGCCTCTGGAGCCAGGGCCACGATGCCCATCTGGGTAGAAAGCGCTGGGGGGCAGGCCATAGCCCCCATCAAACACGCCAGAGTCCTGGGCGTAGATATGGGTCTGGGAGCGCCCATGCAGCATCTGCCGCTTCTCCCTCTCCTCCATCTCCTTTCGCTCTTGGATGGAGGCCATGATGGTCTGGGACAGGTTGTCATAGCGCACTGGGGAAGGGTCCCTGTCCCTTATGTGAGGGGACTGCCTTCCCATCCCCCTGGGTGGCATCACTGGGCTGTAGGTGGGAGCGACCTGGTGCCTCTGGATGTCAGGTTCCCGGATGTGGCACATTTTGGTGGGCAGGTAGGGCGAGTGGAACCCCATGGAGGGCATACCACGGTGGGCCACGCACTCACTGGCAGTGGCTGGCGAGATGCTGGGGTTGAGTAGGCTGTCATAAGACAGGCTGCCATTCCGGTTGGAGAGCGTGTTGGGCGAGAAAACGCTCTTGTACGGGGTGGAGGTGACTGTCTGCGGCTGCAGGGCGGGAAGCTGACCCTTCTCTGGCTGGCGGTGACCCTGCTTCAGGCTGAGCGAGCGCGAGTTGATGGGGTCGGAATCCAGCTGGAGGGGAGAGGACTGGAAGGTGCGGTGGAGGGGAGCATTGGTGTACTCCGGCAGGTCAAGATTTGGCTCGGATCGGTAGTCATGACCGCGGACACCCTCTTCCAAGATGGCCGAGGTCTTCAGTTCATCTTGCATAATAATCTAAACAGCAAGGAACAGAGTAAAACATCAGGTCTCGATGAAAATAATGATACTTTATTAATGTACCTCATGGTTAAGTGTTAAACCAATCAGGTCCTACCTTCTCCCCAGCAGTGTGGTAGTGGACTTTAGGCATGGTGCCAAAGGACGGTCTGAATTTGTACATGGCTGGAGTGGAAGGGTGAGTCTTACCAGAGAGAGAACTCTCTGCAAGAGACAAAGAAAGAGGATCAGAGTTACCATTCATTCATTCATTTTCTACCACTTATCCCATTAGGGGTCGCTGGAGTGGAAGGGTGAGTCTTACCAGAGAGAGAACTCTCTGCAAGAGACAAAGAAAGAGGATCAGAGTTAGCATTCATTCATTCATTTTCTACCACTTATCCCGTTAGGGGTCGCGGGGGGGGCTGGAGCCTATCTCAGCATCTTGGGGCGAAGGCGGGGTACACCCTGGATGAGTCGCCAGTTCATCGCAGGGCTGACATATAGAGACAAACAACCATCCACACTCACATTCACACCTACGGGCAATTTAGAGTGACCTACCCCCAGATTTGCATGTTTTTGGAATGTGGGAGGAAGCCGGAGTACCCGGAGAAAACCCACGCAGACACAAGGAGAACAAGCAAACTCCACACAGAAACGTCCCGACCCAGAATCGAACCCAGGACCTTCTTGCTGTGAGGTGACAGTGCTAACCACTGCACCACTGTGCCACCCAGAGTTACAAGTTTAGAGATAATAGAAACTACTCCGATACACTAGCTCTGAATTGATCGGGAGTCATTTCTGGGAGGAAAGATAAGACCTCATCGCTGAATCTATTACCAGCATAAAGGGGCTGTAGGGACTGAATGCTTAAAATTTACACCATTAACATTCCTTTAAAACTGAAAATGAACTGGAGTGTGTGGGTAGTGCATTCTGTAATGCATATATAAAAAAGCCAACATTGCAATTCTTATCGGACTAGGTTGCCTGAAACTCAAAGGCGCCTCTTAGACCAACGGCAGTGGTGGGTAACTACCACCAGGGGGCGGTAATGCTCCATGAGCAGCAGAATGGGTTCACTCCCTGAGATAATGCACCACAACACTGGAGATCCCGAGGAGGGAACCTGCTTTTATAGGTTCAACAGCAACAGGATGAAGAATGCATAACCGCTGCCTCACTCTGCTAGCTGTAAAACCACCACCGTAACTGGAATCTATCTCAGTTCAAAACCAATGGTAACGTTCTGGAGTCAAGAGTCCTGATTACAGACCAGATTCCTCTTTGATTCCTCCATATAGCAGAGCTTTGTTGCGCTGATTCGTGTTGCAATGATTCAGCCTAAAAACTCTCCATTGTGCCTCAAATCTGATGCTGATTAAGCGAACAGGGCTTGCCTCGCGCCTATTCTGCAACCCAACGTGAAGAAAAAATGGCCACTGACCTGCCCGCTGGGGCGGAAACATTTCTCACGTCAATTTACATCGGGTGACACTGGTGATGTACAGGGTGAGCCTGGGGAAAAGTGCTTGGAATTGCTCGTGCAGCACTGATGGGAATGAACACGCGGGGGTTCTTACCTTCGCTGGAGGTCAGTTGGTTTTTCGGCTGGTTGTACCTGTCAGCTTTGGGAGGCAGAGGCGGCTGTGTTTCTTTTTCATCCAGGCCTTCCAAGTTGCTTTTGGACTACAGGCAGGAGAGCAGGGTGTTAAAAGCATCCAGAACAGGTGGGGAAACAGCAGATGAAATAGAGAGGACTAGTGTTTGTGGTGGGGCTGCACCAACACAACCCTTATGGATGGTTGTACGGTAGAGAGCTTCATTAGGCAGCTTCTCTTTTTGAGCTTAAATTAATTCTTTTAAGAAGCATGGAAATGATGGAGAAAAAAAAGTAAACATCTTTTGGGAACAAATTTATTTGCCTCAGAACTGAACTGAACTTATTTATCATCCATTTCGGTAACGTTTAGACTCCCGATAAAGGGTAATAAAGGACAGAAATCGATGCGGCAGAACTGGAGACACTGTCCTTCTCATCTGTTTGCAAGTCAATTTTATATTTTTCTCCTTAATTTCATTCAATCGATCTCATTAATTGCACCTACATTGTTACTCGGACGCTTTTAAGCTGGTGTGATGAGTGTTTTTACACGTACTGACAAAATCTGCTCTGCCATTAAGAACAGTTGGATTGTCTGTGTCAAGAAAGTTAATTTTCCTCAATAAACTGAAACCAGTAGCTGCATGTTCCGTAATAAACAGAGCTTTTGGATCACAGAGCTAGTTGGCAGTGTGGGGGTCAAGTTGTAAAAGATAGTGAAGAGTGTCATATGGTTCTTTGATAACTCTTAACTTTAGTTGGGCAAACCTGAAAGAGAATATTAGTAAAACCATTTAGGTTGGTGGGTTTCTATAGGAACCTGTAAGGCCCAGAATGCTGACAGCTCGGAGGAATACAAATGTCGCCGTGACAGGTCATACCAATGTTTAATCAGCACAGCATCAGCTGCCCTATCTCCATTTTTACCGCCATTTCAACAATACTTTTCATTGTAATTAGATTTTTTTTTAATCATTTTTAATAATTAAACCAACCTGGCACTTTTACACATTTGCAGCATCCCACGATGGGAAAAGAGGCGAAAAACGTAATAAGTGTGGGTGAAGAGGATGGTGGAGAAACGGCTCTGAAGTAAATGTGAACAACTCACCTTGGACCGGACGATGGTGCTGTGGATGCCATTGTCGCTGACCTTGATGGTGATCTGTCTCTCCGACAGGTCGGTTCTAATGAACGGGGGCTGGATTTTCACATGGGGCTTTTTCCGGGGGTCCAGTATGTATCTGGAGGAAAATGAACAGCAGGTATGAAAAATAAAAATTGTCACACTTGAATTTAGTAACACCCCCGCAATCAGTGGAACTACATCAGAAATACTCAAAGGGACAGCATCCACTTCCTCACTCTTCGTCGAATGTTTCTGAACCTTTCAGTTCACTCCAGAAAATGCAGCACAGGGTACATTCAACACTTTGAATGATCCCGTTTGGCTGGTTCCACATGATTTAATACCAACATTTCAATCACAACTGCCTGACAGAAAAACAGCCTTTAAGTGAGTCTTACAGGTTTTTCATTATTAAAAAGGCCTGTCACTGAGTTTTATTTGAATGTTTTATGGCTACTGCAATCGGACTTATTCCTATAGCTTGTAAAAGTGGCACTCTGATTGTTAGTGAGGATTTATGTAACCATAAAATGATTTTGTACAATGTGTGTGTGAAAAGCATGCTGACTAGCTCTGTGCTGTTTCTCATTAGCCGCTGCTCTACAGTGAATCCATTCTCTCAGCCACCTGCCTCGTTCTGAGGTGGCCAGCTGCTGTCAGGCTGGAAACACACCTCCAAATCTACCTCAGAGCACGAGCACACACACACACACACACACACACACACACACAATGCTACAGTCTGTGTTATTATTGCAGCTAAGATGGTGCTGTAACAGTGCTGTGGCTCAAAATGGACAAATGCATTTTCAATAAATGTGTGCTGATTAAAAACCCTGAAATGCATCTACTGTACACACACACACACGCATGCAGCAGTGTAAAGCATCCTACCTCGGTGCCAGGGGACTGCATAAGACGTACTCCACGTTTCCACAGCAACCTTTCGTGAAGGGATTTACTCCTCCGCGAAACTTGCCCGTCACCTGAGGAACACGACGGCATCTTTAGACACAAGGACACACAAACACACTTGGACACAGAGCAGTTTCTGTGCTTCTTTTCTTACTGCTTCATCTGTGCTTATTTCAATCTTATTTCAATGCGTGTCCATAATATGAAAGGAGGACTCATATATTTCAGGGCTCCCGGGCTGCTGTCTCCTCACCTGTTCGTTGGTCGTTCGACCTCGAGCCACGAGCACAATATGGAAACCCGTGAGTCCCATGACCGGAATAAAGAAGAGCCCTGCGATACACATCACCACCAGCCTGAACACGAAGGTCAAGGTTTGACAGCAGCAAGTGAAGTTGATGACAACACGAGCAGATTTACCGTAGCTTTGATGAAACATGCTGAAAAACACATGGTATACGGCAGAGAAAGGATACGTGACGGTGGTGTGCAGCACCAACAGCCTCTCCCGGTGGTGGAGGACAAAGATGAGGCCGAAGGAGAAAACTCCCACCATGTGAATGCTCAACGACAGCAGGAAGAGGAAGAAGTAGCGGTAGTTCCTCCGTCCGATGCAGTTGTTCACCCAGGGACAGTGGTGGTCAAAGTCCTGAGGAGTCAAGTCACAGTCAATATAGCACACAGAGCAGGTCGGACCAATATCTTAATCTTCATTTTATCTGTTTTTCAATTAAGCAGTGAGCAATTAGACCATGAAGAGATGGGATCTTATTATCTGACCTGAGGATTTATTTTAAACTAGAGGTGATTGTGCTAGATTTTACAATATTTGTGTCCCATTTGAATAATATTTAACTGAATTAACACGGTAATTAATCTCATCCTTTGGTAAAAGAGAGAAACTTGAATTCAGAAGGTGCGGTCGTATTTTTATGCTTAGGAAGGAAAATACCTGTAGTAATATTCGCATTCTCAGCTTGTGTCAGTTTCCTTTGGTAACTTATTGGACTAAATGTCAAGAGAGCTTGTGAAACTCATATTTTGAACCTCTAGAGTTATAAAATGGTATTACAAGACAGAACGGGCTTACGCTAGCTGGTTAGCACACTAAATTCAGTTGACATCTCTAAACACAACATGTTTTTGACATAATATTACCAGTTTGTTCTGGAAAATGTTCATGTTTTGAATGTTTAAAACTAAAATTATGGCCATATGTTACAAATTTCACCTTTAAAGGAACAACATGTAACCTTGACACCCAGTGTTTAAAATAACTTCTTGCTGTCTGAATTCAAAACAAAGGAGAGCTGTCTCCGCCCGCCCCACCTCCCTAGACTTGAGGCGCACCCAGGTTGCCAGATCATGGATATTGAGCACAGACCAAAGGCTGATACTCTGCATTGTTCCTGTCAGTTATATCTGAACCGGTTCGCTTGCCCGATGATGTAACCAACAGATAGCCTGGCCTTTTAAGTTATAAATTTAAGTTAATACATCATCTGTCATCACTGGAAAATCATGGGCTCGAACTCCACTGATAATGCACACAGTAATAATGTAAATAATTCAGCCTTTTTTAAAAAAAATAATATGTACAAGAAAACAGCCTGTGTAATTCTGCATCCTTTTTGTGTACTAATGTGTGTGCACATCCCTAAGACCGAAATGTGGATTTGAAAGCTAACACTCATGGCAATATTTTTACGGTTAGAGCTGCCAAAAAGCTGACTTATGCCAGTAATTATGATAATTTATGATGACGGTATTTTTCCAGAGAGATATCCACAAATTATTTATATATAAATATAATGATATTTTAGTTCTTGGCTGAACAAAAACTAAAAAAAATCATATACGGCATCAAACATGCTAAATGCTAACAGCATCAGATTGTTGATAAAAAGCTAATAATGACCTAATACACTGGTGTAGCCTTTATGATATTTTTGCATTCACACACACACACACACACACACACCTCCACACAGTTGTCACAGACACTGCAGTGCGAGCAGCGAGGCGGCCTGTAGAAGTGACAGGTGGCGCACCACTTCATCCGGACCTGGATTCCCTTGATCTCCACATTCTTGTAGAGCGGCGCTCGGAAATCATCCTCCTTGTCCTCGCCCTCATCTGCTGTGGAAAAACACACACACACACACACACACACACATGTATATTAAAGTGACAAATCACTGATAGGAGAAACCTTTTTAGATGTGGCCTGTTTTCCCTGCTTTTAACATTACGTCTGATTAAGAAGCACAGACTCGGGGACTCATGCATGACATGCGGGCTATTTCCATACATCATTAGTTTTTTTCTAAAATGGGAATTAAACCTCTAGCCCTGGCAAAGTTGCTGCCTTGCTCTGTCTGACATAAACATAATCATAAGCTCTAAACTACACTCAGAGCGCCGGTGGCGCTTCCATTAGCCTTGTGTGACTCTGCATTCAGTCAAATTCTTTGCTGCTTTGCCACGTCCCTGCAAGGAGCTCTAAGTCGAACAAAAAACATCATCGCTCAGCTGTAACTGAAGGGAGAGCAACAATTA
>KV751322.1:7218029-7257147 GCA_001698575.1 Mola mola | reverse complement strand
TTTAAAAAAATATATCATTTATTTATTTATTTATTTATTTTGTTTAAATGGCACCTGTTTACTTCTGCGAGACAACAACTTCGAAGGATATTATAGTGGAATTGGCATTTATGCAGGGGACCGTAGTAAGGAGTAACATGCTGTGTCATCACAGCGTTGGCAGCAAGAAGACAACATGCAAATTCTTAATAATTGATCAAAGAAAGGGTGAAGCACGCCTTACAGAAATCCAAAATTACTCGCCTGTCATGTATTTTTGCCTGTGTTGTGAGAAAGTCGTGCCACGGAGAAGGAGGAGAAAAAAAATTTGCTTTTTAGAGTGCAGCTGACAGGAACCATTTCAGGAGCTTGCAAGAAGACTGTGTGGGAGGACAATACTACTCAGAAAAAGCCCGATTAAGGCCAAAGTCATTGCTTAAATTGTGTAGGAGAAACACATAACCCTCGAGCCTTCATCGACCCTGTTTACAAGCCACTAATACTGCTTGTGTAACCACGATACGTAAACTGGGACAGAAAAGCCTCCGGCTTATCAAAAAGTTTGGACCAAGGAGTGTTTTGCTGCCTGAAGTACAGTAATGTCCTGAGTTTGGTGGCGTCCTCACTTAAAGTCTGGAAGCTGGCCAAAGCAGAAGAAAGCCTGCAAACAGAAGATGGAGAGGTAATGAAACGGGCACCCTCCAGCCATTCAGCATTTAAGGAAATGGCAGCTCAAAAGCTCCTGGAACGTGCCCAGTGCTCTCCGCGCCCCAAGAGGTTCAAAGATAGCGCTCATGCTGAGGCATGAAAGAGAAATGTGAAAAACACATCTAATCTCCTGGAAAAGAGCGAGGTAAACTCAAGGAATTAAAGAGGAGCATCTTCGGGCTGATCGGTCATGAGAGAGACTGCTACCAATCTGTACTCCGTCCACACAGCAGCTCTCACTCTGGCGTCGTACATCGGCACTTGTTCGAGTTTGGACAGCAGCTCTTCATTTTGACATGACTCACTGTGTTTTGGTGGATATTTCAGTCCAAACTCTCTTCGTTTGGCACCACTTGATCATGAACTTATCTGTGACTGCTACTGATTTAGTGCACTGGCAGCAGAATATTCTTAATATTGTTCGTCCTAATGTTGTCAAATATTTTTTATTTGAGTTGTGTTATTGGTTTGAGGATTTGTGAACGCATGATCATGGCCAAGACATTTAATTTGTGCTTTGTGCTTTTTGAGATTTTTTCTTTTATATCAAGAACAATGAAATAAGTGTTGCCTGGGTGAGATTTTGGCCCCTTTCAGATAATTGATATGGATTTATGACCTGCAACTTGAAGGACAAACCTGGCCCTATTTTCTGGTCTTTTGGGCTCTAAATTTTTCTAAATATATTATTTTTTCCATTAACTCCAGTGTAGTTGTTAAGATCATTCAGCCATGCATATAAACCATGTTTGTACTCTCTGTTTTCCACACAAATAGACAAGAACTTGTATGCGGATAAGAAGACTATGGAAAATTGTGATCTTTCTAAAACTGACTGGCGTGCACAGCCATCAAAAAGAACTTGAAAAAGGTGGGAAAAACAGAAGAAAAACAAACATCTCCACTTTTGAGGATTTCTACAGTGAACGGAATGTCCGTATTCTTCCCCAGCAGCTGTCAGGGTTGGGTATCTCAGTGACAGAAGAAAATACATTTTATTTTGTAATATTTAAAGTGCAGTGTTGTGCCTAAACAGAGAAATGATGCCGGGAGTTCACAGAGATAGCTTCGGGTAGTCAAAATAACGGCAGGTTTGAGACCGAGGATGGACGATGAGCTCCGAGTCTGACATCAGCATCACATGACCGCTTATCTGGTCACGTAAACAGGAGACTCGAGGCTCATAAATGACCCAACATCATTATTCCATTTAAAATAGTAAATGTAATGCTGAAGACTGTCCGAAATATACGCACTGTATTGTGTGCACTTTTTTTGAGCCTAAAAGCCCAGGAAATAGGGCATAGGTTGAAGAAATAGGAGTTTTCCTTTCAAGGCGTAGTCTCACCGCTGGTATCCTCCCTGTGTTCCAGATACAGATGAGATCATTTTTATGATGCTGCATCTGAAAGTGAAATTACACAAGACAGTGCACACACACACACACACGCACTCAGGGACTGATCGACAGACTCTCAGCTGAGGGGATCTGATAGCCTTCTGAGTCACTGCAGCAGTCGGGCCGTCTCTGGTTGGGTATTAAGACTAGAGCTCACACCCTCTCCTGTGATGACAACCCAACTGCTTTTTAAAAACAAAAAAACATCCTGGACACAAATCCTGTCTTCAAATGTCAGCTGATTGCCAGTCACCCACCAAAAACAACACAGGTGTGAGTGCACTGATTAAGTAAAATCTGTGTGGAGACGAAGCCTCTAATCCAGCTCTTATTTGAAGAGTGGTCTTTTTAGAAAGTAATTATGTGCTTGACAAGGAACTTAAAGCTTTTAAGGTGGCATGACGGGTGTGTTGGCACAGCTGCAGCTCTGAATTGGGCTAAGATAATCAATCACGTCTATCCAACATGGAACGACATCCCCGTGCTCACGACACACCCCAAAGCTATTTGGCTACTCAAATCTTCCCGTGCTTCACTTGCTTGCTTTTGGACTGGAACACAGGAAGAAGCCCAGCCTTTGAAGTCACTCTTATCTGTTCTTTTAGGGCCTCTTGTGCGAAAGGCAGAGTCTGTTCAGCCATCAAAACGAGAAGTGAGTCGACCCTTCTGGCACCGACACTGGGGAGCAGAACCTCTCTCAGTCCAGACCTGCCCTGGGCATTGATTAAACCGTTAAGAACTAATTTTATACGTCCACTTTGTGGTCTTAAAATGGTCTTATCTAGGTTGTGGGAATCCATGACCTTAGCCCCTCCCGTCTCTCACTGCTCTGCCCTTCGCCTGACGCCGGATTGAGCCGGAGCTCACCTGCTCTGTCATCTTCTCACTCAAACTAGTCTGCACTAATGCTGCAAAAATTCAGAAGAAAAAATATTCTTTGCATATACATTAAACCTGGCACCTATATAATCAGCATGTTGTGTGAATTTTTATCATAATTATTGCTTGAATTTTTATCTTATTACAGAAAAAATGTGTTTAATGGTCACAGTAACTAAAATCTGAACTATTCATCCTTCAGTAGAATTTTAAAAATCCCTCAAAGCTTTCCTGATGTCATGTCCACAAGCATGGAATTGATGTGATTTCACTGTGACTTTTGAACACTGAAATCTAAATTGCCAAATACGAAACATTTGCTGCCACGTAGTTTGTGAGATATTGCAGTTACAAGAATGGGAGGGACAGACAAGCTGAAAACAAAACGCCTCCAGTCACGGCTATCAGTGCAGCGGATCCTGAGATAGCCTGACGTTCACAGTCTGTAATGCACGCTTTCTGTTATAAGTAGGGAGGATCAACTCCAAGCCGAGATAATCCTGAAGGCACCGCAAGGATTTTTTTTTTTCCCTCCACAAACTTGATAAAGAGCTACAGAAGACAGCATACAGCTGTTTTCACAGGATGAGGAGTACTACATGAGCTTTATGTGTAAAATCGGTGTCACTCTTTAAAAAGCAACATAACACCCTCTGGAGACCCTGCGCTTCAAATTCTCATCTTGCATCTGCAGTGATGTAGAAGTTAACTTCATGGGGGAGTACATTTAGATATTTTCAGCCTGCTGCCAAGTTAGTTTTATAACAAACGGAGTGGTGCTGGTTTGTTTTTGAAGGATGGGAAAAGCAGGTGATTAGAGGTTATATAACTAAAATTAAACATTCAGTATCATCTTAGCAGCCCTTTAATACAGGTTATAAGGATCAGAGGTTAAGCTTTATCTCGCTGTAGCGCCGGTGAGCATGAATGACACCTTACAGTACTTGCAGTAATGTATTAAGTGCACAGTTAGAACACCATCCCATTGTTTGGTTTATTAACGCTGAATCCAGTAAGACTCATCTGGGGGGCCTGTTCTCCTGCAGACTGCCGGCTGAAATTTGGCAATCCAGAATCGGTTGCGAGGCTGGTATTATTCCACCTTTGAAGAGGTAAATTATTATTTGAAAAATTGGATTAGAAAGGGAGCTAGAGGGCTCAATGATCACGCTTCAGCTCTGATCTGAGGAGAAACTTTTTTTCACATTTGCCAGGGCTTGTGACTAAAGGGGCATTTAATAAGACTGAGCCAATATGTTTGAATTTAAAATTTTTTAAAAATGAACGAACCCTTTCAACATAATGGGAAGAGGTAACCTTGTTGATGCTATAAAATGTCTATGTCTTATATTGTGGAGAATTAGCAGCTAGCCAACTAGCTGCGACCCATGTTTTTACCACGTGTGTCTCAAAAGTTGATAGTGAGTCACTGTTGCCTTCCTTGTGCAACATGAGAGAAGAAGAGCTGTATTGAGGGCTTTTGAATCAATGGGAAGTTACTGAAACTAAACGACCTTCATCACCACCCCAAACACTTGCTCTGGAAAAGAGACCTCATTTGTGAGCAGACATAAGGAGCGACACAAAAAGAAATGGAATGAGTAAATATTGGAGTGGCCTTCTGTTGGTGAGTCAAACATGCATTGTGATCCCAAACACAACATTACATTTACATTTACAACATTTAGCAGAAATTATTGTAAATGGTGTCAATATAACATAGTGGTTTAAAGTTTTTCTTGCTAATGTGGTCTTGAAATACTTAACTAAACAAGCTGCAAAAGTCAAACGAGACATTTGAAACAATATTTTTGTGATCAAATGTTGCTTGTTCTTGCAGTATTGTAAATTAGACATTGCCTTTATTGGCAACACTTGAAATAAGTGTTATGAGATTAGTCTGGACTTGAGGTTTTAAACGTTCGTTACACATTTTTAGGACATTGTTCACAACCTAGAACAGTGTCATTTGGGAAGAGATGAAATACTCCACCTGATCACAAATTGCATCTTTAACTGTCCATCATGTACCCCCCCCCCCAACCATCCATTTTCGCCCCGAGAATCCCTGCACCAGCTGAAACACTGCTGGGGTTTTTTTTCAGATTTACACTTCACCACTCTTCCCACTCTGTCAACCCTATGTTACTCCTGGTGGGATTCATGAACGGCAGCAGCGCTCACCGCCAAGTCCCCTGGAACCTGCCAATCTCTGATGCAAACACATCCCAAAGGCTCATCATTCACACACGTGGCATTTAATATTCCGCACACAAACACTGGCAGAGCTGCAGGCTCGTTGTCGCCACAGAGAGCCGTGATGCTTGCTGGCGGAGCGGAGCACAGCCCTTTCAGGCCGGGCAAGTGAGAGGCAGAGCTGCAAATTCAATTATTCATTAGGGATGACCTAACCTTCACTTTCAAATTAGCTTGGTTAGTCTAAGCAATAATTCAGACAAAACAAGCAATGATTACAATACAATGATTTTTAAAATAAAAAAATATGCTCAAATTAAAAATGACAAATAATCTTTCTCCCACTGAAACATCCTGAATTTGTAAGTTGCATAATGGACCACACTATAACTATCGGTCATGTCACAAGATTAAGTCAGATTTAAGGTGAACAAGGAGAATCTCAAAATGGCTACAAATGTTTATATACACAGGATTTACAGAACCATACATGCAGAGTACTGGGGTACACAAAAAGGTGCGTTTTAATTCAATTCATTTTTTTTCTTCAAAATGTTTACTCTGTATGAGCAGACTTACTAATCAATATACATTTTTAATGACTGGGAAAGAACATTTTCAGCTGTGTTTAATGACAAGGAGACGACCGCAGCAGCCGCTGATTTCATGTGAAGACATGCAGCTATATTCCATCTGCATTTCAGCTCAGAGCTCAATGTAATTTGCATTTTCATAATTGCATAACAGGTCCATTTGAAATCAAAATAAAATGCTTTGTTCCCCAAAAGCTGCCCTTTTGTAATTTGCATATTGATAGCCCCGTTAGTCACAGAGAGAGAGAAAGAGAGCAGAAAAGCTGCCTGTGAAAAAAGACTTTGGTTCGCCTTTAGCCATAAATGTAGTCAAACCGACTTAGCACACTAAATTACATCCCATTATAAATAAGCTCAGTGAGCCGTGATACTATTACAAAGGCTGTCTGGACCCAGACTCTACCTATAAAGCTCTTGATTAAATGAGCAGTTTCATTGCAGCGCCATGTTAACAGCTGATACATAAACAGTTGAACTCAAAGAATTCAGAAATTACATTTCATAGAATGCCTGAAGAGAGGCAACTGAAACTAACGCCGACTGTAACACTGGTAAATTCCATATGGGAGAGGAATGAGTAAGACATTTGTCAAAGGGCAGGGTTTAGTATCACATTTATTTCCCCTACATCCACCGACTTACTTTCTCTGCAGCTTTGGATAAAAAAAAACACACATGCTTTGTTAATCACCCTGTTTATTTACCCCTTAAGCAGTCTACAAAAGCTCAAATTTCTCTCTCTCACACAAAAACACACAAACCTTCTGAATATGTCCTCTCGCGCAATCCAACCAATGAACTTCTACTCTCATAATCCCAAAAAACAAAAACAAATGTCAATCGCTTTTCCCACTGTCAAACACTTTACGCTGACATGTGTCCATAAACTGGCACAAACAAACACGACTGTAGTAGTGTCATCTCCCCAAGGGGGTGATGACACGTGTGCTGCCGCTCTTTCAGGCTCCCCGTGGGAAACTGGAAACCAGTAGTGTGCCATGGGTCATCTGGAGTAAACAAGTCATATTGGGCCAAAGACGGCGAGGCTTAACTAGACAAGTACAATAAATAACTGGGTATTTAAACCGCCAGAGCAAGGACAGTATGCTCTGCTGGTGCAACTGCTGAAACCCAATCTGAATATTGGCTGGTAGTGAGGGGCGGGGGTGGATTTGGCCAACGTGGACGCCTCTCGCGTCAGACACTCTTTGTGGCAGCTCGCCTAGTTGCCAGGCTGATATGTGCGGAGGGACAGTGATGCCTGCTTTAGTTGGCTTGCCTTGTGTCACATTCCTAGCCGGTCCTGGTCTGAACCCTGAGCGCAGCGGCCTGCGTGTGCGGCTCATGTCAGAGGCTTCGAGAGTTACAGCACACAGAGGCGACAGGCCGAGTTGTTCAACGGCTACACCTGCAGCACTACCTTGAGAAGCTTCAGTCCCATCTGTAGGGCTGGGCGGTGCAGGCCTAAGATAAAAATTTTAGGCGATATAACGATACCTTCTATATACCACAATATCTGTCCTCAGAGCCTCTTCATATATGCAAGGACTGGGCAACAGAATCAAATATTACAACATTCTTTAACCAAGTACCTTGACATCAGTATTTCAACAATAATGTTTACGTTTATGTGTTCATATTTCTAATTAATTTTACATCAAGTTCCAAAATCAAGCATCAACTAAACTCGACTTGACAAAGAGAGCCAAAATTCCACTCACTTATTACAGCAACAGGCCTCAGGTTATGATTCAAGAATGAGTTTTCACAGTCAAACCCCACTTTACTCCAAGAATTAGACGTCTGGATTCATGTTTTAGGTGCCTGTTTTTTCTCCAGTCACATATCTAGCAGAGATTTTTTCACAGCCAAAGCAATGTAACAATGATTCAAAATGCCCCATGCCACTGGCAGGTAAAGACTCAACAATTATTAAACACACACACACAGGCAGAGTGTAAAAGTCACATAAACTCACCCGAGATTTATGAAAAATATTGACCTTAGTGTGTATGCCTGAAGTACACAGGATCCTCCACAACTAGCCCCCTGCCTGACCCCGCTCTCTGACACAATTATGTCTGTTATGCCTATTTTCTGCAAGCTGCCTCCATCCACACCAGTGAGGTCAGGCCAGTTCTCTTCTCACTTCTTGCAGGAAGCCGAGCATGAGCTGGGACTGGACGCACACACAGCAATCCTCCCGTCCGCAGCACACATAATGTGAAAGATTTGGGGTTTAATCAGGGGCAAAGTGCACATTAAAATATGACCATGAATATGAGGAAGCAGCATGGTGTGTAGATGACCTGCTTTGACTTACACAAGTTACCCATATGTAAAGTTTCTCTCCGGCCATTGATTAAACCCTTAAATACTCATATCTGTTTCATAAAGTTACACATGAGCTACTTTGGTCCCAGCAAATCTCCTCTCACCGCTCTGCTTTCGCCTGCTTCTTAACTTTTAAACTAGTCTACTGTACTAGTTTTAACGTTGGAGGGATACAGCCACACATGTTTGAACCAGACGCGGATCCACGGGGAAAAGAGGATTAGCCATTTGTACAAGGTCGCCTACAAGTTGATGCATCAGAATGGTAAGTTTCCTTTGTACAGCGTTAAGCCCCACCCCTGCAAGTTGTCAGGATTGGATCCTTCGGTTTACTACGTAGAAGAATTATTTCTTTGGAGTCATTGTTGGATTGCAGGAAAAAACATAAACCCTCAGCCGTTTTTGTGTGTAGCAGTACGTAAAATGAGCCTTTAAGGACTGCGGCTGTTTTTGCGGTTAACTTAGATAGAAAATTCTTACAGAAAATAAGTGCAAACCACTGGCTAAATGAAAAGGAGAATACAGGAGTGGTTTCACTACTCCAGCGCATCCTTCCTGCTAATCCTCTTCACAAATAACACACAAAACGTGTAGCACAATGGCAACATTTCTCTCAGAGTTCTTATAATATACAACCAAATTCAGAAATTTGTCCTCACAGCACAGACTCTATCACAAAGGCTGCAGAGTCACGCTAAACCGCTGACAGTCGAGCCCCAGCACATTCTGGCTGTATATCAAATCCACCTGACGGTGCCAATGCTTGTCTGGCCAGGCCGAGTGCATCAGCTCAATGAGTCCTTCATCATTCACTTTAAGGTACACACACACAGGCCGTGGCTGGTACAGAGGCTGGCAGAGACGGACGGCACAAGGCTGCTGCGATAAAACAGGGAGGTGTCCACACAGATTATTCCTCCTCCCTTACAGATTGAGTTTTGGAAATCCTGAAGAGGCCTCAGTAAATGTGATCTGTGAGGCAACAACTAAACAAACTACAGCATCTGATTTGGCTTATCACCAGTAAGTCAGGAGCTAAACAGCAGGAAAATAAATGACATGAACTTGTACTGGCTTCTTCAAATATTGCAGGAATTGTCCATCTCATTGCAACATATCAATTTTTAAACTTAAACAATTAAATGTACTAAATGTACTGAAAACAAGTAGTTGATACAAAAGTGATTGACAGACAGGTTGGTTTTTTTTAATGAAAACTGTATTTTTGCCCAGTGTTAATTTCATTAAAAGGACATGTAATGCTCATTTACCACGATGTTAACGAGCTGAAGATAGATCTTTGATAGTAACATTGAGTTTCACTCTCGTCGGTGAAAATACAACCTAATAGGTAGAGATGATGACGCTGTGGTTTTGGACATGATTTATAATCCGAAAGAAAGGAAAACACAGCTCGCTGTAATGACAGAGGAAACCTGTGACAGACTAATGATTAAGAAATCAGGCCCATCACCAATCGTAGAAAGTCATTCAGAACGGGACCCAGAACTCAGGGCTCACTGGTGTCAGGCCAGACAGACCGGACCCGGAAAGCCAGCACAAACAAAGCAGCTCTGCATGTTTTTGTGAAAAAACACTTGGCTCACATTATACATGCATACTTGAGATCACAGTGAATTAAGATCAAGATATTTGGTCCCACACGGTCACGGTCAAACTCAATTTCCAGGCTTAACACCGACTTCATTTGAAGTGATTTGACCTTCTGCTCACCTCTAACAGACACCACAGAGGGAAAACTGGACACTGATGACAATATTAAGGGATATTCTTTGCCAGAATATGAAATTCTTAATCCTAAGGGATTGTCCTACATCTCATAAATGCTACGCTTTCCATTTCAATACAGTCCCTGACAGATGTGGAAAGAGACTGAATCCGCAGGCAAATTGAATATATATTTAGCACCTAACAGCATGGAACACTGTCAGGCGGGCAGGGGCAGCGTTTACGTGTTACACTGACAAGCAGTTTGCTGAGTATTGTATAAAAACTGCAGAACAAATATCCTGTTGAATGCTTAAATTATGCAAGTTGTAGTTTAAATAAAACAAGACAATAACACAGGTTTATATACACACATTTAATACTGCACAAGAAGCCTTTTGTTAGGAAACACCTCACAGCATTTTCTTTTATTTTCTTGCCTCAGATTTTCAACAGGGTGGGGTTTCTGCGGTGTGGTGGTAGTCCATGCACCTGGATGTATTATGACCAGATCTCTCTCACCACTGATGTCCAGATGTGCTCCCCTGTCAGTTTAGGTCTGATGCTGACGCTGAGGAGTGTGTGCAGCAGCAGCGATCGGGTGGTGGACTCGCTGCATCACATGTCCGCAACCCACAAGTGGGGCTCGGCTGTTCAACAGCCTGTTTAACGTGTCAAACTATTACTATGGATAAATGTTCTATCACGATATGGATACTTCATATGACGTGATTGGATTAGAAAAAACTTAATCCCCAATGGAGATAACCATTTGCCACCATGTCAATTCAATAAAAAAAAAATTTATATATAACCATTAACCTGCTGATGGCTTCTTTTTTGCTAATTTGTGAATTAAAGAGTGACTAAATCCCCAAAATTAGTGTTTTCAGAGAAAAACAATCTTTCTGGGTGTTTAGTAATAATTGGTTCAAATGGATGGGTTTTTTTTTTTGTACAGTGTAATGTAAATCTACATATTGTGTTATAAATATGCACAGTGACTGCCCCCTACAGGTTGAAATCTGCTATGACAGTTGAAATAGCAGACCTTTGAGGCAGGAGACGCCGCCAACCACCCCTCCCCCACCTCCATCCGGTGTGCAGCACAGTTTGCAAAGTACTGTTTTCTGGTCGGCATCAGACCTTTTATATCTGAAGTCTGACCAAATGACGGAAGTACAGCCTCTTTTAGCTACAAATTTGTCTTCATGTGAGTGATGTAAAAAGCCGCAAGGCAAGTCAGGTTGCAGCTACCGCATTGCATGCGTGGCAATATGAGCGATAGAGGAAAATATCTTTGTATTGAACAGCCCAGGTGTCAAGTAACTAATTAAAACTAAAATGATCAGAAAAATTTGAACGTACTTCCGACAACAGAAATGATCTTCGGGAAAAATGTGCTTGACGTGTCCTGGAGATTTTAGATTGTCTCATGTCCCAGCTGTTATCATGAAGCGGGTGGGATTTATGACCTATCATGCAGCTGGTCACCAGGGGGCAATCAAGATCGCCTGGATTAATTTTTGGACTTCGCTTTTTCTTTATTTCACAAGTTTAATTACACTTATTAACTTATTAATTGTGAGACTTATGTCCATTACAGTCCGGAGATCATAGCTTAATTTAGTTTAGAATAAAGATAGAGGGAACCAGTCAGTAGCAGAATAAACTCTCCAGCACCTCTGCTGCTCACTAAACAACACAATCAACACACAATAATCTAAATAAATTTCCAAACGAAACCCTGCCAGCTGGCATAAAATCTTATTAAATCTCAGTAGAAGCTGCCAATCCGGTTGCTTCTTTTTCTGTGTGTAAAAAAATTATTGAGTAATGATTCATTGACAGCACAAGCAGCAACGTCTTATTTCACTCCACTGGAAATGTGTTAGAGCCATGACACAGCCTGAGAGGTTTAAACAGGAGAATTGAATTAGAATGTCTGTTTGAGAAACTTTTCAAGGCATCAATCTATCTTTGGACTGTTCAAAAAGAATCTCCTCGCTGAATCACGTGGATGAAACTAAAATCAACCACATCCCTGGTGTCTTTGTGTCGGCGCCACAGTGGAGAGTTTGCAGGAGGCCAAATCGTCCTTCGCTTTGAGCTCAAACCGGCTCCGCCTCACTTCCCTCCGTCCCGTTTCCCAGTTGTTTCTCTTCATCCATCACGAGGCGCGGAGCTGATGCAGGTGCTTTCACTGAACCTCCTTCAAGAGCCCCAACCCCCCTCCTCCATTTCATCTTCCTCCAATCCTCTCTGCGCGCTCCCGCTTAAGCGACTCATCAGTGGCCCCGTTATATCTGCAGGAATTTTAATTGTATACCGTCAAAGAGGTTGTTTTTTTTCCTTCAATCCAGGGGAAGAGATCTAGATCAGCATGAGGACGCACACACACGCACACCCGCATACAAAAACACAACAGCAGAATTTACGGGCATCCACACACACTTTCTGCTGACGCTGGCTCATAGATCCATGGGCAAAAAAAACAAAACAAAAAACACGGAACTGTACAGCCAGGACATATGGATGAGCATGATTGCACGTGGAGAGAAAGCGTGATGAGAAACCTCCAGAGGAGCTCTGTGATATCATAGTTCCTTCTCTGTTGCACGACTCCAAGGATTGCAATAAAATGTGACTGCTCCTTTCGCAACCCTTCTAAAGAGCAGAGAGGACGCAAAAATGATCTGAGACTACGCTCAGCAGGCCGCGGTCTTGACACGTCAGCCGGGGCTCCTCGTCCTACATGCTGCAGAGGGAACAAAGACTCCCATTGATTCGCGCATCTCCAGCGAGACAAGACAATGATTCCTTTTTGTGACAGAGGCTGGTAGAACTGGGCAGAATCTGCCACTGTTCTCCGGGAACTTGGGGACAAAGAGAGGGACGGACAGAGGGTGGGAGGGTCTATAAATCGGCATGACCCATCTTCAATGCGTGCTCTGTAGCTCCAGCGTAGGGCCACTCAGGGCACAGGACGGCACATACATGACTGGGCACATTGAAAACAGCCGCCAAGTGGTTGCATAATTGATATTACAGCAGTGAAACTGTTTAACAGAGAGCATCAATATGTTCTTTCACATCAACGGGTAATTCACACGCCACCGCTCCAAGGGCCTTGCTTATTTGGCAAACCCTTTGCCAGGGGACTGATGTAAATATAAGCCAGTGACATTAAACCGTCACAGGGGTGGTTACAGCATCCTGGCAAATACCACCCAAAAAAAAGGGTTCCTCCTGCTATGCAGACTCAGTTTTTTCAGAAGAGGCATTTATGAACCTGCTGATTGAATCATTAGGCAGTATGTAATTGTGGTATGTGAAGTGGTTAGCTGATTTTCAGTTTAATGGGCTGAAGAGCTATCGCTGTGCCCAGTCCCAACCAGATCTGATGTATTCTGGAGAAAATTCTGACAGGAGACAACTCATATTAGGACCGAAGAAATGTAATTTACTAGGGCTGTTTAGCATGCACAGAGTTTGGTCCATTTTTTAAAAATACTTACAAAAAAACCCCAAACTGTTATTCATCCAAACTGCACCCTCTGAGACCCGTTGACCTGTGATTAAACACACAGGCTGTGAGAGTTGTGCTCTTGGGTTGTTACAGCAGCTGCTGCGCCTTTGCAGTTTTCAATGAGTTTCCAAAGGGACAACGTGTCTGTCCCGGGGCTATCAAATGCTTGCCATAAAGTGCCATAAATGCACTTTATGGCACTTCATGCCAACAGCTCCCACTCTATTTCCTGGGAATCCTGGTTCAAACACAAATGGCTGAATTATTCTAAGGTTAGTACTTGCCACTGAGCGGCACACGGTGGACTAGTTTAAAAGTTGGAAAACCCCGGCTGCAGGCGAGTGGCATATTCATAGATCCCCAAAACCGAGATGAGGCAAAAGTGTAGAAGAGATTTTAAGGTTACAAAGGGATTTTTTTTTAATGAAATAAAAAAAAAAAAATCATGACATGTAATTTTATAAAACAGACATAATTTTTTACAGGTTTAATCAATAACTGGAGCAGGCATTTAAAGAATGCAATCAGCAAACAAATCAGGAGGCTAAAATGGGCAACAGTTGTCAGATTACAAAATTAACAGTCACTCCCCCCTGGCAGGAGTGAAAAGCCTAATTATGTCAACCTACTGTATATTTTCAGAGGTAATGATGCCAGTAATATCAAGGTGAACTCTACATGCGCCGCTGCCATGAGTGGAAATTGTGGTGGGCAAAGCAAAAACAGGCTCACGAACAGAGAAATAAAAGCATTTTAATGAGCCAACACGTGTAACATCGTTGCCCTCTGACTCGCTGTTTCACAGTTCCATCTGGCTCATGTCACAAGGATCTTGTGAATATCATATGAAAAGGCAGGAGTTATCCTGTAACGCGCCTGCTGCTGGCCTACTTCCCTTATTAAAGGGATTCCTCTGGATCCCTCTCCCTTGACGCTCGGGTCGGGCCATCTGCTGCAAGTGCACGCGGGGAGTTTATTGTGCCGTTGACAGCCCTGCGAATTGTGACCCCTTAATGAAATTGTGGAGCAATATGTAAGGGCTGATCCTCTTAGGCGAGGCTTTTGAGGTCGGCGAGTCTCCGGAGTGAGTGGGAGCTTCGCTGGAACCATATGCAGGCATAAACGCTGATGTCAGGTCAAAGCTGATTCAATAAAGAGGGGACTCTGTTTTACAATAACAACACATTCACAATAAGGGTGTGGGATTTCATTACGGAATTGTTAAGTGACTCACGGGCATATCGTTTGCTGAAAGGCTTAACGCGGAGTAGCGTGTTGGTGACATGCTGGAATGAAGACTAATGGCCTTTATTAAGGTAAATGCATTTTGCTGTTTCACGGCATCAGAACTGAGAGTGCAGCCCTGAAGAATAATGGGGATTTATTCGCTAGTTTTTTACAATGCCGGGGGGGGGGGGCACAGAAACCAACGCTCCTCTCTTAATGTTCCACGAGACAAAAGCTCCGACAGCTGAGTGAACCTCTACATGCTCGTTTCGCAGGACGCTAAAGAGAGAAACGATAATGGCTCGTCTTTGCTTAAAAGCGCAATTCAGGCCATTTGATACAAGTCACTCCGTGTTGTGTTTTTAACCCGTCTATAAATATACATGCATAGAGTCATCTGTGATTTAGTCTGTTTGAAGGCAGCCCAAAAAAAAAAAATCCCCTCGAGTCTGCTGGGTGGGGCCAGCCAATACTCTGAAAACAATTAGGGCTGGATATTTAAAGAAGCAGTGCAGAATCTGAAGGTGATTTGCAAATGCTGTGGGGGGAGGGGTGTGTTCAAAGAGCTCTCAAATGAATTCAGCGTGGGGCAATACTTTGTTACACGCAACTGTGATCTGTCCAATGAATCACAGACGAAAAATGCATGGGGGGAACACTCACTTAAGGCATATTTTAGGACGACGGTACGTGTCCACATGTTGAGCCACGGCCGAGGGCACATTTTGCCCTTTTGGCCCTTTTATCAGGAATCTGAAGGAGGTTGTTTTTTTTTCCAGCTGTCGTCATCTTTTACAAACATGGCTGGAACCAGAAAAGCGCTCTTTGGGGAGGGGAAGCGGCGCTGACGAGACGAAGTAAGGAAACCATCAGTGGGTGAAAATCAAACAGGATAAGAGTTAGATTGATAACATCAACACTAGTCAGTGACGGAATGTAACAAGGTAGAATAACTCAAGCACTGTATTTTCATTGGCAGTCATATTTAAAAAAAAAAAAAACGAAAAAAAAAACAAACTCCTATTTTGACAATCAGAAAAACGTTGCATCCGGTTATTGATTATATTTGAGTATTCTATCTCTAGTATACAATATCGAGCATACATGGAAATATATGAAAAAAATTACTTTTACCTCTACTTATGATGATTTTTTTATATTAAGATTTCTACTCAAGTAGTATTTGTTTGGACATCTTTCACCATTTCACCATCTCTTTACCAAAGTAAATTTTCAACATGGCATCTTTCCTTTTTCTCAGTATAAGTATAAGTTTGAGGTACTTTTTTTTTTTTACAACACTGACTCTTGTGTCAGGTAAACATGTAAATAGCCAAGTGCTGGTCAATAAATAGTCCAACACACTGATTTGCAGAGATCAATTTTTCAGTTGGAATTTTATCATTCTTGGATAGAGCTACTGTTAACGGCTCTTTCTTTTTAAGTCTAAACGCCCTGGGGTGGTATGCCTCCAGGAAGCACACAAAGCAGACAGTGAAAGTACCGCTGTGGCTCAAGAAGAAGGGCTGAGGGGGTGGATCGGTGCATGATAATTAATAAATAATTATGTGTATGGGGGTCAAACTGTATAAAATAAACACAAATGTTAACGGTAGTTAGTAAATACAATTAGACAAATGGTCAAGCAAAGAGAGTAAAGAGTGTCACATGATTCTTGGGTAACACCTCCAGTTTTAGTCTGGTAAACCAGGAACATGAGGACTTCTTGTTTTGCATTTGACATTCGACCTCCAAATGTCACGGTCTTATCAAATCAAATTATCAGGGGCTTTGATCCGAATTTGTTTCATGTTCATTATTGTGGCCTGCAAGAGGCCGCGGTGACCTTGACCTTTGACCTCCACAATCTAACCAATTCATCCTTGAGTCAGGGTGAACATTTGTGCGAAACGAAAAGTAGTTTCTGCTGTTTGCCAGTGATCCAATGTTTTCACTCGGTTGGCATCTTAATGGCACTTGATGAGGGAGGAAAGGACTTCGCAAGCCTTTGCGCCAGCAAAACCCTGATGTCAAGCGACGCAGCAAACTCGCGCACACCAAAAGCCCAAATGAGAACACCGGGAATATGTTCCAGGCATCCATTCAGACCCGGGGCGTGATGGACAAACATCCCCACTCAACCAAATAGAGCTCTGCCTTCTACTAATCCCAGATGAACAGGTGCTTCTATTTAAAGAGCCAAATCCTCTCCAATCCACCCAACGGAATCCCAGCCCTCTCTCTACACTCCCACTCTCTACTGTATGTGGGGGGTTTTTTCCACCCATGTTTTTCTTCCCCCTCTCTGCCTTTTCTGGATTAGCAAGAGAAACAAAAGAATGGAGTCCTGAATGAGCTGTGGAAATCTGCATGAGGAAAACCACTTAGGAAACCGAAGCCTTCACCACCCTTACCCCAGAGAGAGCGCCAAAGGTTTGAGCGAAAGTGCACTTTCCAACCACAGAGGTGGGCGGCTAATTCTCAGTCAGTGAAAGCTAGAGATGATTTCTATTGATATTAGGCTGAACACTCATAACCTCATCAAGGCCTGGCTCCCACCAGGCCCATCGCCATGGCTTCCTCCACACGTCTTTACTCCCCACCACCAGGTGCGTCAGCATCATCAAGCTTCTTAATGCACTTGAGTGGGATATGTCATTAAATGGTTTCTTTTTTTGGAAGTAAAATATAAAATGGAGTTTGCACAAGTTGTTTTGTTCCGACAAATTGACCCAATTCTCTCCTCCATTAACATAAGCTTGGTGTGTGTTCACAAGGGAGTAGAGAGCACAAACAGTCCAAGAGGAGGCCGGAGAGACTTTGGCACTATGGATGCCAATCACCATTTCATATTTGGGAAAGTTATTGGACTGTCTGCTGTAGACCAAAGACAGCATGGAAAAAGTTTTAAAAATTCAAACAGAATTGGGTTTCCTGGTTTCGCATTTGTGCCAGATGCCTCCACAGCTACTTGGATTTTCTAGAGTTTAAATGTTTATTTAATGTTGGCTGCTAGAAAAAAAAAAAAAAAGTGTAGCAAAAACATTTTGATGTGAAGGTGCACCTACATAAACTGAAAACCTTTTGCTTTGAGATTGCAGACAGACATGTTTGATAAATGCTAGACGAGAGTTAAGCTTGCCATCCCATACTCAACAGATTTTAGTTTAAAAAAAACAAAATATCAGTTATAGTGCAACTCGCCATTAATTTCTTAAGTTAAAACGCAACAGATATGAAAAATATGCTTTGTGATGGTTAACTGTATCAACAAGAAAAAGCTGAAGAGCTGAGGCAGTTTAGTGTAAAGCTGCTTTACAAATTATTTCAATAATACTGGACCGAAACACTACATGTAATGTGAATTAACTTCATTCATTTCCTCAAGCCCTCTCAGAGTCCCTCAGCTCTTTCTCTGCTGCTCCATCTCCACGTCGCGGTTTAGTCAGTTCAGCTGCTCTTGACATGTACACACCATCTGATCGGCACCGAACAAGAAGAAAAGTTGGCGACCTAACGTTGAGTATTAAGCAGCCATAAAGCGAGATATTTCCCCCGCGGAAGACCAAAGCAGTAAAAAAAAAAAAAAAAAAAAACGGATATGAATTTTCATTATTCACATGGCAGAAATATGAGACCAAATAAATGCTGATGCAGTTCTACCTGTTGCATACTAAGCAGTCTGACACACGGGCTGAAAATCACTCTGATTGGCTGTTCAGCGCACGAGAAGGAATTGGAGTAAAGAATCGACTTCTTCCAAGGCACATATTTATATGTTTTCAACAACAAGGTGGCCATCTGGAACTGGATATGGGGAGATCATCATTGGTGGCGAGGAAAAACAGGGTGAAAATGGTAATATCTACCTCATACATTTAGCTATCTGCTGGCATGGAAGGTATTCCTTCTCATACAGGTGCAGATTGTACATACTAATAGTCCATCGGTTGCCTTTTGTGTGTCCGAAATGAGTCATCATGAGTTGATGAATGAGTTAGCAAATGAGAAAAAATTAAGCATAGAATCAATACAGATGCAAAATGCCAATAGTATATTTTCTTTCTCCCGTACCTATGTGGCTGTTGGAACGAATTTCGATTATAATTCGAACTGTTGAGATCTCATTAATATTTGAATACTGAAGTCACTATTCGAATGTGTGTTTTATTAATGTGTTTGCTACTATTACTGAATCTCACTGTACTCATCTTGGCCTGTAATTTTCCCACATTTTGGAATTTTGGCTGTGCTGCTCTGAACTTCTGCCCGGTTAAACATTACGTTCACTGCAGCACCTCGCGGTCATCGCTATCAAGCTATCAAACATGCCTCACTGATGAATATTTATGGAATTCTGCACTTGTGCTCTGTGAAGTTGTTGTCTTACCTCCTTTCCATATGACAACCCTGGAACACAGACCTGACATAGCAGCCCATCACTATCACAGTGCGGCTGCCAGCTATGATAGACTGAATTAATATTTCCAAATTAATGTCACAAATACCCATGGCAGCACCATTTTTCAAGGAGCTTAGCAGCGCTCAGGTTCTGACCTAATCACATACTGGTACCACTTAGTACATGTTTTCCATATCCTAAGCCACTCCATCTGTACTTGCAGTCCTACTATATTGTGTTGTCTTAGGGAAGCCCTTTGGCTACATGGAGGAACAAAAGGTGAAGGAAGAAATGGAAACAGAGAGAACATTCACTTCCACCGTTTTCTGCTACCTCTTGAAGCACTGAGAAGCCCATCAGGCAGCACAACACCTGCTGGCCACTGAATGACGAGACAATATGGTGCAAGTCTGGCCTTGACAGCAACCACAACACAGACTGACTGCATCCTTTGAGTACAGGATCATCATGGCGAAAGCACGGTACCACAAACCAGCCGCCGAGTTTGAGCTCTGCTAATTACACTTTTCCCCCTTGGGTGGAAACTAATTTGTCTCATTTTCAGTACCACCAATCCCCCCCCATCACGCTGACAGAGTGGCTAAAGGCACTGCTTGAAAAGCTGTAATGAAAACAATTTCTTATTAGACCACTGGGTTCTGGATACAGCCTTAAAAAAAACCCAGAAAAATCCCTCCACTTCCATCACTGAAAATGGGTTGAGGAGCCAGAGAGCAAGCAGACATACATTTTATCGTTGCAGTCCACATGTGTTACGTCAGTAAAGGGGGAATAAGGCTGACAGGCCCATGGGCCAGTCTGGAGAGCCAGCTATTCACACGAGCACAATCGCGACCTTTTTAAATATGAATTTCGCTCGGCCTGTGCAGTCTTGGCTTTTGTTGCGGAAACAATGTGGCACATGCAGGGGCTGCGTCAGCTCTGTGACATACAAAAAGAAAGGAAAGGCCAGGGGTAGGCCCGTCTGGGGGACAATGTTCCTAGCTTTCTTAAAAGCCCAAGTTTTCTTTCTGTGGCCTTGCCTGATAAATTCAGCATGAAAACAAGAACAACACAGAGTGATGGTCAAAAAAAAAAAAAGTTACCGTTCACCATCTCAATTTAGCTTTTAAACATGCTAACATTTGTCCATAAGCACGAAACCCGTGTAAAGTTGAGGTTAAAATGGAATTTCATTACAATTCCATCTGGGTCAATAAAGTGTCCGTAACATTTTAATTCAAGGACATTGTTGAGCTAACTTTATTTCAGTCTGGATCTATGGACCGTCCAACCGAACCCTGATGCCAGCATGGCTAAGAACTAATTTTCTAACAAGCCATGTAAAAGGCATGAAAATGCTCTCAGCTGAGCAATCCTGAAGTCTGTTCGCACTCACGGTTCTATTGAGTTCTCCTTTAAACTTCGTTTTTAATACTTAAAAGAACCATCTGTGAGGGAAAGGTTGGGAACCATTATGGCTAAACCCATCCCAAAAATCCCCAGGGCTGAAGATTCGCTGTGAGGTCCTAAAAAACTGGATCTCATCAGTGGGGAAGATTACGGTGCTGCACCCCTCATGACTTGGCACACACACTTGGCGCTTAGTGTCCACACATTTTCTCCTGGAGCAAGCGTTCACCGGGAGACAGCCAAGTGGAGAGGAAACAGAGCGCAGACGGTGGCGTGGAACTCCAGGTGCGATATGAAAGGGTGGACAGACTGTTATTAGGTACCAGCAGGTGTGGAGGGAATTTTCACTGCTGAGGTTGAGGAACAGGCAGATATTTGTGCTTCTGAAACGCAACCACACAAACAGCCTTTATTTACGATAAAAACTCAGTTTGAGAGGACAAAAACTCTCACAACACCTACAGTGTTTCAAAACTTAATAAAATCAGTGAGTTTAGTGAAATCTCAGAGTGGAAAGGCTTTTTCGTGTAATCATATGAGAATTTTCAATAGCACTTAGCAAGTCGGGCTTAGAGAGACCCTGCAACCATACTGAACGTAATTTCTTGGTTGACCTAGGAAGCATGCGAAGTGACTGCTACTAAGCTTGCTGCTTCAGAAAGCTATTACAACAGACAAGCGCTAACATATTTGAGGCTAGTAGCATACTAGCCTCTATAAACCGCAATTCATTACCTTAAACACCAACGTTTTAGTGGAGAGGTGGTAACTCACGGTCGGTACAACTTATAATTGTTGCTACTTTTCTCAAATTGCAACTAAATATTGTTGGTCTGCTTCAAAGGTACAGTAGTTTTATGTCATGGGCAAAATGTACTTTCAAAAACTGTGAATGGTCACACACAACAGAAGTGCTTAATGTACACAACAGGACAAAAGCAAGAACAAAACTAAAACAGCACACAGAGTGCTAACCCCTGCTAACACTGCTAAATTGCCTAAAACATGCCCCCCTTTTGCATATAATTTCCTTTGGTGACCTGAACCATTGACCTTTAAAGGTCAGAGTTTTTTTTTTATTTTCTGTGAGCTCATATTTCAGCTTTCTACCAGACTGTGAAGTTAGTTTTTGTTTCAAGCATTGACTATGAAAGTTGCAAAGGCATCTGTCAGCACCGTGAATTGATTTTAGTCAAGAGCTGTGGTGGTTCTGGTCGTTGCATAGTGCTGGTGTGGCAGCCACGGTTCAAAGCAATGTTTTCTTACAGTATTTACATACTGTTTGTGTTGTCTCTCACTCTGTCGACGTTTATTATTGTTTAGTAGTCAGTACTAAGTGACAGCAGTTGGACCTCTTTATTTCAATTCATTCAGGAGCTGCTTAAATTATTTTTTGACATTTCACTGACCTTGACCTTTGACCACCAAAATCTAATCAGCTGTAGGATGGGCCTTTGATGAAAATTTCATCAAAATCCATTTGTAACATTTTGAGTTATCCAGTTAACAACCAAATAAATAAACTAACACATTAATCAATTCTGGCAAAAGGTCATCAATGTTATTTTCATGTCTGTTTACTAACAGTGGATACATGTAAATAGAGTGTGCATAAGTGTCTAAAAGATATGTCATTATTCTACCCCATATTATTTGTGAGCATCACATGATTTATACAATTATATAACAGGGTGTCAAATAACTGAATCTAAGTAAGTTAAGTTTGCTGAGTCGGCATCCTGTGAACACCAACAACTGTAGATAAAATAAGATGAAATTCATTCGGAGTCACATTTCTGCACCACCCAAGAATTCATATCTTTCCACAAACACGCGATGCAGAAAGACTGGAACATCTGAGCCTCAGTTGACCGACCCGCACAGACGCTTTGCTTTGCTCCAGTTTGCATCAGTGTAAAACTTGAGCCCAGTGACTGATGAGCCAGATCTGCACGAGGACTGTTTAGCTCTAAATGGTTATACAACGCAACGGCACAGGGAAAGTCAAAACATGGGAAATAAGCAGCTTGAAATGTTATTGCAAGTGTGTGGTAACATGGACTAGATACATAACGTGAAACATCCACCTGTTAAGACTCAATAACCGTATAGATCCTCCATTTAACGAATATTTGTACGTTTTGTGTTTGTCCTAAAATTCTCTACTTTCTCTTGCTGCCGCTTTAACTCAGACATGACCAGCCTATTGTCAAAGAGGCAGTTTATAAAAGACTAATGAATTTGTTAATTTTTAATCCAAAGTTTTAAATCCATACCTTGTCAGATGTTACTTTGACATAAATCTACAGGAATTTGTGTGTCTTTTGTGAAACAGAGCCCGTCTAATATGCAATTTTTGGGGCTGCTCACATACTGAAACCAATATCCTGGAGCAAAAAAGTTCTGATATCAATATAACTGCTGATATACGCAATGTGTTCAATGATCCCTCAAGTAAGATTATCAAATATTTGTAACAAAGAGAGTTTAAATGAGAGAATGTTTTAGAAAATAACAATAACCTTTCATTGTCTTAAATCACAATATTATTGTCCATTTAACAATCCTAAATCACCTTGAGCGTCTTTGTCTGCATTGTGTTCTTTAAAAGGAAAAACTGTCTGATGTAGGCTGACATTGATACCTTAAGTGCCTAAAAGACCAGGAACAGGGCTTAGTTTGAAAAAGAGCAGAGTCCTCCTTTAACAGGTTTATGTCTGCTCTCCTGCAGCTGAAACACACAGAGCTACTTCATAGTTTGATTTCATTTTTATCACTCTCTAGGCCAAATCCGTCACTCACTTCCCTGGTCTTGGCACAAGCATCACTAGGCACACAGGAATGAAAATCTTCCCTTTTGATTTTTCTTCGATGGGTAAACAGTTGTACCTCGCGCTCTCGGTGCTTGGCTCAGCTATTTCAAGGATTTACTCTTAACTCCCTCCTCCCTGGCGTAACCCGGCCATGACTCCATCTTGCTTACTTTTCAGGAACCAAACCAAACCAAATAGCCTTTAAGTAACTATTTTTAAAAGTCCCTCTGATATTTCTAGCTGTTAAGTCTGTTGTTGTTGAGATGTTGGAGCTGAGCACTGTGAGGTTTCCTGTTGGATGGAGCATCAGCTCCCTTCATTAAATGTTGCAGTGAAAAAGTCAAAACTGTTTATCTGACTCCAGTACCTTCCTCCCGGCCAAACATGCGAGACTTTAATTCATTTTCCATCAGATTTAAGGAGATTGAATCGGCACAGGGATTTGTTTAAGTAAAATATTGCTTCCCCGACGATGGCAGAGCTTTTGGCTTTGTGTCGGACGTGGATGCTTCATAGCAGGAGTTGCAGAGATGTGGAACACCAATGGAGGATTTCATGGTAAAACAGATGTGAAAACCTGGCATCTGCTGACGCAACACAGCTGTTCTGTGAGTGCAAAAATGGATGTTCGATTCTCGTTTATTTTGTGACCGTGGCACACAGCCAACTGGAGCAGAGACTTCAGGGTGTCTCGTAATAGAGCTGATGGTGTGTGTGTGTGTGTGTATGTATGTTCGCTTTTCATATCTTTGAATCTGACATTTTCCTCATCAGTTTTCACAGCCTGTACAGACTATTGAGATAAATTGTTTTGAGATAACTTCCCCACTCTCCAGCCAAAACAACCACAACAGTTGGGAGGCGGTCATGTGACATACAGATTGGACAGTTAAACTTCAGTGGCAGGTCGAGAAGAAGGTCTGAGGTGGTTCTTGTAGAAATGCAATTGATAAAAGGTTTCACAGGTTTAGGTGCATGTTTAGCAATAATCTTTGGATTGTGGAGCTAGTGAAGTATATGGGGGTCAAACTGTATAAGATAGTGAAGGGTGTCATACGATTCTTTGATAGCTCAGTTTTTAGTTGGGCAAACCTGAACATTAATATTGGCAAAACGGATCAGGTTGGGGGGGGGGTTTATAGGAAAATTGGTGTTTTGGGAGAGGAAGCAAAAAGTACTGAATTATAACTAACTACTGCATATCAGCAAAAAGTGTCTGTTTGGGAAGGTAGACACCAGGTAATTGCACTATAGTCAGAGCTCAATACGTATGGTTGAAGTGACCTTTGACTTCCAAAATCTAACAATACACTCTTGCGGCCAAATGGGGGTTTGTGGCAAGTCTGAAAAAAAAAAATCCCTCAATCGTTGACATATTGTGCTCACATCTGAGGTCACAGTGAGGTCTTCTGATCAGAGGTAAGTTTCAGAGTGGACATTTGTGCTACGTTTAAAGAAAATCCCCAAAACATTCTTGAGACCTTTGACTTATGACCTCTGAAATCTAATCAGTTCATCTTTGGACAGCAGTGCAAGGTTTGAAGAAAATCCCTCAACGCGTTCTTGAGATATCGCGCAGGAACATCCTGAGAACAGAATGCCAGCCTGTCTCCGGCACAGAGGCATAAACACTATTTACAGGATTATTTCTCTCTTGTTTACTGGCCCTGTATCAGCAGTTTTGTGACACACACTGAGGGGTGGAGCGTGCCGGTGGGGACTCAGTCTCATTCTGTCTGCGGAGGGAAGCAGCTGAGTGGGGGTATTAATTGTTCCCCTGTCAGCCACAGGCACCCATCGCTTCCCTGAACCATTGATCTTACAGTGAGAAGCGGCGCTAAAATCACATATGCATGAAGCCAATATGCAACACCAGGAACGTGAACAGAAATGTACAATGTTTTCGCATCGTTGGATGGACAATTTCAGGTTTTTCTCCAACCTCACTTGTCAGACGGAGCAGCAAGAGTTTACAGTAAACACGTGTACGTGAACAAAGGATCTCATTAAAAGCGACCACAGACAGAGCGAAGCCTGTCTCTTTCTTTGCATGCAACAATGGCGCCTCTCTCTTTTCAATCCACATAACCTCCCTGGCGTTTGGATTATAACAAGTCTCTCCTGAGCCATGAACATAACGAACACTTCATGAGTCAGAGCCTTTTTCTTCCCTTCGCGCCTCTTCATCAAGGAGGGGCGAACAGCGGCTGTTACTCTTTGTGGCCTTGGCCTCCCGCGCTCGCTGCAGGGAATGAATGGATGGTCTGTTGCTTCAACCCACAGCGGAAAATATGACAGGACGGCAACAGGTAGGGGGGAAGGTGACATGGGTGGGAGGTCCCAGCATCAAAACTGTGCCATTTCACGCACAGCCGCTAGGACGCCTATTTTTAACCGACAATCAGGGCTCAAAGTTAAAGGTCTGGCTTTGTCTTGAAAATGAGTGACAGTGATTTACTGCCGCATAGGTCAACAGAGATGTGTCAGGACCCTGGTGATTAATGATAATAAAGTCAGTGTTCAGCTTAGGTCCAAATCAGCTCCATACAGAAGGCTAAATGATGGTGATGTGATGACCTGTGCCCCACGGACCAACAGCATCAATACAGCAATACAGCAACAACACACATCGACACAGTAAATACATATTGACAGTAACTGACATTATAAAATAAAATAGGCTAATACAAATGATGTTACTAATGTGCTGCAGGCTGGTTGCAGATAGAGTAACACACTCTCTGTCCATCTCTCCACACTTGCATTGTGTGTAGAATTCATTTGCCTTAAAGTTACTGATTTGACTGATTTCAAATACAAATTTTGAAATAATAACAGTGTGATCTTTTTGCTTTGGCAACAATAATCATGTGAAAATGTAGTCATGTTTGACAGCATCAGCTACAGATTAATATTTGGGGTCGATACCGATATTCATAATTTTTTTACGATAATCCCTCAAAGGAAATTAAAATATTTGTAACAAAACAGAGGCAGAATATTCTATAAATTAACAATGAATGTTTATTGTCTTAATTGACAGCATTGCATTGAGACAGAAAGCTTAAGTGGAATTCTAACAATTAGAACACAGCATTTTCTACATTGTGTTCAGAAAACACAAAGAAAAAAAAATTGCTCACAACTGCAAAGTGAGAAAAAGCTGTACCCAGCGGGTGGTGGTCCTAAACGCAAAGTGGAGCTCGACATCTCAAATTGAATGTGTGTAGACTGATTGATTGATTTGTTCATTTAAGTGCGATGCACTTAATTGTGCCCAACCACATGGGCTTACAAGACACTGACATTATCAATGATGGCCACACACCTTTGCAAATTTATGGTTACACCTATCACTGCAAAGAGCTTTTGAAAATATACAGATTGAATAATAGAAAATTGTATTATTATTATGTAGGTTACAGTCTTTTCTGTTGCAATACTCATGCATTTTCTGACATAAATTTCCTCCTTAAATAGAACCAACTCAGCATCTCACAATCAGCCAACCTAAATCGCCTGCACTTTACTCAAGTCCCTACATAAAGGGCAGTGGAACAAAACACGAAATTAGTCCTCAGCAACTTCAAACACACAGAACACAAATCTGCTGCTCTTCATGAATACTTCATGAATACCTTTACTATACCAGAACCTGACTGTGCTATCGGACAGCCCTGTCCTCTTCTTGCATTGCAGGACGTACAAAATAAAGGCCAATTCACTCAAACACGTCATGCTGGAGCTGCATAATCTTGAGTTTCTCCTTTCCCATGTCTGTTTATCTTCCATCACATAGATTAAAGATGCACTTTAATATTATAAGTCCAACTGTAAATATTTCTACATAATTGTACATGCCAGGATCTGTGTATCTGTACACAAAAAAAAAAACGAATGTGCAGTGAGTCGTATTGTGTTTTTTTTTTGTACATACCGTATATACTGAACTAAAATGTACCAAATAATGACAGAAAAATGTTTGGTAACAAGAGGCAGATTCTCACTGATTCTTCTCACGTTATTATGAATTCTTTTTTACAATTAAAAGAATCAATAAAAGATGTTAACTCTGTGCTCATGGCAACATTTGCTGTCCTGCTGTGATTACTGGTAGCGTTTAGGAAAACAGAGCCTTTTGTCTCGTCTTTCTCAGCGTCCGTCCATCCTCTCTCTCCACCTACTGGGGCTTTGACACAACGAAGGCGAGAAAACAATTGACTTTGAAAAAAGCTTCACGTCGAAAGTCTCCCTCCTCTGCTGTAAAGTCAAATATCTACTGTCAGAGATTGCTGTGACACTTCTAAGCACTTTACATAAAAAGCAACAACCCACAGTTGGAAACTTTGGACCTGTGAGCTTCAGCAGCGGCGTTTCTGAGTAACTCATGCAAACAACAAACATTTGACTGTTGAAAAAGTAGCTTAGACTAATTTCTTTGTAATACAACAGTAATGTTTTTGTGAAGCCGAGTCATATTTTAGTGTCCTGTGAGCAGTAGGCTGCCAACCATGTGGGGTTGTAAATAATTAAAGAGACAGTATAGCCCAAATGAATACAAAACAAAAACAAAAAAAAAAAATATGGCCCCTGGCTTGTAGTGCTTTTTTATCCATCCATGTGGAAAGTTTCGATGTGAGTTGTTCAGTTTTGAAGACGTCCGCCTTCCTTTGAATATAATGGAACTAAAAGGCACTTTGCTTGTGGTGCTCAATGCATCAGTAAAATGCATTTGAAAAAAAAAATAATTCAACAGCAATGTGTTTTTACAGAAATCATGACCTAGTTACTCAAGATAATCCGTGGTCATTTCCCTTTTTTCAATGCACATTCACCAAAATTCATAGTACTCATTTGAGCAATCGGCCCGCCTAACGGTGCCTGGTCTCGTTGCAATTGTGCAGAAAAAAGTCAAGAAGGCTCTTCAATTGACGGCTGTGAAATATTTATAGTTGCTGGATGTAAGAGGAACAAACACCAAGTCAGACTAAAGTGCCATTTCACAGCATACAATCAGCACACATTCAGGTGCCACAAAGTAACACAAAAGTCCTTTCTTTTATTAAATGTGGTTTAAAATCATCCCAAGTTACATCATTTTATGACACCTTTCAGATTGCGTTCCTGGTTGGGTAGACTGATATCATGATTTTATGTCAGCTATTTATATATTCTAGACTCAAAACATGGAGACAAGTCAAGAATGTTCTGGAAAACGTCGGTGTATCATTGTCAAAGTCTACAATCCAGACTTCATGAATGTAAATACAAAGGATTAACAACAAAGCGCAAACCACTGCTAACATTCAGGATACAGAAAGGCCAAATTAGACTTCCAGAAAAAATCCAAAAAGGCTCTGAAGGTCTGGAATCAGATTCTTTGGACAGATGAAACCAAGATAAACTTGTATCAGAACAATGGGAAAAGAAAGGTGCGGAGAAGAAAAGGAACAGCTGATGATCCAAAGCACCACATCATGTGTCAAACATGGTGGAGGCAGTGTTATGGGATGTGCATGTATGGCTGCCAATGGAACAGACTCACTGCTGTTTATTGATAATGTGACAGCTAACAGAGGTATCAGGATGAATTCTGAGGTGTACAGGGCTATCCTCTCTGCTCACATTCATTCAAATGCTACAAAAATGATCGGACGGCGCTTCACAGTGCAGATGGATATTGACCCTAAACATACTGTGAAAACGGCTTAAGACTTTTTGAAGGCAGAGAAATGGAACGTTCTTCAATGGCCAAGTCAGTCACCTGATCTCTACCCAGCAGAACAGCTTTTCAGTTACTGAAGACAAAACTAAAGACAGAAAGACCCACAAAAAAATAGCAACTGAAGGTGGCTGCAGTGAAGCCCTGGCAAGGCATCTCCAGGGAGGAAACTCAGAATTTGTTATTGTCCATGAGCTCCAGACTTCAGACTTCCAAGGGATTTTCAACCAAGTATTAAAAACTACACTCATATTTACAATTACGTAATTTTGTCTAAATAAATTTGAGCCCCCCGAAAAAAGGACCGACTCTGTATAAAATGGCTCTAATTCCTAAATGGTAAATGTCATATTTTGGTGAAACATCTTAAATAAAAGGTAAACGGCTGCACTTCGATCACATCTCAATTGTTTTATTTCAAATCCACTGTGGTGGTGCACAGCGACAAAATGATAAAAACTGTGTCACTGTACAAGTACTTAACTAAGTAACTGTATATGGAGGCTCTGTGTTGCATCTCAATTTGCTAACCAGGAAAGCTTCCTCCGTAGACAGAGACTGCATGCCAACACGTTAAAACAGGACTGAAGCTACTACAGTTGGAATGCTGCAAACTAACATTAGGCGGCTTTATCTCGCAATGCTTTCATGCTGCCAAAGGTACTGTTTCCATTATTCCCGAAGTCGCCCATACTAAATATGTATGCCCTCTAATGAAGGCACTTCAGATAAAAGCGGTACATTACAGCACCAGGAGAGCACCTGCATGGTCAGAACGGGTGGCTCCTGAAAAGCGTCCATTAAAACGGCAGATAATATGATATAAAGTGGCAGAATGTGCTGATACAATAGGCAGCAATAGGAACCTAATCTCTGCGCTGTGATTGTGTGGAACCAGGCATCCCATCCTGCGGTGTTTAGTCAGGGAAAACGAGGCCTTGCATTCACTGTCACCTTGCCATGACTTCACACCTTTTTTTTTTTTTTTTAATAGCTCTGACAGGTCACCGTCCACACAGCCACAGAGCCAAAAAACAAGCCTCGGCTAAGCACCTTGCCCCCGGCTTGGCCCTGCATTGTGTGCAAACAGCTTGTTTTGTAAACAGGGGTGTGTGTTTTTTCTGTCTATTCGAGCTGCTGGGTCTTGCTGTGGGAGAATTGCCCCTGCAGTGTGCTTTGTGTGCTAACGCCTATAGGTTGAGTTAAGCGCTAAACCAGCTGCACGGAGCGCCTCTTCTTTACGCTGACTCTGCATCTCTTTCTACCCCAAAGCTCACCTTTGCCCCAAACTAATAAACCACGGGGCCACGGGGGCCACGGGGGATATCGCTGTTTCTCTCCTGCTGATATTCTTTTAATGGCTACAACACTTTCACGTTGACTTCATAAAAGAATGGAGAAAAGCCATTAGGCTGCTGTCCAAGCTGTGCATACAGCTGATGGTGAGGTGGAGTTCAACCAAGTGTGCTTCTCTGAAGCGCCCACACATGCACACACACACATGCATTACAGCCCCATGAAAGCATTCAATTATCTCTCTGTTTCATTAAAAGAGAAGCAGTGACGAGAAGGTAATTCAGTTTAACGTTGTTCAATTAACAAAGAGCAACTTACACACAACATTAACGGCCTCAAATGTGGTTAACATATGAAAATAAAAAAAAAGTGCATATAACATTATAATACTAAAAAGGAAGAAATAAAATCTGCATATAATTAAGTCTATTTATGCAGCAGTTCCCCAGTTAAATGGCTGCTGTTAGGTTTTATTTCTCTGCGGTCTTGTGGTGTCAATCTCCTTGTGTTTGTTTATACGGTGCAAGTTGTTACCTCTCCTCAGCAAACCTAATTTCTTCTGTGCATGAAAGTTAAGATTCAAGCTGCACAGCGTGTTGGCCCTGGGGCAGTGTTGTTTTATTCAGCGCTGTAACGCGCAGGACGAAAGACTTACTGGTAAATGCAGGGTCCAGTTTCTCCAGCTGTCAGTGTTTTTCTAGGAGACTCAGTTCATGCCTACCGTGTGTGTGTGTGTGTGTGTGTGTGTGTGTGTGTGTGTGTGTGTGTGTGTGTACGTGTAAATGTATAAACATGACTTTGGGCAGGTGTGTGGGGGTGAGCATCAATTAACCTGATTAGTTGTTACAGCATTTAGGGATGCAGGGATGCATTTAGTCCAACTAATAATTTAACAATTTATCAGATTTCTCCATGAAAGCTATTCAGCCAGGTCGTGTCCTCATATGCGGGCTACACTCTTTGTTACACTTTTGTGTGCTAGTTTCAGTAAAATTCAAGCTCTTTCATGAACTAAACCATCATACATTACATCATAACAAAGCACAAACATAAATCAATTAAAAATATGAAAAGATGTTTTTGACATGTATTTGGAAGTAGCAAGGTTATAAATTTGGATTAAAGACACTAGGATTTCTATTTATTGTTTGGGTGGCAAATAAACTGGGGTTGATTGTACACTAGCTGTGAATAAAATTAAGAATCTGTTTAAATAATATATGAATTACAAGAAGAAAGGGGAAAAGAGGGTATGTGGATATATAAGGTTTACACATTTCACGACACTGTTACTTTTGTTCAGTTTGTTCTTTATCACATTGTTTTTAAAAATGTTTACGTTCGAAATAAAGTCATTTATATCTTACAGGATGACTGCTTTTCTGCAGGCTGTGCAGTCTAATTTTCTGCGGTTGCACTTGACCTGGAACTTAACTTGAGGTGTTCCTAAGTATTGTTTTAAGCTGTCAACCACCTCAAAGCTCTTAAGTGAGCTTTTATTGTTGCAGTTAGAAAAAAATACTTATAGCCTGGTTAAAAGACATTTTGCATGGCTAATAGAAAACTAATACATCCCAGTTTTAAGCTCAGAACAGTACTCTTCATTTAAATTTTTGTTGGTATGGGGCTGGGTGATATAGACAAAATCTTCTATTACACTATGGATAAATTCATATCTCGATAATCACATTCAACACGATATAGTACGTACGTACGATATAGTAGTTTGTATGTAAATTCTATGAAAAAAATACAAAATAACCAAATACCCCATCATAAGGCTGGGTGGGATTAAAATAAATAATTTCTAAATGCTACAGCTGGACAAATATCAAAATATTTTCTTTCTTTGATATTGATGCTGCAACAGTATTGTAGGTATGATTATTTATACTCTTCCAAAAATATTAACACAGTGAAGCAAATATTAGAACATGTCGAACAATCTAATAAGTCTGAAAAAATTACATAATTTTAAATTAATGCAACCTTTGAAACTCGGAAATAACAACATTTACATCATATTACAATTTAATGCTATGCAAACTCTAAGATGATATATACTCTCATATTGTGATTAGGACAGATATCTTTATATTGCCCAGCTCCATGTTGGTGTAAAAACTCCACCAGGCTGGATGGTGGGCTGTAGATGGACACATGCCTCCAGCAGAGTCCTGAATCTTGCCTCATGGGTCAGTATCCGGTGTTGGGAACAGCCCGCTGCCAGCTGTGGCATAATGTAGGCCTCATTAAGCCCTGGCAGCACCGAGCCTCAGACTACCGCCAGGCACCCCGTGTCCTCTACACCGCAGCAAGCCTAAGAAGAGAGCGGGACTGATCTCTGTCGCAGACTAATGAGGAAGTCTGGGCTGCGTCTTAAAGCTTCTTAATGCAGAAATGTCTTTATTGGACAAGATAGTGCATCAGCTTCCCAGAATTGGCACTGGTATTTTTAGTATGGTTCACCATGACTCTGCAAAGATGAATGTTGTAACAGACTAATGCATCAAGTTTAAAGAGGCTTCCAGAAATGTAAATGCTCACAAGCTGACTCTGAAAAACTTTGAAGGCACAGCTCAAACAATGTAAGATTCTATGATGTAAGTTGTATGTAAAGGTGACTTTTGAATTCATTGCTATTTTTCATGTTGAGCTACATTTTAAGATGTATTTGTATATGTAAACTCTCCCAAACCAACAATGGATCAAGCCTCCAAATTTTCCTTTAAGAGCATGATTTACTGGAACATGTCAAGTTGGAGGTGGATGTTAACACTTGAAACTTACATCAGCATGATATAAATACCCAAAAACAACATATTCCACATATTTGGCAGAAATTATGTGATTTTTGTGGTATTTTTAGTTTGGCGCACATGCTTTCTAACACTAATGAAGGGGAGGGATTTATGACCAATACCGGAGCCCATCACTAGGGGGAGGTTGATATGTTGTGGCTTCAGTTTTGGGGAGCTCTGCCACCATTATTTACAGTCAATGGCTGAACTGAATGTAGACATTAAAATGAACTTACTGCAGTTGATTTGGGTCAATCACTAATACGCCAAGTGCTGAAAGTAATCACTAACAAATAAAAAATTGCCAAAAATACAAAGTTCAGTTAAAGATTATTGACAGTTTGATGAAGATGAAAAAAATATGATGCCAACACTGAATTGACATCACGACTGTACGGTTGAATTGTGCAAGGCTAGCACTAGTGCACAACAAATAAAATTGCCGTGTGTGCACGAACAAACAGAGGTGACAAATGAAGACTTACACCTACAGTCAAGTAATCATGCCCATGTGGCTGAGACTGATCCAACCTCAGCCGGCCTTATTTGTGTGTGTGGGCACACGCGGTTCCAGGAGAACGACGAGCACTCGTGAGAGCACAGATGTCATCTGCAGAGTCACTTCCTCACCTAAGCCCCGGGCCCATCTGTTCCGATCATAGCAGGTGGCCACAGGTCATCGCCACGGCCAGATATGAGCCGACTGAGGTTCACTTTTGTTAATGTTTGCACTTTCCAACACCCGAGGAAGTATCTGGCTCAAGTGTTCGAGTGGAGGAAGATAAAAAGCTGTTTGTTCAGTCAACTGGCTGGGTCGTGTCGGGCCCTTGGGTCTGTACACATGGTGGGGTGATAAAAATGTTCCGAAGATAAAGGCTGGCAGGGGCCCAGCTCAACAAGAGCCCAACAAGCTACTGGGAAGTTAAACTCCTAAATGTTCCTGGGAACAACATGTCTCATAGAGTTAACATCCCAGAACAGCCGTTCTGTTGTTTTAACTTCTAAATACAATCTTTGAAAATCACCCACTTGTCCATGTGGGGGAGGAAGGAAATGAGGGGAAAGGAGATGGGAAATGAACATGAACTATTTGTCTAGTTGCTGATTGACAACTACCTGCCTTTCAGCCCTGTTACCCATTTCAATGAGAGCCCTGTGCTCCAGTTACGGCGGGGAGGTTTAAAAATAGGCCTCACTCAGTCACCACTTAGCCTGGCAGTGCGGAGAACAGATTGTAAATGAGCACAGTGAAGTGCTTGAATGGCAGTCCTTGTCGCTGGCTCTCCGGGCCCTGACACACACGCCGAATGCAAAGCAGCAACACACACTGCTAACCGAAGGTGCATATGTGGTGCAGATAAGGACATCAGCACTTCTCTCGCTGTTTAAAAGCACTGGGAAGAAATGATCCTATATGATTCGTTTTATGGTTAGACCTCTGCCCTGGTTTGGTAATATTTGCTAATAAAGTAACTAACATTTGTTACACATCTGTACTATACTTTGCTTTTGCTCTGTAGGCGTGGAGAGCAGTTGGGAACATACCTCATTCTTGATCACAGAGTCTGACGGATGATGAGTGCCCAAAAGTGGCCAAAAACTGCTCACACATTAATAATCTTGTGGCAGAGAGCCTTGTGGGTGAGGCGACGTCTGACACAGAGGGGTGAAGTGGCTCCTCTGGGCTGCTGGGAATGTGACAGACTTATGCTTACTGCATTTAGCTCATTTTGTCCCACCATTAATCAAACTAAAAACAAAATTACAGTTAGAGTAATTTCAATAGCGCTCTCTGCTGTTTCTTCATTATTTTTGAAGCTTTTAACTGATTTTCTGTTGACATGTTATCAGTGTAAAGTTTGCATTAGCGCACATACGGCAGGCCTTTTTTTTTGCTCTGTTTTCATCTTCACTACTCTGTACCAAGCTACACAATGTTCGCCAGCTACCTTTTGTCCATCTGTTCTTGGCATACAGTCTGGAAACAAGATTGATAAGATTGACCAGAATGAACCAAACCAGATTAGCTGCAGCCTATAAGACCAAAACAATAAACTGAAAGGTGCCAGAATGCAGCACAGGTCTGACGGGATCTACAGAACTGGGTGATGGTTCTATATGGATTCTTAATAAAAGACTTCTGACCTCAGATGTAGTAATCAAATCCCGCGCTGACACAGCATGAAAACAGGCAGTTTACACACTGTGAAACTGAAGATGTGATTGTTAAAATATATGTTTATGCATGTGTAAAAGTATGCATATTGATACGGGGCAGACTCTGCATTTATCTAAATATGTCTGTCATTGTTTGTCACGCTATGAGAATTTTTTTTTGCCATATCATATTTTCTCTTTATCATATGTATTTGCTTCCGGTATGTCAGATCAATTATCAGATCAATACAGCTAAGGTTGTGTAGAAATAAAAAGATATGTATGTGTGGGGAACATTCTTTTAGCTATTCAAACATGGTCAAAATAGCCCAAGACCTAAGGGCTACCGTAAATAAACAAAAAACTTGTGAGTATAGCTTTAATATTTTCTGTTATTTCAATTCTACAGCTAATTCCCTATTTGCCTGACAGTGTGACATTCAGACGGATAGAAAAGATTTATGTCAATAATCACCTGTGTGTTTTCAGACCCCGACCGATATGTCTGTCGTTTAACATATATTATCAATATTAGCTGATATAGAAAAAATTGTTTTTAAAGAAAAATGGAGAGAAGGGTGCATCATGGGGGTGATGTATATTCATCAAATTTTCAGTGAAGGTGTCCTTTTCAGAGCTCTGCTTTCATTTAGGACAATAAAATTTCACTGTTAATGTGTAAAAGGAAGAATAGTCGCAAATAATTTGCGTATATCGGCCAATATATTCTCAACTTTTTTTTTTACTCCCCAATATCGGTATCGGCCCCAGAAACTGCACATCGGTCGGGCTCTAGTGTTTCTTACCGACATGACCCCAGAGCGTAAAAAGACTCTGGCTTCATGGATTTTCTCCAGTATAGTCTCAGACTTTATCAGAAAAGAAGAAGCTGCTCCCTGTACAGTATCACCCATTAAAGGAAGTAATTTTCAGTGGTGTCGTCAACACTCTCTGAGTAGAGCCACATTTCTTCGAAGTCACCACTCTGCTTCAGAGGGAGACGGCATCACAACCTTGCCCGCAGGCTGAGTCACATTGAAGTTTGATCCTGCGAGGCATGGAGAAGTAATTATACACTAATTATACTAATGAAATGCATAGAAGTGTGTGTGTATAGGGGAGGTCAGTGTATACTTAACCTTAAACCTGCAGTCATGCTTAATGTCCTTTCTAATCATGGTTGTTCTAAAAAGCTTCACCGGCCTTGTGACACAACAAAATGCCCAATTGTGGCCTTTTGCAGAGCACCATGCCTTCTCACATGTTCCAGGCTCCTCTGCTGTATTAACAGTGCTAAACTCATTAGCCAGTTGAAAAGTGGATACGGTCCCTGAAAGCAACCTTATATTGTGATACTGTAGCTACACTACTTCAGTAACACTCATGTTCTCTGGGACGTTTTCCAGCTGAACTGACTCCAACATGCTTTTTTAGTAAAGGTGAGGTATAAACATGAGTGAATGTTGCTATTCTGGAGAATGGGTGCTGAGTGGTGGAGCTGCTACTTCAGAGGCTTCCCCTCCCTGCCAGCAAACTAAGGATGTGACATTTTCTGGCATGTTACACTTGCACATGACTAATACAATCAAGCTAGACTCCAGCACATATCTGAACAAGTTTGCGCTTATATTTTGACAGATTTATGGGACTTGAACTTAAATAAGACTTTTGGCTGTTCGTCAAACACAACATAACTTTTTCTCCCATGAGAAAAGGCTCTTTCTGCTCGTTACCATAGCAAATTTTGCATCCCGGAGATCTCCAGACAGCAACATCAGACACATTTGTTAAAGTCAACCCGATGGAGACGATTTGATTTATGTTAGTGATGGTGTAAAAATAGTATTTTGTGGGAATGTACCGTAGCAGCAGGATGCTGGTACAAGGAAGCATGTTGTTTTTGTTTTTTTATTTTTCCTTTGGTCCTCGTTTCATCCTCTTTGGCCTCAGCACAGCGGATCTGCAGCAGCGCTATCCTGCCCCAGCTGCCGTCGCACCTCAAGCCTGCGCCACATGAAAAGAGGCTCTGCGGCAGCTGCTGTCACATTGCTGAGGGAGACGACCCTTTTGTCAACCGCTCCAGACACAACACCTCCTCGGCCGTCGCTGCCAGAGGCTGGCCAACGTGTTTCTGGGTTCCAGACTGAAACCTGACATTTGAGCAGCACTTGCTTACACACTCCTCGGGTCTTTACTTAGCTCAGGGGTTGTGACAGCTGTACCATTACTACGTTTGCACTATCCTGACCGATTATTTATGCTGTTGGTGCTTCCCAGAGCCAGGTGTGGTTTCTGAACGCTCAGCAGTTTCCTTCTGCCATTCCTGTTCTTGCTCCTTGCTCCGCCTCCTCCTCCATTTTCGGGAAACTATTTATTCGGGGCCTTAAATCAAGTCAGTCAAAATGCCGCTGATAGAAGTTGTCTCTCCAGTTTCCGCACTCACACCTAAAATATCGTTGAGAGCCACCAAGGCAAACTCCAGCCTGTACCATGACTAACGCAGTAATAATATGGATTTGTCTATATGAGGACATGTGTTTGGTGTATCGTGAAGAGAGCGGTAAAGTGAGGCAAGGAGCCAAAACCGAAATCGAAACAATCATAAACTGTTGAATGAAAAACAAAAATGTTACATGTCAATATGTATACGGTCATATATCCGGACACTAACGTAGTTGTAATGACTAAAAGGCATCGATTGCATGGTTATTGAATACATATGGTCAATTCATTAATAAATTAACAGTTTTAAATGTTGTCTATTCATTTAAATGACTGCAGCTTTAGAAAATTGGTTCTGGACTGGTTCCAATGGTTTTTTTTTTGTTTTTTGTTTTTTTTTTTGACAGAGTAGGAACAAACTCAGTGATGGACATATAAACACAGCTGGAAAACTGGAACCAAAAGAAGAGCATTCATCACCCCGGTTTTATCGTCCCTCCTTTGGCTGCCAGTCCAGTTTAAGGTTTAAGCACTAACCTTCAGAGCTCTGCATGGACAAGCTCCTTCACATATATCTGCTCCTGTTTGTTTTCTGTGTTTCATAATGTGATTTTCCCCTTTTTAATGTTTTACCCTTGTTTGATCACATCCTATTATAATCATGAAGCACATTGTGATTTTTTTTTTTTATCTGTGAAAAGTGCAACAGAAATAAAATGTATTGACTTACATAATGATGCAAAGATAGTGTCAAATTGTTTGCAAATGAGGCCCACTGAGAGTTCATCATTGGAGACATACATGATGCTTTCTCCTAACGAGTCAGAAATACAGAAATGTGCTAAAAATGGGTAAAATATGCAAATATGCTTCCGAGAAGCACATGGGATAACCACAACAACGTAGTTCTGAATGTAAACTAAGACAGAGGTCTCCAGAGAAAATAGAGACCAACTAATGACATTCAGCACACATCCTCAGGGGAAGCTCTCAATTTGCAGCAGAAATATCGTTAGGAACGAGGGGTGGCACGGCTTGTCGCAGATAAGCTCTCATTTCATTAACATGCAGTGAGATAAACCCGCAGGCACGTATCGGAGGAGCTCGAACCTGCCATGGTTAGGAGTTGAACATGAGTGCCCTCAGATGTTTTACGTCATCTCACACAGAACCCAGAGTCTCAGTCAGGGCACACATCAGTATACGCCTTGCAGGTGTTGCTGTTACTCTGTAGCAAAACACATGGCAGAGGAGGATGTGCAGGATCAAAATGAGAAATTAATTTGGTCGGGCTGTGAGTGCAGCGCCGGGTAAGGTCCTGTAGAACGATCAATAAAACAAACTAATTGATATTCACAGGTTATCCTGCTTGATACCAAGTCATGCTAAAGGCCAGCGTGCTCACGGGAACAACACCAAGAGGAGCAGAATAACAACTGTGTGGAGAGCAGGACTGAAACAGATTTTCCGTCCGGGAGAGAGATGGAGAGGGGTGTTGGG
>KV751322.1:7143615-7211878 GCA_001698575.1 Mola mola | reverse complement strand
TTCCTGTAAGAATTGCAATTTTTTACAGGAAAATTTTGAAATAGATTTTGTCCACAGAATCAAAATATTTCTATATGTTTTATAGTAGCACAGTTACGTATCCACAGCTAGCTGGAGCCGTTTACTCGTACGTCATGTGCCATTTTCCCATGCAGCCAAAATAAAAGACTGGCACGCGAGGTGCTTCGGGAAAGATGACTCATGATATATTGTCTCTGGAAGTGTCGGATTCAACTTCTGTTTTTCATGACAGAAGACAAGCAGAATAAATACAAAATCGCGATATAAACTGCATCGGGACCAAAGTATCACGATACAATCGGATCAGGACAAGCCTTAGTCTACGTTACTTTGTTTTAGACAGGAAAGCCACATGATTAGCTTCAAGAAAAGATTGACAATGTTTGATTACGTTTGGGCACAAAAAACACAGATTCAAAGGCTGAGGACACTTTAAGCACTTGTGTCGCGCCAAACCATCCATTCATTTGACACTGACACACCGACACAGACGACACTTAAATTGCTCTTATTAAGGGACTTCTATCCTGAACACCACTCAGGTCCAGCCTCTACCAGGTACATTTGCATAATATCACACCGTGTAGCTTCTGAGTGGTTGGTTTTGCAAGAGAAACACAAATGACAGTGGTGATGGACTTAAAATAGAAGATCTGAGGGACATGAAGGCATCAAAGAAGGAGAACGTCACAGGAGTTTTGCTTTTGTACTGATGAAATCAGACATTGCGGGATGGTACGTAACATAGACGGACTCTTTGCGTGTATAAATACTTCAAAGTGAGTTACATCAATTACTCTTGCCTGGCCGTAAACAGGAGTTTGTAGGCGGCTTCTGTCTTCGTTTGCCTCAACTCAGAGCCAGGGGTAAATGTTTGCAATTGAAAATTGTGTTTATTTGGGAGACACGGGAGGCATGCTCGGCTTGCAACTATAGAGACTGTTAAACCGTTTCTGTGAGACCCACAGCAGCCACGTTCATGGGGAATACACTGAGGCAGAAATAAACTCAGGGGAGTGGTCTACAAATGTGATCTCAAGGGGTTGGTGGTGGACCACAAACGACAACAAGAATGAAAATAAACTACTGTGCTACCTAAAAATAGTTTTTTTTAACTTTAGAAGTGAAATGAGTCCCTTTAGCAGTCTGTTATTGCCTATCACCTGAAGTGCTTTCTGACAGTGACTCAACCCCGTATTGTAGCTGTCAGTCATCAGGCGCTGATGGGTGAGGACCTGCAGAGGAAATTACATCGCTGTCTAATCTGATGAAGCTGGCCTCCACGATCAGCTGTTGGTTTTAGACTCAGTGATGTATGAAGTGGTTATCTCAGAAAGCCATGAGTCCGTGCCGCACGGTGTATAATTTTAGTCCCGGTGATTCATACGTCTGTGGGTTACTTTTTGTCGTGATAATCAAAGTTTTATCCTGTGTGACATGACAGCGTAACTCCTCGTCCACCTAAACTGACTGACAGAGGAGTCAAGATCTCAGTGAATGTTTCTGCTGATAACATGGGTAGAACAAGCTGAAGGTAAATGCCATGGAGCCCAACGCTGCAACTCTTGTTGGATTCTTGGAATATTTTCAGGAAGTTTATTTGGAGGTGGGCGTATGACATCAAGGAGGCTGAGATTCTCTGTTCCTGCTTTTTCATAAGAGATTCTAGAGTATAAAAAAAACAAAAAACAAACATGACGGTTACTAGTTATTCCTCCCTCTCTGACCTTGCACCATCTCAAATTTGCCAGAATCCTCAATGACAAATTTAAATAAACAAACAAGATAACAAATAAACAAATAAGTCCCAACAGTCCCATGAGCCAGGCCTTTAAAATAGGCAGCCATAATAGGCCGACTCACAGACGGAGCGTAAACAGGGCGACTTCAACCAACAATTCATTTCACTACAGTCAAACCTCGGAGCCCCTGACACCGCTCAGGACGCCACGAGGGCTCAAAGGGACACTAATGTCGGGCGGCAAGTCTTAATGTTTACAAGCTTGTTAGCCAAACCCCTGGACAAAAAGACGACATCAGCTCAGCACACATAATCGCACGCAGGATGCGGAATACGATCAATCAACAAACACCCATTCTTTCTTTCAATTAATTAGACGCAGTAGAAGCATACAGAAGCCACGTGAACACAGGGAGGGCCGGGGGAACCGGGCACAGGAATAGCTTATCAACACTCCTGAGCGTGACCATATATTGAATGTCGTTATTTAGTCCGGAAAACTACAATCATACAGCTCCTGGGATAAATTCTGGTCAATCAACACTGCAAACAGTTCCTATGCTCTCGGGTTTGATAAGAAATGTCTATCCCTAAATTTAAGAGTTATTTACCAACAAAAAGGATTCACTGTGACAAAACACACATTTCTTTTCTGTTGTTCTTGGACTTGCTATCTATTAGAAAGGAAAGCTAGTCTCCATAAGCAGAATGATGCAATCCAATTTCGGATTTTCCTATTTCTTTCACAATTCACGCAAATAATGGCCAACATGACTCTTTCAATATACCATATGTCTTCCGGGATGCTAAGGATTCTGATATTTAATTTGGTAATTTTGACCAAAAATCAGTGGTCTTTTGTGTCAAGGAAAGAAAGTAATAAAAGATCAGTAAATGCCACCTTATTTGCCGATACCAGTCAACTACGTCTTTAATGGCCGATATCGGTACTGAGCCAATAAATTGGTGCGTCCCTTACAATGGGAGCATAAGCTGGCGAATTGTACTTGAATTTCTAAATAATTTCTGTGGTCAAATTCTGTGTAATTTGCCTGGGTATACCAGAGGCAATGCTGTCTTCCGTATGAAGACACTCCTTTTTGGCTTAAGTAAGGGTAATGCTAGCTAACATTAGCCAGAGAAAGATGCTGTATTGTTCATTTTACTTTGCCTACCTAAAATGAGGGATATTGGGATAACATACAGTGAATGAAATTATAGCGTGTAGACATATAAAAGGCCCACAGCAGGCAACATTGAAATTTTCATTTTCCTTTTTGCTAATACATATGGTTGAGCCTTATTCAGTAGCTAATTCCAGCCGTCAAGTGAAAATGTAACACTCCTCAAACTGTTAAAGCAATGACGGCAAATAAATCAGGTAGGTCGACAGCAGCTACACTTCTCTTTATCACAAATTCACCTATTACTTTATTTTAAGATTTTATTTCATGAAACTGGCTTTGCTAATGTTAGTGCTTACTAAAGTTAAAGCTAGTTAGCGTTAGCCCTACTGCTAATGCTGAATCGTAAAGCTAATAACATTACATGCCTGTAAATGTTATTCAAACATCAACATCAAGCTACATTTTAGAGGTTGTCTTAGATAACATTTCTATGATACTTGTGATGTCTTTACTGGGTAGATGTCTCCATTTTGCTCCCTGCACAGTGCTTTTACACTGAAAGAGGCCTGCTTAGGGCCGCCATACTTGTTTCAACAGGGTATCATGGCCAACTGCCACCCCCCTCTTTCCCACATTTCAACAGCGCTACGTTCTCGACCAAAGTCGGAAATACCTTTAAAAACCTCGCACAACAATTCATTCAGTAGGATCTGAATGAAGTACAATTCAGTGGATACAGAGTGAAAGGGAGGAAACAGATGTGGAAGCCGCAGATTAGATCCCCGTCGTCAGGCCTGTTCTGGTGTGCAGCTCTGCTCTGGCTGCCGCGCTCATAATTCACCTCCAAACAGCAAAAAGTGGTTGAATACAGGGTCTGTCTGCGTGATCGATGGAATGTTTCCACACGTCCGTCCACGTGTGCTCTAAATTGCGAACTATCGGGCCAACAACTGCTCGTTCTCCTGAGCAGGTTGTTCAGCTGGCACGCCTGAGAAAAGATCCAGGGGTCGGAGCCACCGTTCAACAGAATCTCATTCTAAAGCCCGATATGGCCGGCATAGGCTTAATTCACCGTCAGTATTTTTTGGAGTGAGTCACAGTCATGCTGCGGGGCTATAAATAATTCTGTACTAATGTGTTCTAATTCAATCTCTGTGGGAAACACAAACTGTCAGGCGTCGGTAAGCCAAACACAGTGAAACACACCGTGGACAGAGCTTGTGTGTGTGCTGGCCCCAGGTCTCATCCTTCGCCGCCCATATGACGCCAACTGAGACTTTTAGCATGCAGTGGCCTTGGAATATAATCAGATTTGCATGCCTGCTGGACACGAGTGTGCGTGTAGTTTTAACGCCTTGCACCGGCGAAGGTGCAGCTGTGCACTGTTTGCAGCCAAACACAAGTTTTAAATGGGTTCACCATGATGGGCTGTATGCTGTGTAGGAGAATGAGGAGGAACGGCCTAGTTCGCTGCTCCCCCCAGGGGGGGGATTCCTTTATACCCAACTCAATCCTCTGGACCTTTTACTGGATCTTAATCCTCGCCCAGGAACCATCTGCTGGGGGATGAACCTCGATAGTCGAGGGACGTAAACCCCAACAATAAAAATATCTGATTTTAAAAAATTTTAACTCTGCCAACATTTTCTTCTTGCTGAAATGATACAATGATACAATAACAGCTGATATGCTTGAAGCACTCATTCTAAGTCAAGGCTTTCAGAGCCGGCCATCCCAACCAAAGGGCGAGGGGGTTTTCAAACCTGCAGACGCCGTATGTTTCCTCCAGTCTCAGTCACTGTGCAGACACGCTCACGGGCTGGCCAGAGCCCTTTCCTGCAAATCTGCAGCTCTGTACAGCCGAACTCTGATACCAACACCGATGTTAGGGTGGAAAAATGTTTCCAATGAAACCCCAAATGAGGTTTTCACACATTTGTAACAAAGATATGCAGAGCAGGCAGAATATTTAACAATGAACTTTTTTTTTAACCTTCACTGGAAATGTAATAACAATCACCAAGCATCTTTGTCTGCATTGTGTTCTTTAAAACCATTTTATTTTAAATATCAGCTGATAGTGACAACATATATGTCCAAACCAACTGATGTATCGGCCCTACTCCTCACCCTGGTCGTGTGAGCACAGGAGAGAGTGTCAGTATGTGGAAATGATGATTCAGGCAGCCGACTGAAGCCAGCCTCCATGGGGGGCCTCGTTGTGCCTGTGATGCTGCTCGGGAGTACATCTAATTCAGCTGAATTCAGTAGTGATGTTTGGGAGTGTGATGAACCCCAAGTTACTCCAAAGGGACCAACCCGGGGTTCCTGCGTGCACATGAGGTGATACATGGTGGTTCTGCACGAGCAGAGTCAATGAACGCCCGACTGCCCCAGCTAGGCGTGCATGAGTCCAACACGGCCGCCTGCTGGGGCGATGCAACCATTTTAAGCAACACACACACACACACACACACACACACACACACACACACACACACACACACCACTATTGCTGCTGCTGCTGCCTGCGGCATTTCTTCAATGAGAAGTGAGTGTCTGCAACAACTTGCACCGATTACTGTGGAAGTAATAGCTGACCTGCTGCACAAGAAGGCAGCAGCTTTTTTTCTCCCCTAAACCCATGTCAGAACCCCCCCAAGATGGGATGGACACACGCTCTCAAAACATACTATAATCCATCTAAGTGGCTGAATCCGCCCATGTAAACTAGGACCCGCAACTCGGTGAGAGAAACGCGTGAATGAGAAATGAGAAATGAGAAACTTACGTGAAGACGAAAAACAAAGTGGTCGATCCGACCAGGAGTGTGGCAGCAGTGGACACCGGGATGTATTTGGTGGGTTTAAATCTCTTTCCAGCGCTGTCGGGCATTCTGTGATTTCCACATTCCTCAGTTATTTATTCCGAGTGGAGTCGCATGCGGAGAAAAGAGAAAGGGGGGAGATCCGGTGTCCGGTGCGTTGGCCTCTCCGCAGCGGTTCAAGGCGCAGCCAGTCCGCCTGTAGCTGTCGACGAAGCCGCATAGATCCCGGGATAGAGAGGCAGGAACACACGGCGCTGTGTGCGAAAGCCTGGAAATCCCACCCTTCCAATCCAGCCCACTGCTGAGGTCATCGGTCCGCTCGGAAAGGTGGAGCCTCCGAGGCTCCGGGAGACCACAGCGAGCTCAGCTGTCGCCCCGCGAGCACCTCCAAGCAAAGGGACTAAAATAAACAACAACACTTCAATTAAACGTACATTTGTCTAAACGTGAATGATGAATAACCTCACCAAGCTTGCTTTAAAATCTTGCAGTTACACACGTGCGCCCAACAAGCGTTAAAATTCGGTGTGGTTGTGGTATTCCGACAGGCACCTTCCGCGACATTCACTCCGCTGCCACCAAAATGAACACGTAACAGCCCCCCGTGAAATTAGAAATGTGCTGAGATTATTAGTGGATTTGTGTCGACTCCTAATTGTTAAACCGTCACAGTTCACTGAATCGTGTCCGAACTTGGCGACGCTAACAACTGACGGCCATTGATTCGTGGATTAGGGCGCCCTCGCGTGGCGCGTGTCGGCATTTATGCGAACGGCGAACGCTACCTGTTTTGGCCCGAGTGGGCCGCCGTCACGTTTGCTCGGAACCGCTCAGATTAGCTCCATACCCTCTCCTGCGCCGCGGCTCTTTCGGGGTTTTTTTGTTCCCTGCGGCGAGTCGAGCCCTGGCGGATACGTCCAACCCTATCGAACGACTTTTGTTTCCTGCGGTGAGCGCGGTGAGGGAAAGCCAGACTTAACGGGGCGGGTAGCGGCGCACGTTGTTTCCAGTAAACCGCTGAAGTTAGGCTAATTAGCTAGCCAGTTGTATCGCTGGCTCGCAGGATGTCGTGCGGAGCGGCGGCCTGCCAGCGGACGAGACTCAGCGTCAGCGCTGCGCAACCGGCGTGGACACCTGCGAGCCACACGCCGGCTCCGACGGGACACTCGTGGGACTTCAACTGGGATAAGTACGAGCCTCCCCGCGCGTTCTCTGTCGGACTGTCGGAGTTTAGCTCACATTGTCACTGTTTTATTTCCTTCTACCGCTGAACGCCACAGTGTTGCTGACAGGTCAGTCAGATATAAATCTAATGTAGAATATTGGAATTCAACTGAAGATGACTGTTCTTTACAATATGGTGTAGCGCAACATCTGGGCTCTCCACAGTTTTGATTACAATTAAGATAAGATGTAACTGTATTGATCCCCCTTGTGAGAAATTCAGGTTGGCACAGCAGTACAGAAGTGAGTAGCAGTGCAGGGTAAAAAAGTACCAAAATAAGTCAACACATAGTATACAAAAGGATAACCAAAAATTAAAATGCTACTTGATCCCCCTTGTGAGAAATTCAGGTTGGCACAGCAGTACAGAAGTGAGTAGCAGTGCAGGGTAAAAAAGTACCAAAATAAGTCAACACATAGTAAACAAAAGGATAACCAAAAATTAAAATACTACAAATTAAAAATATACTTATTATGTACAATCTGGCCTCTGTGTATAAAGTGTGCAAAATGCAATGTTCCTGAGTTTTTCTAAATTGATAAATAGAGCGTATCATGAAGTTTACATACCGAATAGTGAGGAATTCTTTATATATAAACAGTTGGACATGTGCAGTATCAGGGTTTTTTTTTCCCTAGAGCGGTGTACGAATTGAGACCTTAATCTGTGGAGTGGGTGGTGTTGGGAGGTGCTGGGTGGTGCTGGGAGGGGTGGGAGCTGTGGTGTTGTGCAGTCTGATGGCGGATGGAAGGAAGGAGCCCCCCAAGCGCTTTGAGGCCCGTGGCTGGATGAGTCTGTAACTAAAGGTGCTCCTGAGTTTCTGCAGCTCGGCTTATAGAGGATGAGAAGGATTGTTCCATCCCCACCACGGAGCTGGCTTTCCTCACAAGCTTGCTCAGTTTGTTTGCACCACCGCTCCCGATGCCGCCTCCCCAACACGCAGCAGCAAAGAAGATGACACTGGCCACTACAGAGTGGTAGAACATCCGTAGCGGCCTTGTGTCCACGTTGAAGGACCTGAGCCTCCTCAGGAAGAACAGTCTGCTCTGTCTTTTCCTGTAGATGGCCTCGGTGTTTGACCAGTCCCGTTTGTTAATTAGGTGCACCCCGAGTAACCTGTAGGTGTCCACCATCTCCACCCCCTCCCTTTTTATGAAAACCATGTTGTGTGTCTCTTCCTGCGTCGGAGGTCCACTACCATGTCTTTGGTTTTCCCAATGTTGAGCTGCAAGTGGTTCACACTAGAACAGTCTGCTCTGTCTTTTCCTGTAGATGGCCTCGGTGTTGTTTGACCAGTCCAGTTTATTATTTAGGTGCACCCCGAGTAACCTGTAGGTGTCCACCATCTCCACCCCCTCCCTTTTTATGAAAACCGTGTTGGCGCCAAAAATGGAGGAGTCATCAGAGAACTTCTGCAGGTGGCATGTCGCAGAGTTGAAGCACAAGTTCGAGGTGTAGAGGGTGAACAAGAACGGTGACAGTACTGTTCCCTGAGGTGTTCCGGTGCTGCTTGTCACCACGTCTGACAATCAGCATCGAAGCCTGACATACTACGGCCTGTCTGCGAGGTAGTCTGTTATCCATGCCACCAAGTCCTGGTCCACCTGCAACACCGAGAACTTCTCAGCCAGGCTCTACGGTGTAAAAAAGCACTGGAAAAGTCAAAGAACATAACCCTCACTGTGCTTTGCGGCCTATCCAGGTGCGTATAAGCTCTTTGAAGCAGGTGGATGATGGCATCTTCCACGCCAATGTCAGCCTGATACGCAAACTGCAACGGGTCCAGGCAGCCGCGAACCAGGGTCCTTAGGTTTTGCAGGACCAGTCTGTCAAAGGTTTTCATGACGTGTGACGTTAGAGCCACAGGCCTGAAGTCATTTAGAGCACTGGGACGTCCCTTCTTGGGCACCGGGACTATACAGGATGCCAGCTGCTCCGCACACACCCTGAGCACCCGTGGGTTGATGTCGTCTGGTCCCCTGGCCTTATGATCCTGGTCCTGGTGAGCTGCCGTCCCGCCTGGCTGGTCTCGATGATTGGAGGTGTGGAAGATGTGCAGGTAGCAAAATTCTGTGGCGATACCAGCATTTAAAGAAATCATTTGACTGAGAGTTGTGTCAAGGAAGTGAGGAAATCCTCTGTAGGAAGTTAAGGCCCACCCCTGCCACTCATCAAGATTGGTTTCTTAGGTTTTCTACGTAGAAGACCTGTGCTGTCTGAATTGGTTTTTTGGAAACTGTCATTGGTGGATTGCGGAACAAAAGCAGAAGTCTTCAGTCATGATGTCTGTCTGTCGTAGAATCGCCACACGGACATGGTAGCAAGGTCACTCGGTGATCACCGTACACGCGATACGCCAATACCAGTCGACCATGTCTGTTTCAGTCAGTGCCGATAGCGAGCTGATAGATCAGTGCATCCCTCGTCATAAATGACCAGTGTCGGCAAGAATAATCAGTGTTTTAATCTAAGTTTCATTATTTTTCTTCCACACATTTTTGGCCCGCTCCTCCTCCAAAGTGTTCAGCTCTTTAAGGACATTATGTCATGTTAACTTTTTTATTTCCACCTTTTATACTTAAACTTTTTCTAGGATTTATTTTATATTCTTCCCTTTTCCCCTGATTTCTGTCTTGGATGGCGCTGCGGGTGTGAATTTCTTAATTTAACATAAGACACTAAAGACAATTTCTTTTTTTTTTTTCCAATTTTTGACAGTATCCGTGTTTTCCTTCTTAGTATGTTGCAGTTCAGCAAGAGTCCAGTTTTATCTCAGCAGTCAGCATCCAGAGGCACCTTCGCCAGGAAATGCTAATTTTCTATTCATATAAAATCATATATATTATGATCTGAAAAGAATATTAAAATATATTCAAATTGATGTTATGGCCAATAGCCGATATTTACAGATATCGATATACATGTATAGAAACATTTATATATATTATATATGTATAGAAACATTGAAACACATGTAATCAATGACCGGGTGAAGACGTCCACACATGAACTACACTACTTCTGCTTTATTTGGCAGTTGGCAAACAGCTTTTTGGTGCGATACGGCCTGAAATCTCTAGTGTCAATCTAATTTCTGGCCCTCAAGTTAACCGTGTGAGACAAAGCCGCTTTAATCATGAGATCGCACCATCTTAACTCTGTCCAGGAGGGAACCGTCTGTGCTGTCCAACGGGAAGAAGAAGGAGAGTGTGACTGAAGACCCCAGCTCCGAGCAGGATAACGGCAAACCCAAAGCTACGCGCAACATTCTCCTCATCCGGCACTCGCAGTACAACCTGAGCGGGAACAGCGACAACGAGCGGGTCCTCACCCCATTAGGTCCTGACTGGGAAACAGACATTTCAGTCAGAGTGACCCGAGCATGTGGTGTGTTAACCAGACGACCATTGTGTCTCCACTCCCAGGTCGCGAGCAGGCTGAGTTGACGGGCCAGCGCCTGGCAGCGCTGGGACTTAATTACGACGTTCTAATCCATTCCAGCATGGCCAGAGCAACAGAGACGGCAAATATCATCAGCAGACACCTCCCAGGTAGCGGACAGATGCCACAGCAGGGTTCAAAGTCAGTGTCAGTTGTCATACCAGTTTGTAGGAGCAATATCAGGAAAAGAAAACCACCTTTGATTAAGATTCAAGACTCAACCCATGTTTATACTTGATATAAGATGTACATCATCATTGTATTGTTTGAAAGGCAAGAAAAAGATGTAGTAGTGCTTTTAAAAATCACTCCGTAACTGAGGTCCACTTTTATACTAATAATAGTAAACGTTATTTTTATAGCACCTTTCATGAAGACATGCAGCCAATTACGTAAAATACATAAGAGCAAGGTTGTTTTTTTTTAATAAAAATCAACATATTGTTCACATTAATATACCTCATATAGTAGCAGTTTATTAGTTCTTATTAGGAGTAATTTTATTTTTTTTTATAAATTTGTTTATAGATTAAGATATGACATTATTGCAAAAAAAAAAAATAGGTGAATGTTTGACAAATTTGGCCTCCATGCCGCAGCGTAAAAGTCTCAGGCCATCACCAGCTTTGTTGTTTTGCAAAGTTTTAATGACCATCCATGTTTATTTCTCAGTGACTTTAAGATACAACCAGAAAATACAGGAAATATCATCAGAACATATTTTATAAAGGACACAATTTTCAGAACAAAATGACTGCTACGTGCTAAAGTCATCACTCCATAATTCTCTTTACCTTTGATCCTTATTCCAGTCTTTGACTTTTAGTATATCCGCGTCTTTTCTCTCTGTTCCCCCCCCGAAAACTGAGTTTCTTGGCTGTTGCTCTTCTCAAACACCATTCCTGATTGACCTTCAGCAACGTGGCATCCCGAAACTTCAACTCAACAGATGTAGAAAGTTTTCTTGGCCGTCCACTCCTTTTTTTGTCCTCAACCTCGCCTGATTCTTCCTCTCTCTTAATACCAGCTCGAACGCCACAACTTGGGCATCCAGTTTGTTGCTGATTTTCTTTGGCCTTGCTGCGTTAGAATTATGAGTTTATGTCTGTCAACGTCTGTGATCTTTGGTATTTTGAATGCAATAACATGACTGAAAATTGATCTTGTACGTTAACAAGATTCCAGGGAGCTAAACTTGTACAAGACGAGCATGTGACACTCGACTAATTACGACATTGCTAAAGCAACACATCTAATAGTGGCCTAAGACTTTTGCACCGTACTAAAAGTCTCCTCAGTATCACTTCACGGTAGCTTAATATACCTACATTTCATTACAATAGCGTCCAAAAGTGTTGTAAGTGTCCGTACCATTATGCTCTTGGCCCCACTTAAAGCTGGATGCATATTAATTTTTGTCTTTCTTTGCGCCGAATGTCACCCGGGTCCAGGAGTGGAGCTTTTGAGCTGCGATTTGCTGCGGGAGGGCGCGCCGATCGAGCCGGTCCCGCCCGTCACTCACTGGAAGCCAGACGCTGTGGTGAGAGAAGCTGCACCCTCTCTAGAGCCGCTGGTACCTGTTCAGGTCACGCTGTGCTGCCCGCGTGTCTGCACAGGCGTCCTGTCGATTGCTTTTTAAGGTTTACAGCTGCAGGAACATGAGCCAATACGTCACTGCACTGCCACAGGAATGGCTCAGGGGAAGAGTTAATTTCCAAAATGCCAACGTTTGAAGGAGTCATGAACTTGCAGCTCTATATTTGACTTATTTAAACTGGTATTTTGCTGCATATTTGGTTGGTACATTATATTTTATTCTGAAGTTAATGTTTATGCAGCCATAAAGAAAATCTCCTGGTGACGGTGGCTGATCTATGGTTCCAGCCCCACATGACAGTGCAATTATGTGGATTATTGAGAGGAACCCGGCCCCTGACTGTACAAACAGCTCACAACATGATGTCTGCCCTCTGATTCAGAGCCTTTGGTAGAAGTAACATTTTCCTCTTAGTTGGCCTAATTTTGGAATGAAAAACTCTTCGTTCATTCCCCGCAGTACACAGCAGCGTCACGTATCGGCTCTGTTCCGACCCAGAGGTTCGATCAGAACCCCTTTCTCGTGTGATGAGGGTGGATTTCAACCTCTCTGCCATCCTCCAGCAGTACCACGAAGACGGAGCTCGCATCGAGGCAGCCTTCCGCCGCTACATCCACCGCGCTGACCCCAAACAGAAGGAGGACAGCTACGAGATCATCGTGTGTCATGCCAATGTCATCCGTTATTTTGTCTGCAGGTTTGTGTTGCGGGCAGGCTCGGCCGTGTGGAGGGCGTGGCCTTTGGCTTTGCTAATCGTTGTGCCTTTTTGATCTGCGCTTGCCTCATTGCACTCTTGACAGTAATAATAGTAGTATCGTCCAAATGATTGCTGCCACTATCCTGGTAAGGATCCAGCCGTTCCCGTATTCAGATGCTTGTTGTCATTTTGTTCCCACAGGGCTCTGCAGTTTCCTCCTGAGGGCTGGCTGCGTATGGGCCTGAACAACGGCAGCATCACGTGGCTCACCATCCGGCCCAGTGGCAGGGGGGGGCTTCTGGGAGACGCAGGATTCATGCCCCCGGACAAACTGACACGGACCTGAGGAGCCAACACGCAGCAAGAAGCAGGTGCTCGCAGGGTGAAGAATTTCTCCATAAGTGTCTTGAAAGTTGTGATTTTGTAATTAAAGTACCATCATATTACAGTAGGGGTGCTCCGATTAGGGTTTTTGGGGGACGATCGCCGATTCCTGTAATCACTATCGTCGATACCGATACCGATCAAACGGTTTGTATTTGAACTTGAAGCTACACTTCATAGATTGCATTCATTATTCATGTATTTAAGTTATTCTAAATACTGTATAACCATTACTGAATTAAGAGATTATCAAATCAAATTAAATTTTATTTGTATAGCCCAATATCACAATTTACCCATTATCTCACTGGGCTTTGACCAACTGTACAGATGTGACATCCTCTGCCCTTAGACCCTCAAACCAGGTGAGTGGGGGTTAGGTTAATTGGTCACTCTAAATTGCCCGTAGGTGTGAATGTGAGTGTGGATGGTTGTTTGTCTCTATATGTCAGCCCTGCGATGAACTGGCGACTCATCCAGGGTGTACCCCGCCTTCGCCCCAAGATGCTGAGATAGGCTCCAGCTCCCCCCGCGACCCCTAACGGGATAAGCGGTAGAAAATGAATGAATGAATGAATGAACTAAACAAGGAAAATAAGAAACCTCAGGAAGAACCACAGAGGAGGGATCCTTCTTCCTGGAACTGACAGACATGCAATAGATGTCATTTGTACAGAACACAACATGATAATAACAGTTTACTTAGAATGTATAAAACACCCATGAGTCCCAGAGTCTGTGGATTCTATAAATCCGGATGTATGGGAAGTCTAATGATCCAGACGCAGGTGTACTCTGTTGCTCCAGGAGTCATTGTACTCCGTGTAGCAAGATCTAAGTGTTGCTGATGTAGTCACTGACTCCAAGAGTATGTAGACTCTGTAAGTCCAGGGATATGTGAAGTGTAGTGATCCAGAAGCAGGTGTAGTCTATTGATCCAGAAGCCATTGTGATCTGTGGATCCCAATTTGTACTTGGAAATCCAGCCTAGGATCCGAGTCACAGGATCCAAGTCATAGGATCTAAGTCACAGGATCTCCTGTCCTAATGTGGACAGGAGGCATCAGGCAGGACCACAGCAGCAGCTCCCACTGCGACCTAGAAAATTCTGCAGGATGATAAAGCACAACGACTCCGGGGAATAAGTAAAGTTAGTGTAAGGATATGGGCATTTAGAGGAGCAGAGAAGGCGTCTGAGTCAGACGGGGGGAGAGAAGAGAGCTCAGTGCATCATGGAGTGGTCCCCCAGCAACCTACACCTATAGCAGCATAACTAAGGGCTAGATAGGCCAGCCCTAACTATAAGCGTTATCAAAAAGGAAGGTTTTAAGCCGATCTTAAAATCAGAGACTGTGTCTGCCTCCCATACCAAGACTGGAAGGTAGTTCCACAGGATAGGAGCACAATAGCTGAAAGCTCTGCCTCCCATTCTACTTTTGGAGATTCTTGGGATCACCAATAACCCTGCATCCTGGGAGCGTAAGGTTCTGGATGGGCGATAGGGTACTATGAGCTCTTTAAGATAAGATGGTGACTGACCAAGGGCTAGATAGGCCAGCCTTAACTATAAGCTTTATCAAAAAGGAAGGTTTTAAGCCTACTCTTAAAATCAGAGAGTGTGTCTGCCTCCCGTACCAAGACTGGAAGATAGTTCCACAGGAGAGGAGCTTGATAGCTGAAAGCTCTGCCTCCCATTCTACTTTTGGAAATTCTTGGGATCACGAATAACCCTGCATCCTGGGAGCGTAAGGTTCTGGATGGGCGATAGGGTACTATGAGCTGTTCAAGATAAGATGGTGACTGACCATGAATAGCTTTGATTGAATAGATTAATTATGTTGCTGGATAATGAGTCTCTAATGTGTTTGGGGCCCAGCACAATGACTTCAGTTTTGTCAGAGTTTAACATTAAAAAGTTATGAAACATCCAGTTTTTAATGTCCTTAAGACATGTCTGTAGATTAGCTAACTGATGGGTTTCATCTGGCTTCATTGATAAGTATATTTGTGTGTCATCTGCATAACAGTGAAAATGTATGGCGTGCTTTCTAATAATTTTACCTACAGGAAGCATATATAGAGTAAATAGTAATGGTCCAAGCACAGAACCTTGTGGGACTCCATGACTAACCTTGTCATATCTTGATGATTCATCATTAACATGAACAAAATTATATCTATCAGATAGGTAGGACTTAAACCATCTTAGAGCAGATCCTTTAATGCCAATTTGGTGTTCCATCCTCTGTTGTAAGATCTGATGATCGATAGTGTCAAAAGCTGCACTAAGATCTAATAAGACTAGTATAGAGATAAGTCCCTCATCAGATGCAGTGAAGAGGTCATTTGTAATTTTTTACCAATGCCGTTTCTATGCTGTGATGCTTTCTAAAACCTGACTGAAACTCTTCAAATAGACTATTATACTGAAGAAAGCCACATAGTTGTTTTGCTACTGCTTTCTCTAGAATCTTTGAAAGAAAGGGGAGGTTGGATATTGGTCTATAGTTGGTTAGAACTTCTGGGTCCAGGGTAGGTTTTTTTAGGAGCGGTTTAATTACAGTTACTTTAAAAGACTGGGGCACATATCCTACAGATTACAGTATAATGAATTGACTACTCTTTTATTTGCAGGAATATGCAACATTCCACATACTTGAGCCTCAGTTCTAGACTCAACTTTTAACAATTGTCTTCCTGTGGAAATTTGTTTTTTATAAAAATAAAATTAAAAGCTCTGCACCACCATTTGCATCCTTATATTTTCTCTAAAAACTGTTGAGACAGAACTTAACCTAATTTAAAAAAACGTGTACCTTCCTGTAGAAAAATAAAAACAATTATATGAAAAAATAAAATAGCAATATGTGCATCATCTGCAACATTCAAGACTATCTTTAGTCACAACTACTGAGTAGCTTCCTGTGGAAAATGTAACTCGGCCGACTGTAGACTATAATCTAAATGTGCTCAACAATTAAATAAACCAATTTAGAACAATAAAGTATGAGGTAACAAAAATCAATAACAATAATGGAATAGGGCTTTTATCAATTTAGTCTTTGTAAAAAAAGCAACATAAAAAGGCAAAACCAAATAAATGTCAGCTCTCAATTTCTCTGCATTTAGGAATACAGGCCAAATAACCTGCAGAGCAAGAAACAGCTGATAAGGGTGACGTAAGGCCTTTCCTCCGCTTTATAGCAAAATGTACGGAGATGACGTTGCACACATTGTTGATTGTTGAAGCATGAGAACAATTGTCATAGTTAAAATGAGAATTGATTAAGTGCATTGATTTGCTTTGTTAACAGCCCAAATTCTAGATTCTCACTGCCTTGTTTTTGTTTGTTTGTGAATAAGAAACTGCTGCACGATGCTAAATGGAAATGTAATATTGCTGTTAAGGTTCTTTCTTTTTTTTAATTGTTGGTGTAAAAAGTGCACAAACAAAACAACATCATAGTCAATAATAACATTTTAATGACAGATTTAATATATTACCCTTTATTATTGTTATCACTCACCATCATCAAGTAGAGCATCAGTAAAGGGTGAGGCCGAACAGGGACATCAGAGAGACGAATAACCCCCCACACACTGAACCCTGGAGCTTAATTAAATTAACTTTTAAATTAAGTGGAGTTGAGTGAGTTCAATAGATTTTTTTTAATTTACAACTTTTGTTTTTTTCTGTATTTTTCTCAGACCTGTAGTAAACCAAGGCTTATGACGATTACCATTATTCCTCTTTTTCCTTTTCTTTTTTGAGTGTAAACCAGTAGCTAAATAAACTGCCAAATTAAGTCATAAAATATCTGAGTCTCTTTCACAAGGTACTTTCTCCCATGCGTCTTATATTGATCTTGAAATGTTCCGTATTTGTTGGGTGTGTAGTCTGTTAATAACTGACAGATGGCGTCTTTGTTTAAGAGTTTGATGACCCATATTAAATATAGTTTGAAGATATCACTATGTAGTATACCACATTTGGAATCCAAATCAGAAGTGAAAAAATGAAGAGTGACTATATTGCCAATTATGGTTGGAGACGAATCTGAAATCTTAGTTGCTTAATGAATTTAGGCCTAAAAATAATTTGAATACATTGTATTTAGAAATTCAATTGTTTTTGGATGTTTTTCTAAACCAGTGTCATGGTGATCTGAGAGGCATGAGGGAGCATGTGTGCAGACGTCAGCAGTTCAGAGTATGCACAGGGACGCTTTAAACAGGATTATGACTTTAACATAGTTTTAAAAAAATAGTTTAAACCAGAGAGCACAGTAACAATGCCCTCCCACATGTTCGGTAGACCTGCACATTTTACTGCACACCCCGCCTCAGCCACACTGCAAATGAATCGCGCATGCGCGGAGCAGCAACTTCTGAACCAAGCTGAAGAAAAAAAAACACCAAAGTAACTCCTTCAGAGTGATTCTTGGATCACTTTTGCCGGTTCCCAAGCCCGGATAAAGGAGGAGGGTTGGAATTGTGGCATTTAAAAAACTGAATCGATAGAAGAAAGTTTATCTGTTGTTCTAAACATATTTAGGGTGTTTTTTTAACTCACTTTTTGTCTCTCCCACGACGTTATTCCTCTCTCGTACACGGCGTCCATTAGAATTACATGCACATGGCCAATCATGCAATCTAGGTAATGACACTATTTATCGACTTCCTGTGACTTTTAGGGCAGCCAATAGCTACTTTCAGTACTGAGGAGTTTTCCTCAGTCATCTAGATGCCCTCTTAAGAAGACTTAAGTTGCTCCAATCACTCCTGTGTAAAATGTAGTTAAATCACTAAATAGTGGCTAAATATTACTTTGTACAGTTAACAAACGTAAGTTCATTGCAGTGATACTGTTGATACAGTGTGTAAATGTGCTAGCTAAAGTATTGTTACTCAAGCCAGGCTGTACGGTGTATTAATATGGTTGCTCATGCAGCCACTGTTCTCTTTCTAAAATTGTGCACGTTAAGAGCCAGGGCTTGGGAAGTTTCTGTACCGATAGTATTGTGTTTTCCACAGGTATGTGAGCTTCCTATTTATTATTTTACTGTTGGAATTTATTTTGTATTAATTATATGTAATTTTCTTGTTAATTTTAATGTATTAGTTGCATTGATGTCTTTACGTTTTCTGTTCATATCTTAATATGAAAAAAATTATGACAATTTGCCAGTTTATTTAACTACTGGTTTACACTCAAAAAAGAAAAGGAAAAAGAGGAATAATGATAATTCTCATAAGCCTTGGTTTACTACAGGTCTGAGAAAAATGTCTAAAAAAAAGTTATACATGAAATATCTATTGAACGCACTTAGCTCCACTAAATTTAAAAGGTAATTTAAGCTTTCATTTATTATACCATATTGCATAGTTATCATGTACCATTATACCATTGGGTTTGTGCACTTTTCACCAATAATAATAATAACAGAAAAAAAGCCTAAACAGCAAAATTAGGTTTCCATTCAGCATCCTGCAGCAGTTTCCAATTCAGCAGGTACAGAACCCAAAAAGAAATGAGGGGGTGACAAGGCAGAAGACAATTCAATGCACTTAATTATAATTTTAATTATGACTATCCTTCTCATGTCTCAACAATGTGTCCAACGTCATCTCCGTACATTTTGCTATAAAACGGAGGAAAGGCCTTACGTCATCCTTGTCAGCTGTTTCCAGAGCTGTGAAATATTCATCCTTTTGAACAGTGATGGGTGGGTATTACGCTTGCATGAGCAAAAGGTTCATGAGCATGTATGATGTGCATCCGTTTCCATCGACAAATGGATGCAGAAACAAAAATTTATCATGGGCGGTAGCTGCGTACTCCACGGGGGGCAGCTGCCGTGTCTCCTCAGAGTTGACCACTGTACCCCACCTCCTACATGTGCCTCTGCAGGTCCTGAGGATGTAGGGGGATGTGTTTGCCCACATGCACCTGTTTTGTGCGCAGCCTCCCTCCCTCCATGGGGTCTACATAGCCCAGCATTGCTGTTGAATCTCTAGGATGTCCCTGAGAGTGATGGTTCCCGTTCTAGACAACAGTGTGGTGATGTACTTCATGGCTGCATGAACACCGATGACTTCATTCTGCTCCTGAAGGCTCTTCCTCTGGACAGAATAACCCGTCTCAATGATGTGACGAACCTCAGGCAGAGTGAGCGTGCTGCCTTCAATGGCCACCGTGTGGTAGATCTGGTGATAGTAGGTTTCCTCCATTACTCTGCGGAGTGCAGAGTTGCCCTTGGGAATAGACTTCAGCCTTTGCACTTTACTGTCAGTGATGCCAAGATAACGCTGGTCAATATCTTCCACCAAGGGAAGAATCCGGGCTCGGCTAACCAGAACTCTTTTATTATCTGGTGAGATGGTCAAGGCTTTGGCATGGAAGTGGTCTGCCTGGATGACATTGTTCTCCTCTGCCAGGATGGCTCCCAGCTCTATAAGGGCATCTACAAACTCTGGATTCATCCTGAGTGCATGCACCAGCAGCTTGTGAGCCTTCTCCCTCTTCCCCGTTCATTTCCAGAGCCTTCTGCAGCACTGTTTTGGCCTCCAGCTCCATCTCTGCAGTAGGAACATGACAGCGTATGCTTCAACCTGAGTGATTAAACTTTTGTTTCATTTTTTTTTCAGTTTTTAACTAGCTGCAGCTAACTTTTTATTTTTGAATCTTTTTCTTTAGCGTGCCTGACCAGCCTTCAGATTTCTGATCATGGTTGGGACGCACCAGTAAAATTCTCCACATTACCAGCCTGCTTTAACATGTCACAAAATGCTTTTTTTTGGTTTTGATATTTTTTTATTGATTGATTTTTCATTTAAACACCTTTAAATTTTCTCCAATAACAAATCCAAAGAGTCCGCCATTGTTGGCCAGAACACAAAAACCAACCATCGTACTTTCTTTTTTGTTTGATGTCTTTTATGTTTTGTGTTACTTAAAAGACATTTTATTTAAAAAAAATTGGCGTTGGTGTTTTCACACTAACAGATCTCGGAAAAAAACTCAAAATAAAATATAAAAGCTTTGAAATGAGAAACAAATTCCCATAATGTCCTTAAAGAGCTGAGGATATTGATAGTTTAATGGTTCCAAAAGGTGATAAAATGTAGAAATGGGAGTGTGCCAAAAAAAGAGGCTGAAGCATTGAGAAAGACAGGATAACAACGGTTTGCAGCATCCACACTCAAACTATTTAGGCACTCTGGCTTTTTTCAGTATTGACCAAGCAGGCAAAAAAAAGCCAGGGTGCCTAAATCCAGCAGTGAATATATTGTCTGTTATTACCATTGTTTGCTAAAAAGGTCACAAAAACTGCTTAACCAATTTTAATGAAATTTCCCTTAAAGTTGTGTCTTGGCCCAACCCACAGCTGATTAGGTCTTGGTGGCCAAACGTCAAAAAGTATGTTGCTTGGCTCTTTCGCCAGAAGAATTAGAAAAAAAAAGGGGGTTCGAACTGGTGTCATTTTATAGCTGACAGCACTGGCTACAGATAGTTAACTATTGCCCTGAAGACACTGGTAGAAGGCTGAACTATGAGCTCACAGAAAAAGAAATGAGGTTTGCTCTTCTTTATGGTTTTATATTGAACTACAATACAAAGAACTACTACTCGTATTTTCAAACACTTTAGAAATAATTCATAAAACTAATGTTGCTTTCTTGAACAGGCCCTCGCACCCCTGAGCCTGTTTTATTTTTCCAGAGGCTCACAATTGCTGAATTAAAAGGTGATTTGCAAACTGGTTCGGGCAGCATCGTTTAAATTAGTTTTGACTGGCAGGGTCTGAATGAAAAAATTGATTGACATTTACCCTTCTCCCCTCAAGAGACCAACTTTCAAGGTGGACCCTTAATATTTCAGAATTTGAACACTGCTTGAATGATTATCGAATTAAAAAACATATCAGAGACTTGTTTAGAGAACTAGTTGTTTAGGATCCAAGGATCCAATCATTAAGAACTTAACTAAAGGCGCATTTCTTTTGGTCACCTTTTACTTTAACTTCCTGGAGAGAGAGCGAGGAAGAAATTCAGAGAACAAATTCAAATACATTCTTACCGCATTCTTAGATATAGATGTTTGTCTGCAGTGGTGGTTAAGTACATCTCTATGTCATTAAATTATGTCTTTAAAAGACATTAAAGACATCAAAGAAGAACGATCACAGCAGCACCATAGAAGACAAAATTGGGAAGAATATAATGTAGAAAAAATTGTAAAGTATCAAAGTAAAAGGTTCAAGTTATCTTTATTGTCCCAGAGGGCCAGAACAGCAGTCACAAAACAATACATTCATATATTCATTTTAATAACAGCAGGGACAAATTAGTTATTTAATCTGTTTGTCCTGCATCTTGGAAGAGTACCATCCTTGAGGGATGTTCATTATGATGTTCATACAAACCACAGATATGCCACATTATTGCCATTATTGCCATATATTTAACATTTCAACATACTGATTTGGTGAAACATACCTCCAAAAATATATATAAAAAAACAACCTGTTGTTAATTACGGATTTTTTTTTTAGACCAAATGGAAGTTCTAAAATATAGAATCACTCAATCCTGACAAAAAATTATGCAATCACCTTGTAATTTGCATTTCTAAAACAGATGCAGTCACAAGTGTAAATCTGCAAATTAGTGTGCAGCTAAAAGAGTGTGCTTGCAGACCTTAGGGAGCTGTTGCACCAGGCTGGTTGACAGGAATCATGGCCCCAACGAAACGATAGAAAGGATTATAAAACTCCTCCAAGAAGGTAATTCATCACGCAGTGTGGCAAAAGAGGTTTGTTGTTCCCAGTCGGCAGTGTCCAGTACAAACAAAATGGGAAGGTTGTAAAGGGGGAACATACTGGAAGACATCAAAGCGACAGGACAGAAACTGGAGTCAATGTTTATGAACTGTAAGAAATCGCTTTAAGGAAATGGGATTTACATTCAGAGAAGACAAAGGAAAACCATCATTTACACCTAATCAGAAGAAAACAAGGTTACAGATGGCGAGAGAGAAGCAATCCTGGGCCGTGGATGATTGTATGAAAGTGATATTCTGTGATAAATCATCATTCTGCACTGGGCAAGGAGATGATGCTGGAACTTTAGTTTGGTGCCAGTCCAGTGAAACATATTGAGATGAAGGCCTGAAGGAAACATGCAAATTTCCACATTCATTGATGATCTGGGGTTGCATGTTCGGTAAAGGACAAGGGGAAATGGTAGTCATTCCATCTCCAGTAAATGTACAAGTGTACACTGAAATTTTGGATGCGTTTCTCATTCCTCATTCACCTTTACACATTGAGACCTGACATTTAAAAAAGCAACAACAACAAATCCATCAGCCGGCATATCTGTCCTGGTCAATCATGTGGATGCTCTTTAGTCTGTGCTAAAATGTGCGACTGAATACAGTTAAAAGCCTAAGAAAAAACAATCAAAATCAAGCCAGTCAAACTTTAAGCACCTTCTAAATATGGTAGAATCAAAGTAATAAGGTGCGTGTGTGTCAGAAGCAAGAAATAAACAAACAAAAAAATGTGTACATGAAAATTCCCTGCTGGAGCTGCTGTTCTGATGTTGTGGTTCATTATAATTTGAGTTTCGGCTCGTACGAATCCCCGCTGACGTAACTTAGGCCCCGTTTACACAACAGCGTTCTGTTTCGTTCTCATTGGCTGTCAGTTCAAACAGTTCACTGAGCAGACGTCCAAACTCATTGCTGACTGATCCGAGCAGCTCTTGAACAGGCAACCTTCTGATCCTCTTTAGATTGAGGCCCCCACCAGCACCAGTGGACTGGGTCTTCGCTATGTGGCTACAATGGTACATATTTATAAATTGTAGGAAATATAGTGACAGTATAATTGCCAGTTCATTATGGGCTGCTTCCCTACTTGTTGCCACGCTCTCCTTTATCTGCCGAGATTGCTTCTGTTAAGATTTAATCATGTAGGGTTATTTGGGCACATTTCTACACAGGCAATTCAGCGTGCTTTTACAAAAGTTAAAAGAGCACAGAATGGTATTAAAAAGTGAAATACACATGTAAAACGGAACAAGTGTAAGTCATGTATCCAGTCTGTCATCCTGCCTTCTTAATGGCTGCAGTATTGCTTCTTGTAATAAGAGATACTTAATATTCAAACCGAGAAACTTTGTTTGTTTTTTTGGGGGTTTTTTTTTGCTAAATATACACAAATTCTGAATTTGATGCCTGCAACATGTTCTGAAAAAGTTGGGGCACGAGCGTCTTTACCACTGTTACCAAAGACGAATAGCATCTGGTTCAGATCTCAAAAATTGAGGATCTCCTGTATTCCTCTCATTGAAACTCATGTATTAATATATAATACTGAAATATTAAGTAGAATCATTTGCAGGATTTTTTTTTTTTTTTTTTTTAATGGAAAATGGCCCGTTTGGGAATAATTCATTAGTGGAGGTTATTACTTTCTAGTCCTAGATAGCTTGTGAATTTCCCCACAGGGATCAACAAAGTCCTGTCCTTATTTAAAACTAGAAAAACTGCTGTTTGACAGTTATATGCCTGTGTGAGGTGTTCAGTACGGATGGCGAAGTACAGTGGTGGGTCACGAAGAAGGGCTGGGGTGGTTTCTGACCCTGAACACTTATCTCCAAAATCTTATCCGTTCATCGATGAGCGGACGGCTCTGTGAGTTTGAGATATTGAGTTCACAAGGATGGACAGACGTACAGTGCACAGATGGCCAGCCCTGAAAACATAATGCATAATAAGTCATTTTAAGGTTATAATAGTGTTTGAATCTGCAGAATAACTTCTCAAATACAGTAAAAAGGTAAGAGTAAAAAGCATTTTTCCTTCCTTTAGATAGAGTATAATCCAACACGTGTAAGTAGAAAATGCTTATCATATATTTTTTAGATACTTTCACACCCAACACTCATGTTACCACAAACCCTGTGTGAGTGTAAATGGTACCTGGTGCTCAATAAATTATCGCACAACTCCAGGTTTCCATATCTATTTCACTTTTATACAACTCTGCACAATTAGTTGGTTTTAATACAGTTAATTCAGAAATCAATTTGCAGTTTGCATATTAGATACATTCAAACTGGCAGCTAACCAGCTCTTAACATTTTAAGAACAGCATCTTTCACTGCCAGACAGATCCCACATCAGTTAAATGAAGAACTGGAAAAAAAAAATCTTATCACATGGCAGGTCTTTCCAGGGCGAGGTGTCTGTCTTGAAGACCTGCTTAAGTGATCACTTAGCTGAGTAACGAAACAACATTTTTCATCTAAAATGAAGTGATGTGTACTTTACATTTAATTATTGGATTTCAACTTGTTCTGTTTTAGTCTGATGAGTTTGAGAGCGGAAAAAAAAGAGAAGCTGGGCAAAATTTTAAACTGAGTAAAGTAAAAATGGATTTGCATGGGTTTTTTTGTTTTTTTTCCCCCATAAATACAATCAGTAATGAATGTGAGGAAGCTCACAATCTTTGGTGGAGAACCAATGAGGCAAACTATAGTCTAACAGTATACATCATTATATATGAAATATGAACAGTTCCAACATTCCATTTGTTTTGTTCTGGATGAGTTATGAAGAATATTACAGTTCTGACCTTCAAGGCCTGGAAGTGTCTTCCAGACTCAAGGTGATATTTCCCCCGTTTCAGAGGATGAAAATGTGACTCTCGACTGTTGGTCTCTTCAAGCCTTTTTTCCATTTCAACCAACAAAAAGTTTATTAATATTGTTGCAGTTGCATCAGTTAACCAGTAGAGGGTAGTAAAATACCCTCGAACAGTTAACATGCCGGCTTGATCGTTAAACAGAAAAATCCGGCTACAGTATTTTTATGTGTCTTTATGTACATAAACATCTGCAGTTAATTCAATCTTACAAATCAAATCAGGTTTAAACTCGCAAAAAAGCAATCAGGACAGTAGTGGCCATTCTCAAACCAAAATTTCTGCAATCAAAGCAGGACTTCTTGCTCCCTGATGCTGATCACTGTCTTTCTGGCAGTTTTCTGCTTAGTTTTTTGAGGCCGGAAGCTCTTAAGTGGGGGTTTGTGGTCTCTTTTGATACTCTTTGGCTTCACTTTCGGCCCTCGTGGTTGAGCGACGCTTTCTCCACGCGCCTGTACCAGTGTTTGATCTTGGTGTTTTCCATCATGTCATCAAACGCCTGCAGGCCCTCCATCACTCTGAGGACGCCAAACACTGCCTGCAAACAGGAAACGGGTGAAATGCTGACATGAAAAAAACTAGCAAAGCAAAAAAGGAACTAATTCTATATGTATATGAACATGATAAACACTTTGTACACCGTATATTACATTGTTAGCATGATAACATTTCCTCTTAACATACCTGTTGAAGAGCAACAGATGCGAGTGTGCACACATTTAGCAGGTTATGCAGTTTCACACATTAACTTGTAATATTATATTGCAATTTATATACAGCAATTAAAAAAATTCCATCTTAGTATACCAAAGCATCTCAGAAAAATTGAATATCATGATTTTTCAGTGTTATTTGAGAAAGAAAAACTTAATATACCCTTGACTAAATGTTTCAAGCATTGTACCATTTTAATTTTGATAATTACTTTTAACAAAAATATGAAAATAATGTACTTTTCCACAATTTTCTCTTCTTTACTTGGTGCACTAGTATATCCACCTTTATTGTTAGCCTTAAAGGCTAGTTTTGTTGGCATTATATTGTTAAACTTTATTTAATTTTTAAAATTGGATGAAGGATGAAAACAAAAAGAGAATGTGGGTGAATTTGGTGTTGCTCTGATCTTAAAGTCAGTCTGAAATTGCAGAACTACTTTGTCATGAACTGAAGCTTTGCACAAGTGTCAATTCTGTGACCATGTTGGGGATCACAAATCTTGGCACTTATTCTCTGATGAGCAAACATCCATGAGCACAAACCATGGAAATCCATCTCAAGGTTCCCTCACCAGGTCTGCCAGGTTGGGTTGATCTCCACCCATGAACTTCCTCTTCTTGCCAATAGCTGCCACCCAGTCGTTAACCGCTTTGTAGAGATCCTGCCTGACGTCGTCCTGTAGGTTGTGTCTGTGTGAAAACAGAAACAAAACTCAAACTCTGAAAATTAAGCAGAGCAAAACTCAGTCTGGAGTCTTGATGTGTAACTCACCGACTTTTCAGCCTCTTCGAGATGAGGAACATGGCCACAGCGCCGACATATTTGGCAAAGAAACCTTCGAAAGTGCCAAATTTGCCCTCGCGTACGATGTAGTCGAAGGAAGCAAGGGCCTCCCCAGTAGTTCGGTACACGTTGGGAGATATGAGATGGACGAGCCAATCATCGGCCCATTGACGCCACTTCATTTCTTCTCTGAAAACACAAAACAAAAACACAGTACAGTTTACATCATAGCAACAGTAGCAGAGTAAAATTTCATCTCACCGATAAAACTCTGGCTTCTTTTAATAGTGTGCAACCTTTAAAATAAGAGCACAGTGATGTTTCTTGGATGTGAGCTCTATTTTTAGTGATTTGTGATTGTGAAGCAGCTCTGGACTTACTTCTGCATTCCCTTGTCGGAGTACATCTCCAACGTGTCTTCCTCATTCAGCATCAGCCAGTACTTGTTGCTGTATTCCGTTGCCTCCTTCCCGCGGTCGTTCACTGACTTCAACTCCGGGTAGCAACGAAGGATCTCAGGCATACTCTTATCCCTGGGTGGCAAATTGTCACATTTAAAATGGTCAAAAACATAAATGTTTTATTCAGTGTAACCTGTTTTCTCTCTTAAATTTACAAAGGTAAAGTTTATTTTTTATGACCAATTCATTTTCTTGTTTGCTTTGATGGTAAAAATCAGAAATCCCTTAAAATTCTAGTCTGACACAATCTTGAACCCAAACCTCTTCAGTTTACTATCATCAAAGCACAACATTTTTCCTTTTGGGGAGCTGAAACCTTTTTGTTACGTTGTTACTTGGCTGATAATCAAAATAGTTGACAAATAAATTTTGACATTTAATGGAAACACACATATATTTTTTAATTAACAAAAGCTTTATAGTGGTGGCCTATTGGGTGCATAACTTACTTGTTGATTAAATATGTCTTGAGGCAGCTGATGATGACAGACGAGTCATTCAGTTGCTGCACATGAGCAACAAAAGACAAAAATATTTTATAGAAAATGACTGCACATTCCTGGAGAAAGTAATAATGAAAAAAAAATTAACTGAACTAATGTTTAAATAATAACAGGACAAAATGTTGATTGCCAAGAAGGTTGTTACTCCAGTTTTAACCAGGTCTTACATGTTAGCAATATTTTCGAGGTAGAAAATTGTGTTACTTTTAGGAATCTGAGTATCTGCAAAGGAGTTCCAACAGTATAAAAATAAATCAAAGTAAATGATTTTGTAACCTCTAAGTCATGTAATGAAACGCTGGTGCAGGAATTATTTGGGCAAAGTCAAACATTTTCATCTCGCGATTAAAACGTCTTACCACGTCACCGTCCACCATCAGGATGGGAACTTTTCTGTAGGCCGACCACTTGACCTCCTGCCGCAACACAGGGTTGACCTCTACGATCTCATATGGCAGCCCATTGTAGTCCAGAAATGCTCGCACTTTGCTGCAGAAGGGGCAGGTCTTGTACTGGTACAGAGTCAACTTCAGCTCTCCTTCTGAAACCTGGAATAATGACTGATTTCAATGTGCAATCTCATCTTTTTGTGTTTACAGTTTTATACTGAATTGCCAAAAACAAAGTTCTGACGGTATTAACTGAAGACAACTGAGTAAATTTGATTCAATACCTTCTAATTAACACAGTGACCACATATGTTGACGATGATTTTGATCGAGAAGATGCAAATGAAAACAGCACCTTGATATCACAATATAAGTTACATTAGCAAAGTCTTTAACCAATTACAAAGAATTACTAGTGGCCTTTACTAGTACAAGTAGGCCTACCTAAACTGTTGACCTCAGAGAATATGAACTTAGTTTCATCAATGTTTTCAGGTGACCCTGTCTGCAGACATGAGAGGTAGTTGCTATCAATGGAGAACAGCCATCAGCGCTCCATATGGGACACACCGTGTACCGCCTTACCGACAGCAGTGAACGGACTCTTACCTTGGTCTCCTCCTCGGCCAGGTGCTGCTGGACGCTGAACTTCACAGTCTGATATAAACCCAAACCTCCACCGAGCAGAAAGGCACAGCCCAGCAACCTGCCCCTGCGTTCCCGCATAGAGGAGACCACTTTGGTCCGGACTGCGGCCCCGCCAGTACCGTAGGCTCTCCCGGATCCATAGGCGCTCAAGTTCCCCACCGGGTTTGAAAAGGTGCCGGGTCGACGGGCGGCTTGAGACTCAAAAACACCCCAACCGACCTTACCAAGTGTTCTAGCGCAGGCAGCCGCCATGTTGGTTTTACATAAAGTCCCAAAATGCACCGCGAAGGGTGTCTGCTGAGGGTTTTGTTGACCTGCGCTCAGTCTGCCAGGCTGCGTTTTGTGCCCATTGCTTGAATACAAAGTCGATGTTTGAGAGAAAAAAACAAAAACAGCATTTTATTAATTTACTGGTAATCAATCAAAGTTCAAAGTTGGAAGTCGGATGTCTCTTTGGGTTTCTACAACGTAATAGATGTATGTCACTAGGTTATTAGTCACTGAAATCTCAACTTAAATTAGGACTTAGATTTTCAGTGTACATCATTTGGATTTTCCCAGGTGTTTGGATTAGTACCCAAATAATGCTAATAATGAGATATATGTAAAGTCGTTTTACTGTAGGGTATTTTATTTCTGCTCATATATTACCATATACTGTACAATTCACACTATCTGAGTTTTTTTTTACACACGGGACTGTCATTTATGGTATATGTGTTGATTCACTCCCTCTATCATGTATGCATATTAATATTTAGGTTATATATGATTGTCTGTTGTTGCTTGTATTTTCTTTATACAAACTACTATCACATCATCAAGTCACCATGTCCATTTTACACGAATTCATTTATATAACGATGCTGCTTTTTTCGTTGTTTATAAATACAATTGCATTACTATTATAGTTTTTACATCATTATTCTTTTGAGGCATATGATAAATTTGCTGCGATTTGAAATAGTAAAAACGTCTTGCGGATTAACGGTGCAGAAAAGAGGCTCCAAAAGGTTTGAAAACATGGAGTTATTAAAAGTCGACTTGTGTATTAAATTCGGACTGTTTAAGTGCGTCTGTTCGGCCGTCTTCGTCGTTCTACGTGTGGCGCGTTCATGAGCGTCGTTTTTCTGAGCTGCTCTCGTGCCCCTGACCGCAGCAGCGCCTTGTCTCGGTTAAAGCGGAGATCCCCCCCTCCCTCATCCAGAGGCAACATCCATTTGAGCATCAGTGTTACACTGGTCAGATCACCTCATCCTCACTGGACTGACCACTCCTCGGTGGGATGTCGTCGTCGAGCAGCGTCGTGGACTTGACGCCCGACGAGCGACGGGACGTCTCCCCCGCGTTTTTTCGTGCGTGACGGGAAGGGCGCGGGGCGGCGATGGATGAAAGCAGGGGGAGACAAATAAAATTTTGATAATCGCTGGCTTGAGCTGGCCTATGCTAGCACGCTAACGTTAGCTAACCCTCAGTTTGCACTTGCTTGCCGTTTCCCGCCCCCCTCCCCCTCACCCGTTCACCAAGCGAAGTGGGGTTTTCCTCCACGTATAAACACTCCCTGATGCATTTTTGTTCTGATGCCGAGACATGCTGAAGTCGGCGAGGACATTTCGCTCAAGGATCAAGCGCCGCAGCTGTCTTCTAGCTTCTCGGCGTTAACCCGTGTTGGTTAGCCAACCTCATATATATTTTTTTAATTCGTTCATTTTGTTTCTGTCGCTCCTCCGGGGAGGACGAGATGCTGGCTCTGGAGAAGAGTGTCTAACGGTGGAGCTGAACTCGCATGGACAAATACTCCATGAAGGTCATGATAGTGAGAGAATGATCATGCTGGAAAAACAGGTAAGAGAATGTGTGCTGGTAGCGTGGAGTCACCGAGTTCATATTTAAATGCACACCTGATCTTATTTGCATGGCTGTTAATTAGACATTTTTTGCGTGTCTCTGACGGGCTTCGTGGTGAAATTGTGCAGTTATTCTCCTGGTGATCAATACCTTTTCTAATGATGACGATGTGTACATACAGTATGTTTCATTATAACCTTCCTCCCATCTCTCTCTCTCGCTCTCTCTCTCTCTCTCTCTCTCTCTCTCTCTCTCTCTCTCTCTCTCTCCTGCTTAAAGTCATCGTCTCACTCCCACTGTCTCTCTTACTGCTGTTCCTTGTTGGACACGACAGTATTATGGGTTTGTTTTGTTAGTCTGTCGTTAATGTAAAGCTGCAGGCACCGACCATTTTCATCTTTGATTGCTCTCTCATGGATTTTTTCTGAGTTATAAGCCAATCGTATGCCAATAAATACTATCAATCAAAAGTTTTCAGAGGCCAAGGTGATGTCTAGAGTCCACAAACCGAAGAAAGGGAAAAGCAGTAAATCATCACATTTGAGAAGTTGAATCCATGTGAAAACATTTGATCCTTTTAAATTTTGTCAAGAATTGACTCTTTTTTTTTTTTGTCAATTACATTTCTGTATTTCAGCGTTAGCTTTAACTATAGGAACAGCCTTGTTGCGTGCTTCACCTTTGTATAAGACAAGTTAAGACTTCTTCATTCTGAGGAGATATTTGGGTGTTACAGAAGCACAGTCAAGAGGTCAAAAAGTGTTCAGTTCAGTTAGGAACCAGTCCGTGCAAGAACTTTCAAAGTAGTTAGCGTTTAATAGATAAACGGTTTGATTAATTACTCATTCAAAAATTACATAAAGAGATCTCGCGTTTTGTTTTTTTTAGAGTAACAAAGCCGTTTAATGTTTGTCAAAAAAATGCTGATTGCAGGTTCCCACAGCCAAGTGATGTCCTCTGCTTCTCTGTCAACAAGACAGAAAAACAGCATAAAGGAAACTCGGATTTGTGCTCCACATTAATCTATCACATGTTATTATATTTTCTATTCATATGTTGTGTATTTATTTTATACAGGGCGACCCTTAAAAAAGGGAACAGGTTCTCATGGCCCTTCCTTGTTTTAATAAATTTTTGATGATTTTAATGATTATAACGAATTGCTGTTGGTTATTTTTCCGTAATTTCATGACGCGATCAATCAACTAAACCTTATACGACAAAAGTTATTGAGCTGTCGACTTGTTTATTAAGTAAAACAGAATAATTGTTGGTTTTAACTTCTTTATTTTAAAGATAGTCTGCTTTTCTTTGCTTAAAATCATTTGAATATTTATTTTTTTTAATTGTAGGGGGCAAATGAAGACGGTCCGTAACATAACATCATCTGGCTATGAACATTGTAATTTTGTAGACTAAATGATCTATAAACTATGGAAATATTTGTTTTTAACGACTCTAAAAAGGCCTAATTTGACACAGTTCAGCAGATTTACAGTAAAATGCTTTGTGAGTAATAAGTGAAGCACTGAACTTTGACCAAATACTGCATGTTCAGACATTGTGGTATCAAGAAATAAATCATCCATAAAGGGTGTAAAGCAGTGCTGAAACCATTACTCAGTTCATCAGTTGGCAGAGAATTTGTCAGTTGTTTCTATGGAAGAATGAAGACCTTTTTTCTGCCTCCCTTTTTGAACCCTCGTTCAGACAAAACCAGGAATCATGAGGTGACAAATTGGCATTTGTCCTCATCTCTCCACATTTTATAAACCACATAATTCATTTGATTAATAGCGAAAATGAATACAAATATTGTGTCCTTCTCTAAAAATAGGCCTTCTGGTGTTTGTAACATCCGCTCTCGTTCAGAGTCGTTAGGCTCAGTCTTCTTCCCAGCTGCAGACCGGAATCCCTCGAGTCAGTGGTGCTCATAGCCTCTTCTGCCCAAGAACTATGGCTTTTGATGGGGGGGGGGTTGTTGAGGTGCAGTTCAGGGGGGATTCTCCCCATAGCAGCATCAGTGACCATAAACTAAAGCTAACACATTAATAATACATCATAGCTCTGGAGACGTGAGGTGTGTCCGCTTGGGATGAGGAGCGGAGGAGGTACTGGGGGGCATTTGAGGAGATGGTCTGTGGGTTGATGTGTTCCTCCGGGACACAGGTAGTCAGTGGATCCATTAGTCATCTGGCAAGAAATGAATCACTTTCTATTAATTGTTTGTCTGTGGAGTTTCTCCTGCAGTCCAATAAGGTGAAATGGACTAGAAATCCTGAGGGTCTTGAGGTGTGAACGTGTCAGTGTGGGTTTTAGCACAAGCTGGGATGTGATCCAGCAACCTCTGACGCGATGGCTGAATTGTCATTTATTCAGAGAAGATGCTTACCTAAGCTTAATATTTAGCGTTATATGTGCAACATCCCATCCTGTATATAAAAATCAAAATATGACACATTTACTAACATTCACATTCACATAGCATACAATTAAAAGACCTGTATATGAATAATTGGGCATGTATGTTGTGACAAAACAGGGTTTATGTTAGCCAGTATGGTGGCTTTTAGTAGAGCCGGACTGTATGTATCAGTTGGCCGATGTTGGCCGCTCACAGATATATCAGTGTCGGCATGCATATTATCAATATCATCAGATATTAAAAAAAGAAAGAAAGAAGACGAAGGAAGAAAAAAGATGCTTAGGGTGATTTGTAATTATTCAATTTCCAATGAAGTTTGATGTTTCAGAGCACTTGTGTCATTTCAGACAACGTAAGCTCGTTTTTAATCAGTCAGATATTCAGCTTCCGATAAAAAAATATCAATGGCCATAATGTCAGGTGGAAAAAATGTTAAGAAAATGTTATTTAATTTAATTTTATTGAGAGTTTCCTCATATGGTCATGTGACCAACGCAATGCAGAAATGAAACAGCCCCCCCGCTTCAGCTTGTTGGTTACCTGGACACAGAATCAGTTAAAGCCAATCAGACGTCCCTGGGCCAGTTTTTTGTTATAAGGACACGCGAAGGAGCAGCAAGTATTTCAGCCGACGCCAGAACTTCCACAGAAAACCTCCTGAGGATGAGTCAACCGCCAAAAAATGTGCTTCATACCAGAATGGCGAGAGAAATTCAAAAGGCTATGATGTGAACAGGTGGAAGGCATCTGCAAAATGTTCAGTGACATTTGGGAGAGAGCAGGGAGGACTAAAGGCGTCACCAAAGGCTCGCATAAACTCTGAATAAACGCATAAACAACTTAAGAGGCCTTGTTATCACGATATGAATGCAGCAAGTTGAAATACTAACTGGTAATTAGATGAAAACAGCAAAAGATTTGAAAATCAGTTTCTTTTTTTGGGGAACATTTACCTCCTTTTGGGAGTATTTTTACCTCTGCAATTTATCTTGCGACCCCTTCAAAGGGTGTTTGACACAAGGATTGATAACCCCTCTTGTAGATTACTTTGCAGATATTATATAAATGATTAACGGCTGGTAGGAAAGAAGTCCTTAAAGCACATTTCTGTCAAAATATGCCACACTGGGAGCTAAAATCACAAACTGACTTGTTGTACAGACACTGAGTGTCTCCCCCCACCCCACATTTGCTGAAAGGAATCACTTGTGGCGGCGCAGTCACTTCACATCAGAAATCAGCGTGAGAGAGTGAAGTTGAGGATGTCTGTGAGGCCGTGAGCGCCGTAGCCGAGAAAGCTGGCCTTGTTGTTTATTTTCATCTCTTCTCTCTGTTGCGTGTGAAACGTCACAGATCTGCAAGGCTGAAATAAGGAGTACTGATTAAAAAAAAAAAAAAAAAAAAAAAGGCAAAAAATTGCGCAAACGTTGAACATTCCTTTCCTGTAAACATGTATTGCGACCAATAATGTGGTTTAATTGGGCACAACTCATCATGTAAACAGACTGAATCAGTGGCAGAGGTCATCGCTGAGAGAGGCGAGCCGGATGAGAGCAGCTGCTTCAGGATGTGAGGCCTCCCACTAACCCTTTTTAAACCCTCAACTCTCTCTCTTTCGCTCTCTCTTTCACTCACATACACACACACACACACACACACGTACATCGTAAACAACCATTTCTTATTCTTTTCTGCCTAAACTCTGTTTCCTCTTGATGGAATTATCGACGTTTATCCTCTTTCGAAACATTTATTTAGCCTTTTTGTCCGCTATTGTAGGGATAGAGGGGTTGTAGATAAAGCTGTGGGCTTTTTGCTTTGCTGCCACGGAGCTCCATTTTCTGCACAGCACTCTCAAAACCACTTGGTTCCTGAAGCTTGACTTCACTCCAAGCATATCTGACTTCTTTGTCTGATGGAATGTGACAAGAATCAGACATTTAAAAAAAAAAAAAAAAAATCCACTTCTACCCCCAAGGGTTTTTTTTCTTTTCTTCTCGTCTTTCTGCCCAAGCATTAGTGGTGGAGGACGGGTCTGTCCTTGAAATCTCTTGTCAGATGGGTTTTGGAAAAGCATATGAAGGATGTAGCAACATTTAGGAGCGATGTAACATTTTGACTTGTTGCTGAACATTTCTTAGTATTTCACTCTTATAGTGTTGTGCTTTTTTTCCCAACAAACGGCTCTAATTTGTCTCTCAAATCTGCTCCACGACTGTCAGCGTTTGTGATTTGCGAGTGACCGGATCGGATTTGTGTGTGTAAATGCTTTAATAATTTGCAGACATGTTCTTGCTGACTGAAGGCAAATTTTCCATCCAGAAGTCAGAAACAGCTGGCTGCTGCTGAATCAGACTTGGTAGGTTTTTTTTATTATTATTTTTTAGATGTTTTTACTCTTCAGGACAGAAAAAGCCTGGTGGTGAGTCAGAAGGGATGAATTTCATTTCATTGACTGTTTTTGTCTGCTCTGAAACATGTGGTGTGGTTTGAAAAAAATAAAAAAGTTTGAGGGGAATTTCCACAAGATTAATTGCAGTTTTATTTTCAAGATCAGGTTAAATCTAACCTGATCTAAAAATAATGGATTCACAGTCATGTTTTTATACCTGGGACATTATGTGTTTTGGTTATAATTGTGTATGTCCCATTCTTGTGAATCAACTTTGACACCAACATTCACCTGCACTGTGGATGAAGAGATGGGACCACTGTGACCTTCCATCTCTCCCGTGCAGATGAGCATGATATCTCAGGAATGGTTTGAGGGACTTTCTTCAAATATACAGTGAATGTCTACTTGGAAGCCAAGAATGAGCTGATTCTATTTTGGTTATCTAAAGATCGCTGTGATTTTATTAAACAAATTTGTAAGCATAACTCAAGAATTAACCAGCTAATTATGACAGAATTTTACGCAAGTTTTGATTGTGATTGTGTTTGTGATTATGCAGGGTTAAGCCCTTGCATGTGAAGAATCCATGTTGTAGTAATTAGAGCGTCTTTGCAGGATTAAAGACACTCCTTACCTGTCCAAACTTGCACCAGCGTTGTCATCTGAAGAGTCCTGAAGCTGTTGTAAATTGCCCAATCACCAAAATCAGCCCAAAAAACCAGAGTCAGCAGTGTGCACACCCAAACTAACTGATAAGATAACCAGCTAGTAGTAGCTACATGGATGTATGAAGAGAATGTGCAGTAGTTAGCGGCAGTTAGCGATCCTTCTGGTGCAATTAGGGTGGCAAATTCTAACTGTTCTTGCATGTTGAATACCAGTTAGTGAATTTAAAAAAAAATTCTCTGTTTGCTCTATTTTTTTTAAATTGAATTAATCATTTTTATTTTGAATGTATCCCAGCATTATCCTTTCCACCCTGAGGACTTGCCTTTTTCTCCTACAGTGGAGCTGTACAATAGAAAGCATGCAGCTGTGGTGGCATGAAAAACATGATAAAATCTGAGTTGAGCAAACACAGAGCTGCAAAGAATGCACAATACATTTCACATCTTCTTCCAGGCCTCTGAGATGTTGCCCTCCTCTTGCATGCTGCCCTGAGAGGCGTTCGGTAACGCCTTTACTGTTATTAAGCCTCATCACCGTCTCGAGGCAGCGTTTAAACCAGAAACACCCTGAGCAGTAATGACAGGTTGCGTGTTGCAGAGTGACAGACCTTTGGTGTACCTGCACCACCCGTCCTGCTTTTTTCTGTGGCTACAGGAAGTGGGCCCCGCAGGTTAGGCTCCTGATTCCTGTCCCAGCCCTGTGTCTGTAGACGAGGAAGGGAGGAGGCGCAGGGGGGGGGGTTGTTCTTTTATAGCGCTATGAAGAGCCGGCTTTGCCTCCCTGTTTCCATGACAACGACTCTCCTACAGTATTCAGCCGTGGGACGGCCTCTGCATATGAAAGCAGTTCCCAGTGGTGTCTCAGGCCCTCTCTCGTCTCTTTCAGCTGCGCTCTCTTCTTCCTCTACTGTCCCTGTGCTTTTAGAATCAGCGGCACTTCATCTTCACTTGCTGCTGTACTTTCCAACCACACAGCATTTGCATCTGAATCAGGGCTCAAGTCTGCCTTTGTTCCTTGTTTAAATTCCCCAGACTGTGAGGTTGAACTTGTAGCCAGCACACTCTTAAAATATTTAGACCGACTGTCCTGTAAATATGCGAATATTAGCCAAATGAAAAAAACAAGCTCAGGAATGAGGAAAAGATCATTTGCTCAGAATTATCTTCTAAATTTCCATAAAAACACAGTGAATAATTGCACAACATGGTTGTTGACGCTCAGTTTTGTTTGGTACGTTTGCACAATAATGAGGCACGGAAGTAAAGCAGTCAAAGCAGTGCTGTGGTAAAAATTGCCAAAAGCGATGGGTGAGATAAAAGACAAACCTCAGAGGCTTCTTTTTACTCGTTTCAACAGCTCAGAGGCAGATTTGTTTTCAGGTCAAAGCAAACTTACTTCCTTTCCGCCATTTGAGATAAAAGCTCTGTGACCCACATATGAAAATGTTGCCTAGAAATATTTTTTAAGAGTTTCCAAGAGGCTGTTTGAGGCTTCTGGTTGGGGCTGGGCAGATGACGTTGAAAATAATAAAGTGGCAGTGTGGTGTCCAGTGGAAGGATGGAGGTTACTGCTGCTGGGGAGCACCTCCCCCACACACAGCAGAAAAAGAACAACTAACACAGAATGAGAATTATTGCAAGAGAAAACTTTCTGTAAAGTAGTTTGCGGCCAAAAAACCTTAGATGGTGCATGAGTGCATCTGGAGAGCCATCATTAGATTCACTACTTAGATTCACTACTTTACTATTTTTAGAAGACCTCAACCAGTGATACTTTACGATGTCGATAATTTTGTCAATTAGTTGTTAAGAATAAATGTACAAATAAAAATGCGTTTCATAGTTTCCCGCGATCCAAGGTGATGTCTTCAAAAGAGACACCATAGTTGAGTAGACAGATTCATACACTTAAAAGTGATAGTTTATGAGGTTTCAAAATTCATCAGTGGTTAGTTCAAATTTATTTTGAAAGCGTTAACCTTTACTGGCAAAAAAAAAACACTTGATATTTCACAAGTTTCTCTAGAAAACATCTCTCTCTCAAGTGATTGTCATTGATAGTAGCATATGGCTGCAGTTGTCAGTTAAATCAATTGCATGTGACTCAAGGATGTACAAAATGACTGGCCAAACCGTTTGATCTGTGAGTCTGTGAGTCTTTGACAGGTGCTGTACAGTGCCGTAGTTTGTAAACACAAATCAAGATTCAGCGCATGTAACAATTCAAAAAAGAAACCGAATCTCAGATAAGGGCTGGAACATGGCCAGAATATCTGTTTTTCACATTTACCAGCAACATTAATGGGAGGGAAGGTTGATTCATACGTCATCCTCTGAAGCAGTCACCCTGCTTCATCTTTAATGGCCTCACACAGACACTCTGGCACGACAGGAGCAAAACTGTGTCAGTCCTTCTCACCTGATTAAATCGCTGCAGCAAACTGAAGCAGAAGAGTCCGACGGCAACCGGGAGCCGTTCTGTGTACCTGCTGCATTTCGTCAGGGAAGGTTCTGTTTTTTGTGTGTTTGTGTGTGGCGCGTACGGTTCTGTGGCAAGTCGGAGCCCTTCAGCCTGAACATTCATAGGAGAGAGACAGCAAACACTCTGCGGTCGCAGCATAACAGCTGAGCCATTGGGCAACACCTCCAGAAGAGGGGAAGACAAGAAAGCAGCTGCTGACAGTTAAGACGTTTCCTGGTGAGGGAGGAAGGGGAGAAGTGGAGGAGGAGGGGAGGAAAGACGAGAGGAGGGGAAGGGAGGCAGGGAAACGAAGGGGGGACATGGTTGTTGGAACCTGGGAGGAAGAGGAGGAGAACGACGTGTAGGAGTTCCTCTTTTTTTCTCCGAGACGGATTCCGTGCAATCTACGGTGAAAGGAAGAGCGACAACGAAGCCAGCTGAGGGAGTTCCTTTTTTGTTTGTTTGTTTTTTTTTTTTCTGGTTTATTTCTTGGTTGCTGTATGTTTATTGTGCGAGCGCTCAAGCGGAGGCTCACCGGTGCATTCAGTGTGCAACATGGAAACCAAGTCCCCGTTCAGCCTGCAGAGAGCTCTCGCCCAACCCGTCAAGATGTGTATGTTTGATTTCCCTGTCACCATCCTGGACGATCTGGTGAGCCCCGACATCACGCCACCCCACTGCAGAGAGCTGCTTGTGTGTGTGTGTGTGTGTGTCCGTGTGTGTATCCACACGTTCATGCAGTGTGTGTGCCTATCTGACTCCCTGAGTGCATTGACGTAGCCTCACGGTATGTAGGCATATGTGCAGGTTTATGTATGTGGGCATGTGTCACATGTGTCTCAGCATACATTAAATTATAATTGCGTGTGTGTGTTTACAGCAAGTGTGTGAATGTATTTGTGTTTATTTGCACCCAAGACAATGTCATATTGTATTGCAACATAGATTTTAGTATTGATGGTGCGTGTGTGGGGGGGGGCATACATTGAATATATTTTTATTTATTCATTTGGGGACGTCCCCTGTGTGTGTATGTGTGTGTGTGTGTGTGTGTGTGTGTGCGCTTGGCCTGTACTGCAGTGTGAGCTTTCGTGTTTGTGCGGGCCTGCAGCTCTGTGCTTGTTGTCTTTGACTTGTACAGCTGTAAACGACTGTTTATACGTGTGAGTCAGCAATATATTTGTGTGCAAATTAATGCGGCTCAGTACAAATTTGCTTGTCATTCGTAGTGGAATGGAGAAGTTGATTTTGTGCATTTTGGTTTTACGGTTTGTTTTGTTTGCCTCCTCAACAGAATAAACAGCCAATTAGTCCCTGCAAACTGAAATCATATGACTCACTGTTACTTTAATGAGGAGTTTTGGCGAGGCACGCCAACTGTACTAACTAGTCCTGTTTAATTTTTGGGACGCCTTTTTCCTTCTTGGAAACTAGTGTGACGTCTTTCCTCATCCTGACTCTCGGTTTGCCCTCAGGTGATTGTGTTTGTCTGGATTTGCTTCTGGCTCTCGGCTTTCAAACGCTGTCACCTCATGACAGCCTAATGCCCGAAAAAGTGGCAACACGCGGGTGTTTTTTGTGTTTCCCTGTCATTTTCATCTCTTTGAAGACAAAATCAAACGGAGATCAGCTGTGGGCAGTAAATTTGTATGTATGTGTGTGCGCTATTTGATATTTTGACATGTTTGGCCATGTCTAATAATCCCGGTGTGCCTAATGATTGTGTTTCTGTGTCAGCTCGATAATAAATCCTCAGACTGAAAACAGCGGACAGATCTGCTGCTGTTTGTTTGAAACTTTTCTATTCGTTAACATTTTTTTTTTCACATTTTTTTGATTCAAATGGATGTAGACCATACTCTCTACCTCACCATATATCCGTGGTGTTTATTTTGTACGATACAGAAAAATAAGTAACAAGTTTGTAAATACAGAATAAGTGAAGCGTTTTCCATACAAATGGCACTTAAAGTAGAAATGTAATATTTTCAACTAAACCCTATTTCCCAAAATTTGATGGTCTAAAATTTCACAAAATATATCAGTGTTTTTTATACCTTTCTCCACTTCCCATCTACCTAAAGTGGTAACCCGCTTATTAATAAGACATTGTTTTGGAATAAAGCAGAATAATTAGAAAAAGAAAAACAGCTAGTTTAATATTTCCAAAACGTTAGAAGATTGGTGCCTTTGCATTGCGTAGCATCGTTCCTCATCTAATCAGCGACTCTGTACAGGTGTGATTTTCAGAAAAGAGTTGTGTTTTAAGAAATTTTATCCCCTTGAAATTTGGGTAATAGGGCTTAGGTTGAAAAATACCACAATCCTCCTTTAAGGTATAGAGTACCTTAGTTCTAGTTGAGGTTCAGTGAGATTCTAGACTTGACTTCCTGCTTGTCCCTGACATGTTTCAATATGCACACAAGCACAAAGCCAGGTCGGTAAGTAAAGATCTTTGGCATGGTGTGGGACAACTTGACTGGCTCAACTTAACGCCATTACGAATGTGAATGTGAACCAGACTGAATTGCCCATTATCATTGTTGAGCTTCACTAATGCTCTGGGGGTCAACAAATCTCAGCAGCCAGGTTTCAGAATAAGCGTGTGAATACAGACCTGTTTAGCACTTCATTTTGCAAAAAAAAAAAAAAAATTCCACCTGGAAAAACTGGACTTGTATTTTCTTTTGAGGTTGAAGCTGCTGCAAAGCCAAGAAAGTCTAGATGTCAGAGCGGAAATCGCTCCCCTTTGTTTCCACTCGGTGAATGTGTTTGATTAGCTTCATGACCCTTGACAGTTTTTGTCATAACTGCAGAGCACCTGAGCTCATATTGTTTTGTGAAATGTGCTCTAGCAATAATATTTTAATATATTTGATACTCCACTGCGCTGTACGCTGTTTGCTGTTGCTTCTCTCACTCTTTCTCACGTTCTGTTTCTCTTGGCCACAACTCCTGATTGCGTTTCATGCTGCCTGGATTCCTCTCTGAGGTCAAATGAGACCCTGCCATCGGCATGTTGTATCGTGATGAGGTCGGGATGTATTGATGAAATCAAAACATGCATTTGTTAGAGATGTTTTTATATTCAAAGTCTGTGAAAATACTGTGTGGCTCTGCGGCTGTGGTTGAACTTTGCTAAGTGAGAAAATACGACGTAAAACTGAGAAAATTAGTTATTTCACCAGGATTATCTCAGTCCCAGACTGTAGACTATAAATTTATAAATCTTTATTACAAACTGGGGTTGTGTGTTGCCAGGGAATACGGATGAAACACGTGATAAAATATGCTGCTTTGGCATTAAGGGAAATGTAATATCGATCATATAGAGGACAGAGGATGTTGTATTTTGCATATAGGCAGTTATGATTTAGGGCTCCATAAATGACACTGAATTGACTTGATTAGCGATCCCATAATGCCTTGGTGCTGTGATTGACCAATCAGAGACTGGGTTCCTGCACCCCCCCATTACATCTTTTGTTTTCTTTTTAAGTGTGAGCCCCATGTTTGCAGGAATTACATATTGTGCAATTAATGTGTGTAGTACTAAATTATTGAAATACTACCTAAATATGTTATGTGACATTATGTGACATCATTTGCTAAAAGTCCAGTAACGCACACTGGTGCTGATTTAACCTCTGTTAAGTAAGTGTGAAAATTCAACAAATTTGAAAAGTTTAGACTTCTCTGAAATTAAGGGAAAAAGTAGAATCTAATATATTTTATTTAATGATTAATTAGTTAGTATTTGATTAATAATTATCAAATTTCCACTGAAGGTCACTGTTTCAGTGTGCTGCTTCCATTTAAGACAATAAAAGTTTATTGTTAATCCGAAAAGAATTCTGCCTCCATTGCATGTTTTATAACCTCACTTGTAAAAAAAAGATTATTGAAATAAAAAATAGTATATTGGCTGATACACTGATATCGTAACTTTTTTAATTCCCTAATGTCGCTATCGGCCCCAAAAATTGCATATTGGTCAGGCTTTACCTTGTACATTTACAGGTGACAGTCCGATTGTACCTGTTGTCGGGATTTACGAAAGGTCATCAGACTCCATGTTAAACTCCACATTACTAATTTGTAACTTTCCCACTCAGTCCTGAGAGTTGGTGTAATCAGGAGCTTTGTGGGTTTATAGTGGCTGTGTGGCTTTTAAAGGAGAATTCTGGTATTTTTCTGGTAATTTCCCAAACTTCACAAAATTAGGTAAAAAGTTACATACAAAATTATGTATTAAACAAGAATATACATTGCAACTGCATGATGCATAGCAGACTATTGCAAATAAATTCCTTTTTTTTTTTTTTGCTTCTAACAATTTTCAGAATGTTATTGCAAATGTCTTGATTGGATACCTACAGTGAAACATCCGTGTGTTTTCGGCTCATTAACGATATTGTATAAAACCAGTGTTTCTGCTTCCTGTCACTGACGGATCCCCCCAGACACAACCACTCAGTTGCAGAAGGGGGGGCATTTTTTCACTGCTTTCTATTGCTTGTGAAGTACAAATGAGGTCTTGAAGTAGGTTTATTCCAATACCAATGTCTTAGTTGTTTGTTGTCAATGGCAAAAAAGTTATTTATTTACGATATTCCATTATGACCTGTGCCTTTGCAATGCATAGTCTTGTCGAGCCATTCAGTCCATAGTGACTGACCTCCATAATGGAGTTACTTTCAACAAAGGGTGTGTTTTGTAAAGGTTCAGTCCCTAAAAGCTCAGGCAGTTAGTCTACTATTTCCCATCACTCTTTCTTCCCACTCCGTCCCGAAAGCCCAGAACAATGATCTTAGGCTGATCTGGCTCATCGACTTTAGAGAGATGGTTCAGCCAAAGACACACAGTCACAACAGACAAACAAGTCCAAAGGAATTGGGGCAAAGGCTAAAAAGATGCTGGAATTCTCCTTTAAGTAATTACCGGGGAATATTAAATTTAAGTTTATTGTTGAAGTACCAGTGAAATGACTATAGAAGTATTTAATACATGACAATCACTCTACACAACGCATAATCACCTCTTTTAGACTTTTATACATACAAACAAAAGGCTGTGCCAAGTGATCATGCTGCCGAACCGTCAATCAGCGCTGAAGGAAATGTCTGCGGACTCGCTGATAATGCTGATGAACAAGTGTTTCTTGTTTCTGAAAGTATTCAAGATGAGCATCATATTAAATGGAGAATTTTAGTGAGATGTGGACAAAAGGGTCAGTCATATTGTTTAGGTTTGTTATTGTTTACAGCAGTGTGCAGAATTCCGTCCTCAGGCAGTTAGTCTACTATTTCCCATCACTCTTTCTTCCCACTCCGTCCCGAAAGCCCAGAACAATGATCTTAGGCTGATCTGGCTCATCGACTTTAGAGAGATGGTTCAGCCAAAGACACACAGTCACAACAGACAAACAAGTTCAAAGGGGCTTAAGCAAGCAGGCTAAAGTCTGAAAAGGGCAGTCAAGGGTCAGAAAACAAGGCAGGCAGGATAAAAACGACCGTTTTTGCGGGGAACAGTGCCTTAAGGGAAGCAATGTGGAAAGCAGAACTAATGAGGGCAATGGGAACGGGTGTCCAGGTCTATGTGGAGGTAATGTGCACATGTGGGAATACAGCGGGGACAACTACTGGACATTGAGGGAAAGATATGTCCAGGGGAAGTTTAGTCCCAACCAGATCTCAAGGCTGGGGACTTAACTTGCTAACTACAGTGTTTCCCCTAGAAATCTTTTTAAGCCTGGTGGCAGGAGCTGATATTGACAATGCGTGCGAACCGAATTCGTCACTCATTTCTTCTCCAATATGTTTCCCTGTCCCGTCTTCCCCCCTGTGCTTTGGTTTGGATTCAGAGATTTTGAGCAAAATTGTGAAGTGTTGTGTTTTCCCCATGGGTCAGTAAAAAGGGACAGAGAGGCTCCCAAAGGCAAACGTTTCTTTCTGAATGAGTAGAGCTGGGCTACAGGGACAAAATCGTCAGATCTTTTTATATGCACAGTAGCTGCTTTCTACAGGAAGATGTAATCTTTGACAGAGGTCATGACTGCCCCTCTCAAAATATGAATATGGAAGTCGCCCCTTAAGTACAAGTTTGAGCAGGAATATGCTAACACTGACACATTCTGACAGACAGGGAGAATATCATCATTGTTGAATGTCTGTTTTAGTCTTGTCAATGCAAAACTTCATGTACATTTCGTCATGGTTTTTGTTGTCAGGGATCCATTTTAAGTTTGTCATCGTCCCGTTGTCAACATGTAAAAAGGTGGTTAACGAGCATTTTTCCTCATAGTTTTCAGGAATGAAATGACCACTGCTGGGATTGTTGTGGGGGATTCTCCGTGTGTTGCTGCTCTGTATCTGTTTGTGGATACTGTTTGTGGAGATTACGTGTATCGAACGTGACGCTGGAGCTGAATGACTCAAAAAGCTGCCAGGAGTCAGGCCACAGCTACCCGCTTTGCTAGAATGGCGATGTTAAAAACCTGTAACAACCATCCACACAGAGGACGTTTTACTTCTGTTTTGACGCTCAACTCATAAAACTGGGATTTGGAATGCAGGACTTTCCTTGTAATGGACCCTTTTCAAATGTCCTATTAGCTCATCTTTAAAAATTAGAATATCATGATCTTTCATTGTTATATAAAGCTTGAGTTTTTAATTTCTGGTAATCTAAACCTAAAAGTAGCAACTCCACTCCGCCTGCCCTTCCTGTTTTTGCTCGGTAGCTCCGCCCCAGCCTTTAAAACGACACAGGTCCTTGGAGACGAGCTCATGGACAGTTGTTTTGATGTTTTGGTCTTCCTTTTTTGTTTCGCTTCGCATGTATGCAGTTGTTGATAATGCGGAAAGAGCAACTTTTCCTGTTGAGAACCTTTCCTCTCACTATCTATTGGGACATATGCCTGAAATCGACCCATGACTGGCTGAAAAGTACTGTAACAGTGTTGATTTTAATAAAGCTCGAATACAGAGCCTAGAGGAGGAGCAGGAGTCTGATCTTTGATTAGACCCCGTGACTTACAATATTCTCAAAGGTCATCAAGAAAAGTTGCACACCCCAGGTTTTAGAATGTAAACATTTAATATATTCTCATCGCACTCTAACAAAAATGCTACAAGCATTAGCAATAGCAATAAATACAGAGTAAATGAAAGTTTAATTTTTTGAATTAAATTATGAAAAAAAAAACCTTTTCCCCATTATATTATTTATTTCATGGTAGAGACGCACCTGGTACTTTAAGAACTGATCCAAAGTGCAAGTCTCACTCCATTATATTTGAGAAAAGGCAAATGTTTCTACTTCACATATTTCCCAATAAGCAATTTGCACCAATACAGTCAGGATGAATACATGGCATCGTAAACCAGAGGATTAATGCTCTGATTTGGGGTTAAACTGTCCCTTTAAATTTTCCGTGTAAAGAGAGAGACGGAACCAACCAATTTGTGCAGATAATTAAACCTCTATTCTAACAGAAATGCTTCTCTTCCAACCAAAGTTGAAATTGTTCTACAGTAGCATAGTTTACAGGCTCAGTGATTGTTCTGTTGTTGCTAGAACGGTTGTTTGCTGTCCACTGTTAACCCCTAGATGCCTGGGGTGGTGCATGTCGACCAGTCAGCAGCTGTGCTTCTGACTAGTCATGTGTGACAGCTTTAATGTCAAACACACTGCACAATAAATAACATGAAGCAACAAACAAACAGCTGTTTAAAATTGAGTGAATTCAATGAAAGACAATACAATTTAGACAACAGAGTTGGATCTGGGAATATTTTTGACTGAACCATTTCTTGGACAAAAAGAAAACAGCTGATTGGTTTGGGTCTCAGCCTCGGCAACGGTTGTCAGGCGGCCTCAGAGCGGAGCTCCACTAACAGTGATCTATCTCCCACTTGGCTAGGGTTGGCATGAGAAAGCATTTTTAAATGCCAGGACCTTGACCTGAATGGGTCGGCTGAAACAAAGGCAAAGAAAATAAATCCAGAGGCTCAGACTGGAGCTGCTTCACTGGGGGTGGACGGGAAGCTTCTCCTTCGCTCTAGCTGTTACTCAGGAACTCTCTCATGGGATTTATTTCCCAGTGTAACAGAAAAAGGATGTCTGTTGGTCCCTAATCGGAATATCTCCCTGATCTCTGATGGTGGCTGTTTTGCAACATGTAGAGCGTTTGACTTGTTGTCAATTAGGGAACTTCCTATGAAGTCATCTTCAGCTTTCATTTTCTTTTTGCCAGTTATTTAGTTTCTGAACACCAATTTGTGTTGTCAAGATTTTGCAATGAAAAGGTTTCACTTCACCTTTCACAGACATTGCCAGACTTGCTGAGTTTTTGGAAAACCATTTTCTTTTTTTTTTCCTTGCCAGCATAGGTTAATTTTTTCTAGTGTCGTTCCTCTCGTTTGTTGACACAGCTGGTAGAGTAAATATGTATGAGCAGTGTGCCGGCAAGAGTTTGACCAATCTGTGAAGAGGGGAGTTGGAGTTCTGGAGTCTCCCTGATTAGTTTTTGCTCTAGGAACACTTGGTCTGATTCTAAACGAGGTCGTGATGTGGTGTTGGAGCCCGTGGACGTACGGACTGCTGGTCAGGACAGGTGTCTGCTGGAAGGATTATTACCGGACAGTGGGAAGAACCTGCAGACAGGTCGGATTTATGTGTGTTTTATAGTAGAATTTCTTACTCACTGAGGCTTAATGTCGAGACTGTGCTGCTTCCAAAAGACACGTTGGGAGAGCTTTTGTCGGAATGGTGTCTGTAAACCAATAGGTCTTCCTACTCATTCTGTCCGATTTTCTTGTATTGAATCATGGCAAACCACGATGGACGCAGTTTACAGGCAAAATATAAATACTGTAAATGATTATGAGGCCTGATTAAGATTGTTTTCCATAATAGAAATGCAGTCATCTGAATCAGTGTTAATTTAAGATTGAAGATTTTTTTCTTGAATTATTGCCATCTTAACGTATGCTTTACGCTTTAATGATTAACTATTGCCTCTCTGATATGTGTGAGTTGTTGAGACGCACATCGTATAAATGAAATTTTGCATATGATAATCTTTCCACTAATTTAAGATGACGTCTGAAATTGCCACTTCAGCCTGATGATGAGGAGGAGTTGTTCTGCAGTCCTTTCCCCACTAATAATCTGTTGCAAAAAAATACTGATTTTTGATGAACTCGAAGCTGTTTTATGTCATGACTTGTTGTTCCATTTATTTAGGTAAGCTTCGGAGGGCTATGCCAGCCTGCTGGATCAGCCGGTCACGGCTTTGACATCACAACGTTTAAATGCCAGGTCATTTTAACGGATGATGCTCAGAGACATGCGGGCTTATTCATTTCGATCCGTGACTTGACCCAAAAGTCTCGAAAACATCTGATTTGAGGTCAAGAATTTCCACCTGGACCAGTGATTTGTTTTTCCAACGAAACATTGTAAAGAACTGGTGCTTCCTGACTATAATCTGCTCCCATTAAGCCTCATTATGGCATTCTGCCTTCACAGCAACATGAAACAGTGCAGAGGCTTGACCTCAACTGTCTGTTCCTGTTAGGAGCTGTCACACTGAGCCGACGCGAAGAGGGGTCAGTCTCTATTCACATCATACTCACTTTAGCCATCAGGTTGTAAAAATGTAGCCGCATTAAATATTTTACAAGGCTAATTGGTGTTGAAAATATAAATTTCCCCCTCCTCCAGGCGATATTTGGGGCTTTTTGTGGCTTTCTGTCAGATCTGCACAGCTCCTGTAAGCTCTGCGGGCATCCAGCTGTCCAATCACAGATCCTCAGTTTGGAAGGGAAACTAGTCAGTCCCCATTAAAGGCCTGTGTAGCAAATGTGTGATTTAGAGATAAAGTACTGTAACTGAAAGTATCTGACATTAAGCCTTGGAAAGCAAATGTGTGATTTATGCCATTTTTTTACTACTCACTTGTTCATTTTCAGCTTCTGTCTGTTGATCAGGTAACCAGCATTCCTATAGTTTTGTTTTTTGTTTTTGTTTTTTCTGGGCCTTGCCTTTTTTTTTTTTTAATCCAATTGTTGTTTGGTAACACTTAATTTACCAAAATGCAGTTATGTATTGAACAACATTAGCAAACGCTTAAAAAAAGACTTCATGTAAGTTTATAGCTACATTATAGTATCCTAATTAGTCAAAAAAAATGAATAGTTTGTTTTGAAAAATGACAAAAATGTTATCGCGCAGACATAGACCAGTGTGGTGATTCACTCCACCACTTTTAAAGATGATACCAGGAAAATGACTCCTCTTCCGGTACCGTTATCTAGCAGATACAGAGCAACAGGATCCTCCTACTGATGTGGCGTTTGTGTCCATGTGAGTCCAATTTTCTGCTCTGGGTTGGTCTCCACCAACTCCTGAGAAAGACATCTGGCTCCTAAGTAACTAAATGCTCCTCCGTGTCTGTCTGTTGTTTTGGCCAGACAAACAATCATGATTTGAGCACGGAAGATCAGACACAAATTAAGACCTAGTAAAAACAAAAACAGTTATTTTCTTGCGAGTAGGCTTTTGTGTGTGTGCCCCTTTAGTTTTTGATCTCTTTATTTATATTTTATATTGGCCTGTTTTTTTTTCTGTTATGTAACTCTGTACTCTGTCCATTTCTGGCACTCTGAATGGTTTTTATTTGGTACGGATCTTTTTGTTTGTGGAACATAGTGCATCTGGCACAACAGAGCCTCCGCTGGGGTTTGAAGTGCCTTGCTAAACGACATGCCGACAGTTTTGCACAAGTTAAGTTGGCTGAGAACTTTCTGTGTTTAGTGCCGTCAGGACTAAAGCAACATTATGCTGCTTCGTATCTGTTTGCGTGAGTTAAAGCGTACATGTGTATGTGGACAGATAAAGAGTGTAAGAAGGGTTTCAGTGTGTTTCAGCATGCCTCTTTGTGGAGAACAGTGGAACATGTCTGACAACCAGCCAGGGCCACAGCAGCCGCACATCATTGTTCTTTGGTATTGATTCTTCAGCAGATGTAAGCAGAGCTTTCATTAAATCACGGCAGACTAAAAGTTGGCCGTCCATTCGAGGTCTTAAAGATTTCTGGGATGCAGCCCATATGGGTTTCTATTGAAGACAAATACCAGTGCTGATGTTTTTTTGTTTTTCTTCTTTTTACGGATGCTTCTGCCGTTGGTGTTCGGGGTCTTAATAATGACTTCTGTGCACCCTGTAAAAAAATGCCAGCATTCTGTGATTTTTCTCTTCTTATCATCTACACTTCTAACAATAATTTTCAGCAACCAGCTTCTCCTCTGTATTTTATAAAAAATCCACTGCTCTGCATGTTTAGAAGAGTTGTGCCCCCTACTGACATCATATTTCAGCATTCTCCTCAGCATTTTCCTTACTGATGAAAGAGTTAACAGTCTCTTCATACTCAACAAAAAATTGCTCTCAGCAACTTTTTAACGCTCCAGGTCAGCCTCCAGGTCAGGTTTTATGTGTAGACATTTTGGTGTTATTTGCACTGCTTGTGTGCATGTTGACAAGCTGCTTTTAGGTGAAACTTCTTAAAGAAAGAGGAACAACAATGACATTTTGAAGTCCCACATAACCTGTCCTGCTGCCAGAAATACTCTCCCCTGCTAACAAATAAACTAACAACAAAACATGCGTTGGAACGTTAGACCTCTAATAGTCATTTTTCCACAATTTGTTTTTCATTTGCATTTTAACTATGCAGTAAATAAGTCTGTAAGTTTTGTCTAAATGGCTTGGTATGAAGGATTTGCCAAACTTTAAACATTTTCTGTACTCGTCGCTTTGCTGGACAGTTGTAGTGTCTTTTCAAAGCTGATCTATGGTAGTAAAATCATGTAAAATGTGATCCGTTAGGAACTTATCAGCATCAGTATTGAATGATCTCACAAAATGTGATCGGTCCTTCACCGCTCTCTCGTACAAAACACACATACACTCTCCGTCTTTTCCTCCTGCAGCAGCTGCAGATTTATGGGTTACAGAGCACAGCAGCGATTATGAGGTTGTCTGATGACAAAGACCTGAGAGGTCAAACATGTTTCTGCTCGGATTCAGTCTCAGCTGGCGCAGCAGATGTTTTTGTCAAGTTTGCTCAGTCCTTCTCGCACCAGTTCTTCCTGCCGGTGCAGCAGAGTTAGCCCATGCCGATCATATTTCTCTCTTCCAAAAGCATCTGGAAATAAGATATTTACAGATAATTAATATTAAAGTTTGCTATTAATTATCTTTAAAACCAGGCCGTGAGTGTGTTTTGTTTGTTTGCTTTGTCGACGTGTCTGCTTCTCATCCAAAGCAGGCTACGTTAATTTGAGTCATTTGATTTCAAAGGCTCGGCAGGCGCCTTTTTAAGACGATAGCTTAGTATCCTGGAAGAGAGCTTTTCCCGACTTTGGCCAGTAGGAGGCAGTGTTAGATGCTAAACAAACAGGCTGCTCTGACGCGGCTTCCTGCGACACAAGACAGTTCAAGCCATCAAAAATGCATGAGCTGTACGGACTTACTGCAGCACAAAACAAGGACTGACTCTTGCATCTGAAGTGACGACGAGAATGTTAATTTTTCAGACAGTACGTTTCAGATGATCGTTGATTAGGTTGTGTTCACTGTATTTTTCTGTGTACACAAAAATAAACATTTGCTTGCTCTTTTCACACCTGAAGCCTTGCTGCTTTGCTCTTATATATTCGTTTAAATTAAAGTAGATTTCTTCGATTTTGGACTGTCTGTTGTTGAACTTAATTACCGTAATTGATAATTTAGGTAGTCCTTACTTAGTGATAGCGTTAACAGTAAGCTATGTATCGCTTTGTTTTTGTTTCCCGCACCCGCTTGCTGCCATAGTGAGGGCGGATAAAACACTCCGGCATCATTTCCCAAAGGCATGACATAAGAGTCAACGAGGTTGACGCTGCCTTCAGGGACATCTCATAGACTTGTAATTCTTGCACGCATCTCTAGACAGAAAAGTCCTTGCTAGAAAGCAAAAATCCCTGTCTTTGTGACAAAATAGTTACTTTGTTGGTTCCGTCCCTTAAATGTTAATTAATTTCATGTATTGTGTTTATCGCATGCGGAGTGTTTCAGACCTTTTTTATTTTGGCGATTATGGCTTATACAATTGGAGTGAAATATTATAATATATTGAGATGTCTGTCAAACTTAAAAATCGTGATGAGGATAACAATTGATTCTCAAAGTGGAAATGCACATTTTAAAGCAGTATAGTAATATGGGACGTAGAAAAGTCATCAAAACTGAGCTCAACCCAAATGGAAGTCGGCCATTTTGAACTGAACCTCTTTTTTGCCATTTCCATGCCTTGTACTCTCAGGAAGTAATGATTTCACCTAAACAACTTTTGTCAGAACCGCCGTCTGCCATCGGACTGCACAACAACACAGCTCCCACCCCTCCCAGCACCACCCACTCTACTGATTAAGGACTCAATTCGTACACCGCTCTAGGGAAAAAAACATGTCCAACTGTTTATATAGAGAGAATTACTCACTATTCGGTATGTAAACTTCATAAACACTCTATTTATTTATTTATAAATCTCAGGAACATTGCACTTTGCACACTTTAATACACAGAGGCCGGATTGTACATAATACTTCAGTATATTTTATTATTTTTAGTATTTTAGTTTTTAATTTATCCTTTCTTACACTGCACGTTGACTTATTTTGGTACGTTTTACCCTGCGCTGCTACTTTCAGCTCTGTACTGCTGTGTCAACCTGAATTTATCCCAAGGGGCATCTTATTTTGTTTCTTTGTTTCGTCATTAAACTTTGTGCAGTCTCCATGGTGACCCCAAAGTGAACTCCTCATTAGAACCTCCTCCACTCCTCCAGAGTGTGACATCTTCACAGAAATGTGGTGTCTTTGATGTCTTTGATGTTCCTGAGCCGAGTTTACCGAGTTGACCAACCAACTGTGAGTCTTTGTCAGACTCGCTTGCGACTTCAATTTGAATTGTTTGGTATCATATAGCATCGTATTGTCAGCAGCTGATTGTTTGTTATTGACAACTGGGATGAAGACGAAGCACGTTATTGTGCAAAGATCTGATCCGTCTTGCTTGAAACAATATTTGATGACAGGGCATAGTCGTGTTTTCTCTGAATAAAACCTCGCTCGGTATTATTTCCGACAGTCTCTGAAGGCAGCACGAGCCGGAGGGCGGGGTTCAAAAAAGCCTCAGACACATTCAAGTTGCTGCGAAACGCAGACAGCAGCAATGATGCGACAAGGTCCCTGTGTCGCAGACTGCGGCGCGGAAGCTCGGGCTTAAAACCATACAAAGCAGGCAAAAATGTCTCTACCGTTGCCGTGTTGAACACGCAGCTCTGCGGGCATCCATGGTCTATTTCCCGGGCATGCAAAGCGAGGCGCACAGCGTCAAGCCGGGACAGCTGGTCGAGATGTTCGAGTCGTCGTGGAGGGTGCGGAACATTTGGGACGGGGTGAAGCTGGAGGTGGTCGAGGACCGCAGCCCGGTGGTCCTGCACAGCTTCACGCACCTGGACCCCGACCTGCCGCTGCTGGAGGTGAGTAGGCGGCCGGGGGAGGTGGAGGAGACGCGGCTGACATGATGCGGTTTGTTGTGTTGTGATCTGGAGGACGTTCTGGCTGCTCCAGGGTGAGGAGCTTCATAATTTGACCCATGAGTAATAAGTATTTATTTCTAAAAAAGAGTTGGGTCCAGTTACCACCAAGAAAAACAGGTCTTTTAGTATGTAAAATAAAGAACAAAGCTATCAACCCCCCAAACAGCTGTACCTCTCCATGATTTACGCTCAATAAATTGACATATCTTTACATTTTTTTGTTGTTGTACTTAGATATAGTAATGTAATCCAATATGAAGACACCTACTAATCCCCTGTGTTTGTAATCCTTATGATATTATTAATGCTGCTTATTAAAGTTGAAAACTGAGTTGCTAATAATTATGGATGCTGATTATCAGTATCTTTTCTTCACTTCTAACACTTCTTCACTTCTAACTCCGGGTACCCAACTCTCCTCTCCCCTCCGGGGTTAGGAGGGGGGTTCAATGTCTCCTACATTTTTTTTTCACCCAATGAAACCATTCAGCTATCAAAATGTTCACCTCTTTAAGGACTTGTGTTTTTTTTTTTTTCCTTTCTATACCTTTGTACTTTTCTGATATATTCAGCTGCTGGGATTTTTATTTTTATACAATTTCTAAGATGTTTTAACAATTTGACCTTTTAGCTTCTCAAGTCAGTTGCATTTCAGCTTCGTTTCACATTTCTCCAAATCAGAAAATGCTTTCAGTAGTTTTATTTCAGCAATCAGCATTCAAGGGCATTTCTAGTTGGCAATAAAACTAAAACATTTAGAGCTGACATACTGTCATACTGACTATTTACTGACTATTTAGATGATTTGGGTTTTCCCAGGTTTCACAGTTGTGGTTATCACACCTCTGCAAACGCTTTTATTCAGTTCAATACCGAAACAGAAACTCCAGTGTAGGCATTGAGTCGGGACTTACCCAACCAAATGAAATATTGATACCACTCATAATGTGACAAGGTGGTAGGTTTGTCATGACTACAGCTATGGCTGTGACAACCAGTTGTTTGCACTAATGGACTAGAATTTGTTTTTAATCAATTGTTTCAGAGAAAAGAGAAACATGGCAAAGGGTGATCCCAGCTTCCTCACAGTGCTTTTTCTGTTCAATTAACAGTCCAAAACCCAAGTATTTGTACTTTACACAGAGGAAAATAACAAATACTCTAATTGGAGAAGATGGAACTTCATTGGGGAATTTCCTTGAAGTGCAAAAAATACAAAATGGGAAATTTTCTGCTGGGTGACTAAGCAGTAATAACCCCTATGATAATACCAACAATCTCATCGTAAGCAGGTAAAATGATGATCAAGTTCACACCTTAAATTTATGCCTAGGCAGGTTTGCATAAGATGATAAGTGCAAAAGTGCACATGAGGCTGGTAGGAGTGTCATTAGCTTTGCAGATATTTGAAAAAGTCCAACGGATCACCAAAATGATTTCATCTCATCTGGAGGCTGACTTAAAAGCCCAGATTTGATAATGACGGTCCCTAAATCAGAAATTCACCAAATTAGACAGGATTTATCCTCCGAGCAACATGAACACACCTAATTTCATTACATTTCATGCAACAGTTGTTAAGATGTTTTAGTCTAAATAGTGCACAGTGGTTAAACGATTGAGTAATATTTCCATCCACAGAGCCATCCCACTGTAATGGCAAAAAATATGACCCTAATTCTTTTCTGGCGTGCTTTATGTTTTTTGTACTCTTTGTGCTGCAGGCTCGACCGTAAAATTCAAGTTATTTTATATCCATACCCCACCACATTCCTCCTTAAGACGCAGTTCTGTCGTTAATCAGTCAAAAACGTCCTCTTTTATGGATGAAGTGGAACTTTCTCCAGCACCAAGCCCTTTATATCCAGTACATTCACACAAGTAAGAAGGGAGGAGAATGAGTATCATTTTCGTCGTCCCTATAATAAAGCCTGGGATCGGACAATGACAGTGACTTAATTGATACCACATGGGGATGATCTGTTTTTGTGCTATCTCCCTGCACCTTCCCTTTTCGAGTCTCTGGCCTATTAGAAGTCGGGCTGATATCACAAGCCCGTCATTCAAAACTGCATGTTTCCCTTTGCATATCCCAAGTTCCGACCACGTAACTGTGGTCTCCCCTCTCCGCTGAAGTGCTGTGCTTCTTCTCTCTGTTCTAATCTAATCCTCTCCTCTAACACAATTACCTAATGCGTAATCCCCCTCCTGCTGAGACCGAGGGGTTTCCTCCACAGTCGCCACCCTTCTTCCCCTCGGCTCAGAGGCCGAGGTGTACATTATACGAGGTTGTGGTCCTCCCACGACATAAAGAGTCATTGGGGCTGATGTTGAGTGTGGTTTGGGTTGAATTGAGCCTTAAGATGATCCTGTGTCTCCCATGTAAGCAGCAACAGAGCGGAGTCTACGTATTCTGTAGCGATGGGGATCAAATGGCTCTGAACCAGAGGTTTGCTAACAGATCAAGTTACTGTTATGTCAGACATAGTTAAATTGACCCAGTTAATGCTGAATTTTCTTACATTCCCTTATTATTCTACACGAGAAAGAGTTTGAAATGACAGCTGGTCATTATTAAATGCAGTTATGGTCTGACATAAGTAATGGTGGGCTTCATGCTGATAGTTTTTTATTCTTTTTCTGGTGAACAGAGTGAACTTGGTGAGACCACCATTCACTGCAGACACATGACTTGGGATGGAGATTGTTTGAAATGTTTTGCATCTGGCGCTCATAAAATCCCTGCATTAACCTAATAAGTGGGGCAGAAGCTAAGGACTATTTGTGTGCCTCTGTAAAATCAAGGAATCTCTGTCCAGCTGTCTGTCTGCCGTTTGCCCAGCGCAAAAAAGGGTCATCGGATTGACTCAAAAAATTGGCAGGTGTGTTGCTGATGACCTGAGGATGTGCACTCTGTGCTTTTGTTGCAGTTTAGACATGTGCAGCACTTAATATCATTAAGAATTTTGCCTATTTTACATGAAGTGTTTCTTTGTCTGCCCTACTGAGTCAAAACACGGACAGCGCCTCTCTGCCTCTGCAACCCACGTTGTGGTCGAGTTAAAAGACAGGCCTCAAGTCCCTCTTCTTTGATGTATTTTATATAAAGACAACAAAAGCACAGATGCACATCCTCAGAGGCTGCGCAAAAGAAAATTGTATGCCAATTATTTTGATATTCATTGTTTCCACCAAGGCTGTGTTTTTGCCAGGGTTTGTAGTTTTTTTTTTTTTGTTTGTGAGCAGGATATCTCAAATATTTCAGGCGGATTTGGGTGAAATTTTCAGGAGAGGTATATGGAGTGTGTATATTTGCACTTAAACTGGAAAGAAGAAACCATATGCTACTTTTGAACACCTCTGTTAGGTGTCTGGGCCCCTTATTCAAGCTCTGGATAGCTTATCACGTCCCATTTCACATAGAGGCATTTATTAATACTTGTCATTTATCTATGTATATTTTAAATTGGTGTGTGTGTGTGTGTGTGAATAAAGGAATAAAGGAAAGGAAAAAGGAAGGAAGGTGAGAAATAATCTAAAGAAAAGTCAAATCGATTTTGGTGCTATTTGTCTGTATCCATTATTTTTTAAGGATTTTTATTTACAGGATAGGAGGTACTTCTTTTATATTCTTCCTTTTTGCCCGGATTTTGTCTTCTGTGCCCCTTTTACAGTCTGTATTAAACAGGACTACATCATAAACAGGGAAACTGGACTGAAACTGTCCCCTCAAGCTCTCATCCTGAATGGATGCACTGCTTTGATTATTATTCTTAATTATTAATGATTAATCTAATAATTATTACGTTTGCCAAGCAGGTTATGTTTTTATTGCTTTTTGTCTGTCAGTCTGTGAACAGGATAACTTTAAAAGTCGTGCACAAATTATTATATATATTTTATTATTAGGGATAGGCCTTGGCCCAAGGAATGAGTGATTCAATTTTGGGAAGGATTTTTCAACATTATGAGAAAGGGCACCCTGCCTTAATAGAGGCTTGTGCACTGCAAGTGTTTTCTAATTCTATTCAGGTTTATTTTATTTGACCAGTTAATCAATTGGCCTTAAAATGTCCCAAAAACATGCCTGTCGCGCCTTTAACAGCTTGGTGGGTCCAAATTCTTTAAATTGAGATGCTGAAATCATGAAATAGTTGTCATTTTTGCTTATTAAAATTAGTTTCAGTAGAAATGATTATCATAATAGTTGTAATAGTTGAGTAATCTGACGATATTACGCATCAAGCGTTTTATGTTACAAAGAAGAAAATTCTGCTAATAATCATTTGTGTCTGAACACAAACGCAGATTGACTGTAACTGCTGAATCACAGTTATGTTTTCGATATCACAGCAGTGGGTCCTGAACTGTCTTCATTGTGAGGGGAAGGAGCAGCGTGACCGTTTGTAACTCAGCTGTTGGAGTACTGCATCATGTGTGTATGCCTCCTTTCTTTGTTTTTTTCTAAATTTATGTAACCAAGTAGTAATCGTAATTTGCGAGCCACATAAACCACTCAGAGACAGATGTGAAAAGCTGTAGCCAAACAAAACACAACAGTGCTTTCAAGCTAAAAATAGCCATAATTAAGTGAAGTTCTGAGAGCTCTAAAAATGCTGTAGTCCAGTAGAAAGTAGGATTAGCACCCAAACCACCTTAAAATGCAGCTAACAGAGTAGTCTGCTCCTCATTAGGACTGTGTCAAGAGGCCTGAAGCAGTAAGTCCTTCAAACCGGTGGGGTCTTTCATTAAGCAATATCTTTGGTAGTGGAGGATGTCAGCGGATCAGGCCCGCAGCTCCTGTTTTCCAAGAATAGTTCAGACATGTTCAGCACTCAGTCGGAATAACAAAGTTACTATTGTCTCAACCCGCGTCACCTTCATGCTTTCCAGCGACAGATAATCAATGAAGAACTGACTGTTGAATTAGAGACACAGAGCCACTGTAAGCTCTTCTATAAACTTTTCTTTTGTGCTCTCGTGGTCTGATTTTTCTCAGTGCTGCAAGTAACGCAGCCCCTAGATGAATGAAATCGTCACAAAGTAGGACTTTACTTAACCAACTTTGAAGAAATTAAAGCATAGGGAATCAAAAACAAACATGACAGTACAAACTACTGGTTTAGAATTTCCTTGCTGTTATTGCTGGCAGGTGTTTTTATCCATGTGACCCAGATCTGGAGTAAAAAGAAAATGTACCTCAGCTAGTCGTCTGTTGTCAGATCTGATTATAAATAATCACGTGAAGGGGGAGATGTCAGGTCCGGACACTCTGAGCCGCAGTGCGAGCAAGTGGAAGTGAGCTGTGGTGGACTCTAATCTAAGATTTAAGTACTGATTAAAGCGCAGGCAGAAGTTTTGCTGAGTGTTAAGCTGAGAAACAGGACCCGGACCATTCGGGTTGGTACAGAAGAGCTTTTGTTTCCACAGTTCACTTTGAACAGAGGCGAGCAGCGGCAGGCGGAATGACAGAAACAGACAGCGGCTGGAATGTGAAGGCCCAATGCCTGGAAAAATACTTAAATCATCTGATTCTGCTCTTGCGGGCTCCCTTGGTGTACTCCAAATACAGAGACTGGTCCAACATTCTGTAAGGCAACTTTTCAAAACTTATTAGCTGTGTGTAAAGTGTATTTATAGAGAAGCACCTAATAAATCATTTACAATGTATTTTATCTAGAGTAACAGGGATTGGAGGTTTCTAATCAGCTTGCCTGAGTTAAAATATGAGACAACATCTTCCTCAGAGATACAGCACTGGGCTGCCCACTCAAAGCATTGGTGGGGGAAACACTGCAAACCTTTGATCTCCCAAAAAATGACAGAGGCGTTCCTGGGAGTGGGTTTGCTTTTGTATTTTGCTAAGACTCTTGAGCATTTTTCTTTACTGAGTCAGGCAGTGGAGGAACAGAGCTTGGGAAAAAGCTATAGAGGGATCTGATCTGTATGAAGATTTTAACTAAGCTGTCTCGAGGCACAGCTGTTTGCGTTCTAAAGATTAGATTTTTCTTAAAGCTGTCAGACATATTAAATGGTCCTCAGCAGATGTAGTGGCAGTTTAAAAGAATGACCTCAACAAAGAAAACATTACAAGAGCGCACACCGCTGCCACCAACCAGAAATTACCCAAACACTGTTTTGTCTTTGCTGAATTAGAGTTTTAGTGCAACGTAACTATATGATAAAGTGTGTGTTCAAAGCTCTTGGACTAATACATACACACTCAAACTTGAATGAAAATCTATGTATAATTTTATGAGTTGTCCAGTTTAGAAAATGATCCGTATCCAGAACTGGATCCTGACCGAAATTGATTCAGTTCATCCTTGGATGACACCCAGGCCACAAAATTTCATCCAGAACTGTTTACAGCTTTTTGAGTTATGTTGCTGACATCAAACATGTACTAAAATAATTATGAATATAATTTCCTACTAAATCATAATTAATAGTTTATGTTGTTAGAACCTTATCTGGCAAACAGACATAAAAAAAAACAAAAAAAAAACTAAAACACTGATGTACAATCACGTAAAATGATAAAATACAACCAATGAAGGCCAACAACAAGGTAGTACAGTTTAAGCAAGAAAAGGTGAAAATTCAAAGAAACTGGGACGAGGCCACTACTAAAAACTCCACTGAAAGATAAGAGGTTTATTCCCTTAATGAAACCCTACATGCATGTATTACTAATACCTGTCACAACAACTCAGTCACCCAGTTTTAGGCAACACACAGGCAGCAGTGCACTTTAAAACCAAGGTTTAGGTTCAGTTTTTACTGTATACGCGTGCCAGTGAGAGGAGAGGAAACATATGCTCTTTGGGTGGGCTAATGAATGAGAGAGAACAAATAACTAGAAGGCACTTAAAAGAAAACATAACACATTACACTGATGTCCTGAGAATGTGATCAGTCCCAGAAGACGTGGAGTATTTATCTAAAGTTACACCGGCAGGGAATGTGGATCGAGGTCTTCTCCAAAATCTAATTAGTGTTTCTTTGAGGCCACAGGCTGATCCGTCAGTTTAATTTCGCCGAAATGTTTGTCTATGTTTATGTCAGTTTATTTCTGGAAGTGAAACTATCAAAGGCAAAAATAGAGCCCTGAAGGAGAAAGTATCCAGAACTTTTTTTTAGATTAACCCTCATGAAGGAAGAAAAGCGCTGTCCCTGCCTCGCGAAAGGAAAGTAGGAGAAGGGAGACTGGTTTCTGCCTGTTTCCACAAAGAAAAGATAGTTATATCATAATATAATTGCTGTAAGTTTGGTTCCAGCCCCTTGCCTCCTACGTCTTTTGCCCTCCATCCAAATGATCTCACCGGCTCTCAGCAGTCATTGTTAGCAGGGGAAGTCACTGGCCTTTTGCTACGGGCTTTTAATGGACGCGCGCTATTGTTGTCTTTGTTTTGTTGTTGACTGTTAACGGGGGCAGGTTTTGTCTTTCCTCTGGGCGTCTCCCTGATGGTCCACATTTAAAGCTCGGCACAGAGAGGCTTTCTCAGGGTCATGTGGGACGGCTGCTGCTGAGGCAGGTGTGTTCTCTCTTGATGAGAGTCAGCGGCCTCTGAACATGTTTGGCCTTGGGGGGATTTGGCTCAACATGAGGGTTTACTTTTGTCCTCGTTTGTTTTCATTTGTTCCTGTGCCAGGTGGCTGTGTACATTCAGACTGCACGGGAAACTTGTTATGCGAGATAAAACTTTTAAGGATTTTCTACCTGAAGGATCGTGATTGTGTTTCTGAAGTTGAGAAGCGGGTCAGCCAACATTTCACTCTTTAATTAATGTTGAGGGCTTGGCTGTAAGTTTGCGCGAAGTTATGCCCCTAAACAGCCATTACTAATCATTCCATCCTGGGTCTTACTTCACAACATCATTCCCTTGAGTAGTAGGATATTTGTATTTATCAAATTCACAACATGGGTCAGACATGGTAAGAAACACTAAGGACGATCGGATTATAAAGAAAACAAAGGTGTACAATGAGATTATTGCAACTATTAACTATTTGTTGTAAACACCTGTTCCAAGCGTTTGAATCCCCAGCTCCCCCGTATCACATATTGAATCGTCCCTGAGCAAGAAACTCCAATCCAAATTGCCCCTGATGGTCAGTCCAGGCCCCATTTGGCTGCGCTCATTTTTGGTTTTACTTCCAAATATAATGTTTAAAATCATCTGGATGAACTTCTGCCAAAAATTACATTGCATTGTTTACTGACGTTTTGGTTTGTTGGTCAGACAGAGCACGCAAAACAAAGTCATTGTAAATGGAATGTTTCACTGTTTTAAAAGTTTGTGGAAACAACTAATCAGGAAAATAACTGGCTGACTGTTGATAACAAAAATAGTTAGGCGATCAGTCAGACCTGCTACTACAATGCAATAAGCATTTACTGGTTGGTTTTCAGTGCCAACACTGAGCAAAATGGAGCATGGATGTGTCTCTGGAGCTCTGAGGAGTCTTATTTACCTCTGACAGGCTTTGGGAAAATTTGTTAATAGTTGCAGAATAGCGTTAGAAGCATCATTTAGGTGAATTTGCAAGGCCAGTAAGAGAGCCAGTTCCCGTCTCAGATGGAAATTCATACCAGCTGTGAGTCTGAAATTGTTGTGGTTAGAATTGAGAGTGAGAATATGACCACTTGGAGTGTCCCCACTGTGCTACCAAGGCGCTGCGTGAGGATTATGGCAGATGAAACAGCCTTATTAGTTATCATACATACACGTGCAAAAGTGGGGAGGTTTCTGCAGTTTCGGATATCTATAAAGGGGAAAACACCATCATGTTAGATGTGTGGTTGACTTAATTTAGTGGGGGGGGGAAACTAACACTGAATGCATTCATCCAGCAGTAGAACTAATCGTTTTACTCTGGTTCATTAGACTTTCTAGTTATTTACTTCCTTTTCTCTTTCTTGGCTGAGACTCCTTTTTCTCAGTTCACATTCCTCTTGCCCACATGTACATTCTCGGTCTGGATGGTGTTGGTGAATCTACATCTGATAAGCGTTGCAGCGGGTGCGGAGGAGTGCTCACTCTGGATGCCAGACGTTCCCTGCTGGAGTTTTCCAATTTTCTGAGTTCTTCAAAAACCAAACCAGGAGCCAAGAACTTTTTATTTGCATATAATGTTGCTGTTTGGTTGGAGTATTTCTGATATTAGCATATACTTCTGTGTGTTCAGCTTCCCTTCTGTCAGAGTTTGTCTCTGACAGAAGTAAATAGCATCTGCTGCTCTCAGCTTTTTTTTGATAGAAATGAACATTACATTGTCTGTGCTACCATAAAAATATATGAAAACATTTTGATTCTGGGGAGAAAAAATTATTTTTAAACTTGTCCCGTTAAAAAATTGCGATGCTTACACAAATCAATATTTTTGCACCCCGTTTTAATTTTAACTATGTTCTTCCCCACTTTCAGGAACATGTGGTGACTAGATTTAGACCAGTAAACCAAACAAGCTTTAAGTACATATCGCAAAAGGGGTTGATATGGTTTCTGTAAGTCATTGATGTTTTAAATGTTTTCAATACTCATAATGTATGTTGTAGGCCGACTGCAATTTTATGGTGTAAAAATCATGACTTACATCCACTTTAATGCTAATTGAGGCTTTGAAGTTGGTTTAATATTATTGGTTTTGTATTGTCGGAGTCAGAGCTTGGTTCGCATTGCCGTCAGTAAGTCAGACCTGTTCCCAGTCAGGGTTGGTCTCCACCAAGGCTGTCCTTTGTCACCGGTTCTGTTCATAATTTTTATGGACAGAATTTCTAGGCACAGCCAAGCGGCGGAGGGAGTCGGGTTCGGTGGCTTCCGGATTCCGTCTCTGCTATTTGCAGATGACGTGGTCCTGTTGGCCTCATCGAACAGTGACCTCCAGACCTCCAGAGGCCATAGTTCTCCTGAGTGTCAAGCGGCAGGGATGAGAATCAGCACCTCTAAATCTGAGGCCATGGTTCTTAGCCGGAAAAGGGTGGATTGCCCACTCTGGGTCGGGGGAGAGTCGCTTCCCCAAGTGGAGGAGTTCAAGTATCTCAGGGTCTTGTTCACAAGTGAGGGGAAAATGGAGCGGGAGATTGACAGACAGATTGGAGCAGCGTCGGCAGTGATGCGGACGCTGAAGCGGTCCGTTGTGGTGAAGAGAGAGCTGAGCCAGAAGGCAAAGCTTTCAATTTACAGGTCAATCTACGTCCCAACTCTCACCTATGGTCAAGAGCTCTGGGTAGTGACCGAAAGAATGAGATCGCGAATACAAGCGGCCGAAATGAGCTTCCTTCGCAGGGTGGCTGGCCTCAGCCTTAGAGATAGGGTGAGGAGCACGGACATCCGGGAGGAGCTCAGAGTAGAGCCGCTGCTCCTCCGCGTTGAGAGGAGCCAGTTGAGGTGGTTCGGGCATCTGGTCAGGATGCCTCCTGGACGTCTCCCTGGGGAGGTGTTTCGGGCATGCCCATCCGGGAGGAGACCCCGGGGCAGACCAAGGACACGCTGGAGAGATTACATCTCTCGGCTGGCTTGGGAACGTCTTGGTGTCCCCCCGGAGGAGTTGGTGGAAGTGGCTGGGGAGAGGAGTGTCTGGATCTCCCTGCTCATAAGTTACAGTCATACAGTAGCAACCATTATTTGATATCAGAGGTGGTGACAGAAGTGGTTTTTCTGTATCTGCAGCTTCAATGCCACAGGTAAGCCATCCCTACAGGGGTTTTATTGATGGCGAAATGCAAAATTTAAAGACAAAAAAAAAGGAAAAGAAAAAACCCAATTTTAGCATTTTTCTCTAATTCTTCACTCATTTTGGGAGTGATGTTGCCTGGTGTCGATTGAATCTCCATGCACTTTTTCTTATCACCAAAGTTATTTGTGTGTGAAACGCCCACCTATTAAATTTAATGCAAATAAAGGACCTTTTCCTGAAAAGCACTCCAGATATCATTGTGAAAGCCTCTGCAAAAGAGGAGTCCTTCATCGCCAGCTGCAGATGTGAATTGTATTCTTCAAATTGGAAAAAAAACTACAGTTAATACTCTAAATACTCAACACATGTTTGTGCTCAGTTTGACTTTGTGATTTTGGATTTTTTGGTGTGCCAGCATTCAAATCTCGATTTTGTTCCATTCCTTTTTACCACTGATGTGTTTCAGCCTTTCGGAAGTAACACTAAAGAGCATTGATGGTTCATCATTTGTTCTGTATGTTTGGCTCTGTTTGGTCATCATGATGATGTTCGTCCTTGGAAGGGCTCCGGGATGAATGGGAGCATTATTTTGGGAACCGACTCAGTGGACAGAGCAAGGGGCTGCCCTTGAGCGCTGCATTTTTCAGAGCTTGATGTGATAGCAGCGCCGCCCCTGTGCTTTGGCTGATAAGCACCTCTCCTGCTGTCAAGGCCCTCAGCTGCAGTTGTGTCTCAGCCATAATACTGTCGAGGATTTACAACAGTCCAGGGGTTTGTGCTTTCTCTCCCATATTTATCTGTCAAACACACACACAAACTTTCTGACTCTGTTAGGATCTTTGCCAGGGTTACTAAAGTTCAGGTTCTCTGATAAAATTGGAAAAAAATTTTCACGATTAATTGATGAATCATTTTCTCTGTATATTGTCAAAAAAAATGATCATCACGTTTTTAGAGCCCAATGTGATGTCTTCAAATTGCTTTTTACTCAAACAAATAAAAAATGTCAGACCCTTCATTTCAGTTAGACAGTTAGACAAACTAATAAAAGCGTGTTACGATGAAGACCTGAAGCTGAAGTTTTAATTTTCTGTTCTTTTTCCTTCCACTTGATAGAATTTGGTTGAATTTGTTCGGTTCCATTCATTCTTGCTCGTCTGTATTTCCCGTAACTTCGAACATGATATTACACAAAAACCTTGTGACTATCTGTGTCACGTAGACTTAGATTCATGAATATACCCTCCTTGTTATGTCCAGGGTCAGGCTTAAGGACAGCAGTGCTATGCCAGTATACTGGCTTTCTCAGTTCTCTGGCATCCTCATTTAAGATTGTCTCCATGGTAACAAAGATGCAGTGGAGGGCCTTGGCCAAAGACTCCCTGACCGGAAAAAGCCGGGAGTTGCACCGAGCCTCGGGAGTGATGACTCAGGCTCCAAAGATGCACCACAAGTGGCGATGGATGACTGTGGCACGCCAGATTACATGCCATTCCTCCACAGGAATGGCATGAGGTGTAATGACTCGCACCTCTAGCTGTGCTATTTAGGTTTGATTCCGTCAACAACCTCTGAGTTCACACTGTCAAGGTGTATCTTTGTGGGAAGTGTGTGATAAACTGCTCCATGGCACATTAAGTTGTGGAATGAGATTTAGTGACTCTTGAGTAGTAGTAGACGTCTTAAGTCATTTGGATTATTAGTTATTAAGCTTCTAGCTGTTAGTATTAGGTTTTATAGTATTGATGCTATATTTAAGAAAGAATGAAATAATTGCTCCAAGATGTGAGATTTTTTAAAATGTTTTTAATGGTTATCTTTAGCAGTATTCACAATTAATATCCTCAATTCCAAAATACAGAAAGAGGAACTATTCAGTTTCAATGCTGAAGTGAATCCAGGTTTATTTTTTATAGCACAAATCCACAGAATGTCACAGTATCACATATTGAACTAATAAACCTTTTTTGCTATCTTTTACTGCTTCCAGGTTAATAGTATTACCAAAAACATAGACCTGTGGTGTGGACCAAGTGTTTTAAGATCATTAAGACGGTATGACAAGCTTTGGCGTCTTACCATCTGATACATCATAGTGGCTTCAGTCTGATGTTCACAGAGGTGATTTTGACTATTTTCATTGCTCATTCAGTCTTTAAAATCACATTTTTTTTGAAAAATAAATCAATATCATTCGAATTTGCATTTTACTCACTTCAGCTGTTTATAGGTTATTGCCAAGCACTTGTAACAGGCCTAAAAATGCTATATAATTAATACCTTAGTAATGTTTTCATCCATAAATAATCTTTGGTGCTTATGCAGATAAAGCTGTTGAAGTCCTGCTCTAAAATCTCTGAGAATACTGGTGAATGTCCATCTTAGTTTCCAGGGTTAGGGTTCGTCTTTTCCATATCCAAATGCTATAAAACTGAGAAAAACAGCAAGTCCTCACACTGGACATCTGTTTCATCGACTTTTGATGATCAAAACAGTATTTTGTTTTGCTTTTGTTGTGTAACATTAAGCAGTGCTGATGTGGGTTACTGACTGTATAGCATGACTGTTGTTGACAGCCATGATGATGATGATGGCGAGTGAAGCCATCTCTTCCAGCATTGCTGTGTTCTGTTGTGGCTTGTTGTAGTTGTGTTTTTTCTTTCATGTTCAGGAGAAAACAGTGATGGTTACATGCAACAGGGCTACATTGTTCTCATTTATGCAACAAGCACAAACAAGCATGAATGACCCCTGTTGGTATATACAGGCCACGGCATGTATCGTACTGCCAGTTAAATCCAGTAAGCTCTGTTTAGCAACAAGCTATTGTTTGTGTGTGCGTGGTCACCACATGATTCAATAGGTATGAGTCACAAAGAGGCTGGCCAAAAAAAAATGAGGAGAGCCAGGACACACAAACGGTCGTAATTAAAGGGTCACATCCCAACATGAGACATTCATAGCTCGGTATTGCAAGGTGACAGTGTCATTTTTCCCTTCAACCCCATCAATCTGCTCTCGGGAAGATATCTGAAGAGCTTGTTCCACCCTGAGAAGTCCAACTCCTCTCATGGCACAACGTTTAAGGATAAAATATCTGGGAGAGTTAAAAAACAGTAAGAGGCAAGTGTTTTATTTTTTCCTTCTCTGTTTTACAGAGCTCGACGCAGGAGATCGGCGAAGAGGCTGAGGATGATGCCATCTTCACCATCACACTGAGGAAGATGCAGCTCCACCAGTCGGCCAGTAAGGGACAACGGTGGCTGGGTTTGGAGACAGACGCGGCCCTGAGCCTCTACGAGACCTGCAAGGTGCGGACCATCAAGGCCGGCACGCTGGAGAGGCTGGTGGAGTACATGGTGTCAGCGTTCAGGGGCAAGGACTCCACATACGTCACCATCTTCCTCTGCACGTACCGCTCATTCGCCACCACCAAGCAGGTGCTGGATCTCCTGCTCAACAGGTACAATGAAGGCAGATGACACACCAGTGGCTCTCAAGCTGGGAAATCTTAGGTGTTAGTAATAAAAAAGAAAAGGAAGCCAAGTCAAATATTTCTTTGGCACCATCTTTGGTTATTTAGACTTTTTATCTCATTTAACTTTTACAGCTTCCTTTCACTCTTTCAAATGAATCAGTCAAAGAAAGAAGAATCACTGTTAGAAATATCTACAGCTCATGTAGATGTAGGGTGGTAACAATCAATCAGTCCAAAATGATATATCAGTTAGCTGACCAACAACCAAATCAAATCGAATGAAAGTTATAGATGAAAAATTATTCATCTGCTTTGCTACTTTTAAGTTATGCCTTTATTTTGAAGCTTTTTGCTCAGGTGCCTGTCATCAGCTTCCAAACAAAGCTAGTGGCTAGCAGACACTGACAAGTTTAATATAAATGACATTTTAGAGAACTTCTGCTTTTTTATTGATATTTTGTTCTGTAGAATGTAAAACATTTTGTCAGATGTGTTAAAAAGATTGTCATTTAAATGTCTGAAACATTTAAGGAATAAAATGATAAATACATACCAAAATTACTCAGCAACAGCAATAATGGTAATAATGATAATTTCTGATATTGATTTCAGGGCCCTGAATCAAGTGGAAATGAAATTGTATCACTGCAGACATTGTGATATCAGAAAATATCAAATCATCTAAAGAATCGATGTTATATCATATAGTGATTCTGCTGGTGATTTACACCCCTATTCATTTCAGAAAAAATGCCTGCCTCATTCTTGCCTTTGAAATATTTATGTTTTGATGAAACAGACAGATCACTAGATACAATTTAGCAACATTTATTAATTAACAATGCTCAGGAAAAGAAAGAAACATCATCCCCTATTGATGAACTATGTGATCATTGTTTCATGAATATGAATTCCTTTTTTGTATCTCAGCTATGTCAAGATAAATCCAAAAATACATGCTAAATTAAAAAAAAATTGTGGTAAAATAGATACAAGATACATTTTCAAGTAAAAGCACCTAGTGAAAACAACTGCACTAAGAGAGTCAATTGAATCATGGTTTTAATGTCAATTTTCAATTCTGAAATGAAAATTGTTAGTGTTAGTAGATTATTCTAGAGACAATATATAAGCTTTGGGTTCCTTTCTATAAACACTGAACCTGTTTCTTATATTCATTTATTTTTAGATATGCCAAGCTCCAAAATGTCCCCGCAGCCGCAGCGCACAGAGTCTCCCAGGACGACTGCACCGAGCTGAGGAAGTGAGTCTGCTGTGACCTTCGCTCTTGAGCTGCCATCATTAATCTCTGAGTGCACAGCTCCTCCCCAAGTTAAAGGGATAGAAACTGAGTTTGAAGCCTTAGCGGGTTATTTT
>KV751322.1:7122010-7143301 GCA_001698575.1 Mola mola | reverse complement strand
CATGAACTGATAAGAATATAAGAAATAATAGGGGATAAACACTTTTACTGCCTTTTATAACTTCAGATTTACCTAAAGACGTCACTGACTTTTTCAGCTTGTTGAAACCACAAGGCGCCGTTCATCCAGCTATGGGGTGTTTGTGCTCTTTTCAATATTTTCTTTATTATTTCTTTTAAATTGTTAAAATGCACTAATAATACCCATGAATAGTCTGTTCTTATTGCATTTATACATTTTGGTATGGATTTCCTTCAGTGTTGCTCAGATAATTTTTGATTGAGACAAAGACCAGCAGCCAACTTTTTTTCCTCGTCATTTAAATGTGATAACAAAGAAAAGAGTTTATTTAATTTTTACATTGAGGGTCAACGTGGTCTTCCAGGTTCTTCCACCCAGCTCGTCTACATCCAAACGAGCAACTTTAAATTGTCCATCGTGTGAATGTGATCAATATTTTATATTGGGAATTTGTATTTCTTATTTTGTGATATACGTTGTTCTCTGCGTGATGCAGCACTGTCTCGTCCATCCTTGGCGCCTGGCTGGACCAGTACTCCGAGGACTTCTGGAGCCCTCCCAACTATGACTGTCTGCACCAGCTTCTGTCCTACCTTCACCGCCACTTCACCGGCTCGGACCTGGAGCGGCGCGCCCGCAACCTGCTGGCCCACTTCCACCGCCGACAGCAGTGTGAGCCTGATCCTGATGGTATGAAGGCAGGACAGGAGAGGGACCACAGGGACTCCACAGTCAGGCAGTCGGCGTAGAAACTGCTAGATTTGTTTTTCATATGGAGAAGCTCAAAAGGGATGAATCATGCAGGCTGTCTTTCCATACTACGTCAGTGCACACGCTGTAATTGTGATTGTCGACGTTGTAGGGAACAGTTTGTTTCTTCGAGCGATAAGTCACTATCAACACACGCAAGATTGAGCACTGAGTAAAAATATAAGCAAATGTGGCAGAAAAGAAAACTCAAAACCAAAGTTGAAGAAAGGATTAAATGTGCAAGTATCAGTGTTGTGAGGAATATTTATTTATTTTTTTTTCCCAAATCTCTTTAGGGGAAAATATCGGCTGCCCTTTCGCCACACAGGAAGAGAGTGGCTTTGAGGACGAGCTTCCTGCTTTGAGTTTCCTGTCGTTTGACCCCATCATGGTGGCGGAGCAGTTCACGCTCATGGACGCGGTTAGCATGTTTCCCTTTCTTTCCTGTCAGTTCCACTCTCAAAATTTCCATCATTTTTTACAATCCTTAAAGCCTGAGGTGACATCTTCAAAGATCAGAAAGATTGTTTAGTTGACTCATTAAAAAAGAAAAAGGACACTGTTATTTTTTTGTGTTTGCTTTATTAAAACAGCTTTTATTCTGCCAATCAAATTACAGATGAGTTTTTTTGACTTTTCCTTAAACCAACATTTTTATATTAATTAAAAGGCTGGTGCTTTTGCATGTTTTTGCCTATTTACCTCTGCTGGGATTTTTCAAAGCTTAGAAAGAATTTTTAAAATTTGATTTCTGACTTTTGAGTTCATTTTGTGTGCCTTTTGTCAAAGATGTGTTTTATTGATGCAGTTTTGACTGGGACTGTTATAAGATCTTCTTTTTGGTGCATTCGTGGGAGATTTTTTAATGATCAGTGATGCCTCTACATTGCATTTTCAGTGCATAAAATGAAAGAACTACGCCAATAGTTCAGCATTGCTTAAGGTTGAAAATCCACAAGAGACAGTAAAAAAGAAATGGAATCAACAGAAACAAAAAGATATTTTAATTTCCAGCATATGTCAAGCACTAAAAACCCTGGAGTCTTCATATTATTATCATGATACAGCCAAAATTAAGAGTTTTTCTTCCCTTGCTAAGTGCAGATATTTTTATATTGCCTTTAGAGCCACAGAAGATGATGATCTAACTATGTTTATCTCAAACAACACATTCATTAGTGTTCCTGAGGAAGCATAAATTGTGAAATACTCTTTAAAACAGCCTCAACTTGACACAGCAAATTCCCTTGTCGGCCGCTGAAATACTGCTCCTGTTCTCTGTATTCACTCAGCGTTATTAATATCTCACCTCTCCTGTTTCTGTCCCTGTCAGGACCTGTTTAAGAAGGTGGTGCCCTACCACTGCCTGGGGGGAATTTGGTCCCAGCGTGATAAGAAGGGGAAGGAGCACCTGGCTCCCACCATCAGAGCCACTGTGGCCCAGTTCAACTCGGTCACCAACTGTGTCATCACTACCTGCCTGAGCAACCCGACGCTGAAGCCCAACCAGAGAGCCCGGCTGCTGGAGAGGTGGATAGATGTGGCTCGGGTGAGCGACTACCCTCTGGATTGCTCAGTGTCTTAGTGTGGTTTACTGGAATTTTTTTTAGATTTTTGAAGATATGGTTACTAAAACATTCAAGTCGAATGTTGTATGTGCTTCTAACTTGGGTATTCATTCCTGTTGCGTGCAGGAGTGTCGCATCTTGAAGAACTTCTCTTCGTTGCGAGCCATCCTCTCCGCCCTACAGTGCAACGCCATCCACCGCCTTAAGAGGACCTGGGAGGAAGTGTCACGGTACGTTCCCAGCCTGGGGTTAACAACACTGGAAGCCTGCATACATGTTGTTGCATGATTGTGTAGATCAAATGTTATTGAAGGCAAAAGGAACTGTGGGACTGTGGGTCTTTTCTGGCTTGCTGACCTCTGTGTCCATTCACAGGGAGAGTTTCCGCACCTTCCGCGAACTGTCCGAGATCTTCTCAGATGACAACAACTACTCACTCAGCCGAGAGCTGCTGGTGAAGGTGGGCCACAGCTTCTGCAGCACATAGAGAAACGGACTGGCCCCAAAACAGCCAGACATGCATAGTTTTAATGTTGATATATCAAGATTTTTTGGGGTTTTCACATTAAAATGACTCCAAATATTATCATATTGATATAATTATTATTAGTTAATATTGTCTCTTGAAGTATTTTTTTTGAAATATTACAATTGCACCTTAACCATTAGTCAGTTAATTAATTACTCAGTCAAAAACATATTTTTCAGTTGAACTCATTGTTTAAGTAATTTTGAAGACAACTTTTAAACAGTAAACCTTCGAACTCTTCTTAAAAGAAAAACAGAAGACAATATGAAGTCTGATGGGGAAACCGCATTGGGCACAGTCTTCTGACATTTATAGACTAAACAAGTTGCTCAATTATTTGAATAAATTATTTGCAGATTAGGTAATTAATCAGTTGAGTCCTTAATCAGAGTATTTGAGCTCGAGTCAGTATCGTCCAGTGCTTCTCATACTCACTTGAATTTCCAGAAAACATATTACGTTGTCTCATATTCTATCATATGTTACATAAAATTCCACATATGGTGTTAATAAAAGCTTCAGAAAAATATTAAACTGCATTAAAAGAGACAGAAGCCATAAGTGTTTGCAGATAATCAGCTCTTATTAATAGACAAATCCGTTATCAGCGTTCTATAACCTCTGTGCGTGACAGCTGAGCAGATGGCAGGTGACCTGCCCCGTCTGTAAACTTCCTTGCATCTCTCAGAGGAACATCCACAGTAACATCCTGCCGTTTTTTCCGTCACACAGCATCGATATGTTGCTCATGATGTTGAGTGCGTGGCCTTGTTGTCATCATCCATCTGATTTATGGAGTTTAATGCAGACAGGTGTCGACACTTTCTGAGTGTTTTTAGCCCATACTGATGCACTCGGTACAAGGACAGCAGGCGCTAACGCACACAGAACTGCGACTGAGCAGGAAATTGGATGGCAAGGCCACGCCTTCCATCCACTGCTCTTATCATAATAAGAGAAATGATCAAATACCATCAAAAGGTTGGATCTGTGAGAAATTGTTAGGTTTTTGTGAGCAGTGTTAAACAGTGTTGATCACACAATTTACAAAATTCTTACTTATTCTCATAAATCCATTTAATCTGAGCAGATACGATACGTGTATTTTAAGGTTCAGGGTAAAATACAATTTCATGGTCATAATCTCAGTATCCTAATAAAATGCAAATAAAGAACCATAGACAATTAACATAACTTAATTTTCATGAAAATCATCATTTTATTAAGTTTTCTTCAGTAATCCAGTGATAGCTGTGCATACACTGCAAGTAGGAACTGCTATTAGCTAACACCGCATACTGATTTTGCAAAATGTCAACCAGTATTAGCCCACAGTGGTGTCATCTCACACTTCGTAATGAAAATAAGTGTTAAGATACTTTCTGTCTCAATATGATTATTGTGATGTAACTCCATGTTAGAGTTACAGTTGTTCAATATTCTGTCTTCCATAGGCTCCTAATGAAGACATTAATATTACAAAAAGGGTCAAAAATATATGGGAGAGTTTAATTTCTCATCGATTTAATAAAACAGCTGAGTGTTGTAGTTTTTAACAGATGTTACTTAAACTGGAGAGCATATATTTTAAGTGGTGGAATAATTCACATTTACAGGAGTAGTAGGGGGAGCAGCATGTTTTAGGTAGGATTGAGGCAAAAAAGTCAACAGTGTGTGTGTGTTCATGGTAATGAAGGAACGTGCTATCGGCGGGAAAGCATGCGGAGAGCGCAGACCTTCGCCAAGGCTGAACCATTCTGTGGAATTTCAAGCAGAAATGTTGAGATTGGTCTTATCCTGCAATGGCGAAGAATCCGTTATAAAAAATTCCTTGATCCAGTCTGTGATCACCACCAGAATGTAATCAGTTGTTCCCAAGGCCATTCCCTACCTCACCTAAAAGTTCATCCATGTTTACTTTTGAGTTCTCCTGTTCACAACCTAAGAAATATGTGCTGACAAAAACATAACCTTCTTTGGAGGAGATGCAACTTGTGGCATAAGGAATTCAGGTTTGTGATGCTGATGTAAAAGGAAGTGAAGCCCTGGCCATCTGCTGAGTGGGAATCCCTGCTGACGTCAAAGGGAGGGGAAACCATTGGCAGGTGTAGATAACAGCCTCGTTCTGATGCCTGCATGAAAGACCTTCTCAAGGCGGCGCCTTTCTGTATCTGTATCTGCTGTATCTGCTCTGGCCAGTCTGAGCTCACTTTAGACGCTCAACTCAATTTACAAGGGTAGCAGAAGGCCTCTGAACATGACATCACTCTGAGGAATGTGACGAGGACCAGCTGGAGGTCGATTTTCTCCTACGTTTTCTCCGAACTTACTCTGATGTTTTTTTCTGGCCTCTGGAATTCAGCGACAGGGAAAGTTTTGAAGCTTGACAACACGAATGCGTGCGAAAAGGTCTGTTGTGTAATGGGTGTTTACCCATTATGCAACAGACCTTTTACACATCTGCTCTGAATTCCCTTTGAAGCAAAACAAAACATCCATGAGGGGAGGTTCCCACTGCAACACCAGATACCTGGACTGTCCATAATTCAAGCCAGCTGCCAGCTGCTCGTATTAAAACAGTGTAACAGTAGGAACCCAAGCATATAGGGATGATGGAAAAAAACAGTAACTCAGTTGTTTTGTCTTTTCAGACATAGATCTATTGTTTAAGAGTTACTTTCAAAATGTACACATGAAGATAGGACTATTTGCCATGGTTAGTTCTACTCAACCTGTAAAAGTCTATATTCAACAACTGGAATAATGTATGATTTTACCCTTTTTGTGATTTTCATTAATTGGGATGCATTTGTCAGATAACATACTTTGTGTATGTATGATAGCATTTTTGTTATTATTCTGCAGGAGGGTACCTCAAAGTTTGCCACTTTGGAAATTAACCCCAAACGAGCTCAGAGGAGACACCAGCAGCAGAGAGACTTGGTGAGTCCACAACCTGGAGGAACAGAAATCAAACAGTTCCCGCTTTGATTTCTTTATTTCATTACAGTACTTCTGTTCTGCTTTAGTTCACGTTGTTATGCACATATACAACCCTGACTGCTTCTTTGTAAAGCTGAGAACAAGGCAGTGTGAATTAGTAACCAGACCCCCACCTAGTGGTGAGTAAGGGCACTTCAATATGTCCAGGTTTAGAAGAAAGGGATGTTTCTGCAGAATGTCACTTCTGTCTGCTGTATTTACTGTGTCTCTCATGTGCAGGAGACAGTGTTTCTGTTTTGAAGAGTTGTTTCCTCACTTAGCCTCCATGTCTCTCCCTGAACAGGGAGTGATGCAGGGGACGATTCCTTACCTGGGGACCTTCCTGACAGACCTGGTCATGATGGATACGGCTATGAAGGATTACACTGAGGTGAGACACTCCACATGTGTTTTTTAATGTTATGTATTAGTTTTTTGAGTGTCCTTGGCAAATGTTATAATTTTTCACCATCACCTTCTAATTTTTTTTAATCTTCTTTTTCAGGGTGGTCTGATCAACTTTGAGAAGAGAAGAAAGGTGAATTAAATTTAGTGACTTATTGTAATGATCTTAAAATGTAATACTGTGAAGTGTGTAGACTTTGTCATCATCACTTGTGACCCATTAGGAGTGTGTATCTTCCTGCTCTCTGCCTGTATTTTCTTATTTTCTTGGTGTTGTTCTGTGCTCAGCTCCCACCTAACAACAGCATGAGGTCAGGACCATATTAAAAGCAGCCATGTTACACTGCTTTCTATTTTCTTGCCTCTGCTTTGGCTGTGCCCTGAGTTCCAGATTGAAGTGGCAAACAGAAAACTGGATGAAAAGCTCTTCAGCCACTTTTAGACAAAATCTGCCGGATTGAGCAGAGGCGCAATCGGAAAATGTTTTAGGAGGAGGGACCAACAGCACATGACAAATCCTACGTAGTATACCTTTTTTAAAAGAAAAAGAAGAGTGTTTTTAGAGAAATCCAAAAAAATCAACAATTCTCTTTTACTATTGCTTGCTCTGCTGTCTGCCTGCAGGAGTTCGAGGTGATCGCTCAGATCAAACTACTCCAGTTGGCCTCCAACAACTACAGTTTTACTCAGGACAGCCACTTCAGGGAGTGGTTCGCAGGCGTGGAGAAACTAAGCGAGGCAGAGAGGTTAGTCCTCAACTCATAATGCTTCTCTCCCTCTGTTTGAACAATGTGTGTTACCCCCTCAGGTGGAAAAAAGAAATTATAACCAGATGAATTTATTCTTTGTAATGTTGAAGCTGTTAGTTGCTGGAAGGAATTTCGGGGTTTGAACATAAATAAAATTCTCGAGAACCCATTAATATTTGAATGGTGAAATCATTTGTGTTTTTAGTTTTTTAAACGTATTTGCTACCATTTGCTCCCCCAATTACTCCTGTAATCCCACTCTACTCGTCTTACCCTGTAATTTACCCACATTTGGAAAAGAAATGGCTTTTAGGCCGCCTCATTTCAGTGAGGGACGTGCACAGATTTTGCTCTGCCACTCTGAACTTCTGGCAGCAGCTGCCTGGTCAAATATTAAGTTCGCATCTTGATGGTTTCATTTCAAATACAGTGTGGTGGCGTATCGAGGCAAAATCATAGAAACTGCCATTGTCCAAATACTTTTGGACCTAGCTCTAACTGAACTTTTATTAATTGGCGAATATTAGCGACGTCACTAATGTTCACTAATCAATGATAACCCACAGTAGCTTTCACCTAAACGTTCTGACTCCTGTGTGGCCTGCTGTCATGAAGCAACTGTTTCCACACAAATCCTTACAGGTCTTCACCCACGCCAAGAAAACTACAGCAGGTCTCAGAAACACTTCTTTTTATTTTGCATATTGATTTGGAATGTGATGTATGTTGCAGTCATCGTCACCTCAGAAAGCAGCAGCGGCAGCCGCTTTTAGAAATGCTTTGCCTTCGGGCAGAATCCTCCAGTATGTAGGCGGTATTCAGGGTATTTACAACATGGAAAATGAGGGAAAAGCTGTGGCTGCTGGTACACAACACGAGGAGAAAACACTGCTGTGGAATAAATACGGTGAATCTTTGTATGCAAATGAGATGTTCTAAAATCGCAAAGGATTATCATACAATAAGAAACCAGGTTCAAGCCCTGCAGAGACAGATTGGCTATATATAAACTGTGTGCAATAGTGCGGGTGGCTGTCTTGAAATATTTAAGTTATTTATGCTTATTATTTCTTTATTTAGAATGCCCTCTATTGGACAGAAGGTGCAACAGTCACATGCTTATAAACGCATTAGCAACTGCTACGTGTTTATGGACGTACAGAGTAAATATTATTGATACAATTTGAGCATAAAAATTTGAGTATAATTCAAATTTTCAAAAAATAAGGAATAATAATCGTCACTAGTCGGTTATTATTGTACAGTAACGGTACAGGATGTAGTCACAGTTAGCCTCACAGAATGAAGCGACCACCCAGCACTGATGGTTGGGTCTGTTGATGGACGTGTCAGTGCACGATCTCTGGGTCATCTGTCCCGTCGTTGTGATGAGTGCAGAATAACATTGTCTTCTTTCTTGACCTCCTTTTCCCTGCAGCTACAATCTGTCCTGTGAGATTGAGCCTCTGTCAGAGTCGGCCAGCAACACCCTCAGAGCCAAGAAAAACGGAGGCATCATGAAGCGCTGGAGCGAGTAAGTGGCAGAGCTGATCGGACATGAGCTGTGTTGTCTGTAGCGTTAGTGCTGTAAAACTCATTTGTCCCGTCACTGTTCCGTGTCCAGCCGGCAGTTGACGGAGCCTGGCTGCAGCGGCACCCCGAGCTCTCACTCCAAGTCCTTTGACCACTCGCACTACAGGCCGTACCAAGGAGGTGGGGGGGACAGCGGCGACGCCCCCAGCCTCAGAGAGCCCTCTGATTGGTCAGGGTGTAGCAGCAGCAGAAAAACTACTTGCATCTTTTCTTTACGTACAGTAATACATGCAAAACTACAGTATAAATATACTCTGGAGCAAGTATCACACATGTAGTACCCGCTCAGTGTACTTCAACACTACTGATACCGTGATCAGCTGTGCAGCGCAGTGAATTGTGTCTGCTGTCTTCACCTTTGAGTGGCTCATTATATTCCCGTGTTGGATGTCATGTTTTGCTGACAACTTTTCCTCCTTAAATTTCTCTCACTCCCCAGACGTCGACTCCCTCAGTAAAGCTTACTGTCTCTGCTTTGGGGAGAGATGCTCCTGCAGCAGATACAACCTCAACGGTAACAAGTTCATGTTTGCATTTTCATCCTCTAAACATGATCGGGCACGGATATAGATAACAGTATGAAAGTGCTTACATACACTTAATTATAATTAGATCTTTTTCTTAGCAATCCTGGGTCCAAAGTTAAATTTCTCAATAACTGTTGGATGGATGGTATGCCAAAAAAGTTCGTAAAGAATTAATTATATCCACTTTTATATATTATAGATATAGAGATATTGGTGCTGCTGAAATTATTATTAACTTGAACAAACATAAAATTGATTGATGCAAAAAATATTAAACATTATTCGGCTCCAGCTTCTCAAATCTGTTGTATTTTCTGTGCCATACCTGCACAATCAATGGCAAAGAAAGAAAAAAAAATATGTTTAAGCGCAATACCTATATTGCAAGAAGCTCAAAGGAAAAAAAAACTGCAGAATAATGATGCACTGTAGTGCTGCAAAGGTGCCTGGGACTAAAAATCTTGTTCATCAGAAGTAATAAAACATATCACATCACATATTTTAGTATTTCTATGTCACTAAAAATGAAAATTGTGATACAAAAATGATCATTTCCAATCTTTCAGTAGTAAATTACTATAGTCATCAATTTTCTGCATCACTTTTGGGCTCTTAATGATTTTCTTGTATATAATAGCCTAAATTATAGATTTATTCCAGCAGTTTAGTACTGTTTTGCTCCCATAAAGAGGGACACTAAATAAAGAATGGTCATAAAATGTATCAGCATTTGTAACCTATCCTGAATTTTAGTCCCAGTATAGATCAAGCTTGAAAAGCATTGAATCATACATCCATGATGCTACTCAACCTCATTAGACCTTATTTGGGACACGGAATTTCTATAAAACCCCTTAAATCCACAAGCCCAAAATTGGTGTATTACTGTTTTAATCCAAAGTGTAACTAATGTAATTATCGATCATGAAAATAATTCTAACTGTCCTGTCGTCACCCTCTATTGCCCACTTCAGTTCTGGGAGTGTACGTCCCTGTCGTCGCTGGACACGTCCGGCACGGGCTCCAGCTCCGGTTCAGCCTCGGGCTCCAGCAGCGCCTCCTCCTCCTCCGTCTCCTGCTCCACGCCGCTGTTGGCCTCACGCTCGCACAAACGCTCGGTGTCGGCGGTGTCGAACTACTCGACTCTGTCGCTGCCGCTGTACAACCAGCAGGTGGACGACTGCTGCATCATCAGGGTCAGCCTGGACGTGGAGAACGGCAACATGTACAAGAGCATCCTGGTGAGTTCATTTCTTCCGTCCTCTCGTTTGAGAGAAGAACTCTTTTCAAACTGCGAGCAGTTTCAGAACATTGAAATAATATGTGCTCAGTCTGGAAAAATGAAGGAAACCTAATTCCACCTTCTGATCATGTAGTTGTTTTAAAATTAATTGAAGAATTTATACAGTGACTATATCAGTAGGTAATTAAAATGAAAACACCCGAAACATGACATTATAAACCATAAGTTGTTTGTCAAATTTAAAGAAGCAATATCACAACTTAGAAGATAAGTTGTTCATTTCTGGGAGGAAAATTAGATGTTTGATCAACTGGATCGTTCCACCACAGGAGAAAGATATTGGTTTTCTGCCTCTCTGGCAACATTTTTTACTTCTTTACTGATCTGATTTAAAAAAAAAAAAACAAGATAAAACAACAGCAAAGAAATCCAAAACCTTATACGTTGTTGACTGCTGACATAGCAGCAAATAACATTTTTGCATTTTATCACTGAGAAAGCTTGTATTTTATGCATTAAAAAAACCCCAAAAAACCCCCCAAAAAACAAGTAAATTGAGACAGACCAAAAAAGATGAAGGTCTTTGATATTTGTCTCCTGATCCAGGTGACGAGTCAAGACAAGACTCCGGTTGTCATCAGGAAGGCCATGATCAAACATAACTTGGAGCGGGAGAAGACTGAGGACTACGAGCTGATGCAGAAAATCTCTGAGGACAAAGGTAACGACCAGGAAAATGCACAGGATCGGACTCTAGAACTTTCGATGTGATGCAAACAGTTGGAACGCTGGTTGTATTTTCACTGTAAAAAATAAAATGTTTTCAAATAAAATGTAGAGTTGTTCTGAGACTGTTACCAGCATCAACAATCATCTGATAAGTGATCTGATTAAAATTGAAAGAATCGGGTATCGGCAAGTACACGTCTTTGGGCCAATCCGATGTCGTGTCATTTGTAGTGGTTTTACACACAGAAAACAGTTGTTTTTAACTGCTATAAAACAGCGCCATTCCTGTTAGTGTGAGAGTGGAGTTAGAAAAAAGTCAGCAGTATTTTAAACTTGTATTTTGATGCAAGTCCTCAGTTTTGAAACGTGGCACCAGCATTTCCAAATTCAACACCACTAGTTTTATAAAAGCATTCAAAGCCACACCATAATTTGAGAAAATCCGCAAAAACAGCCCAAAAGTGATGAAGATCACCAACTTTTATTTTTTGTTTCTCAGATATGACTAAAAATCTAGTATTTCTTCACAAAGGAACAGATTTTATATTATACGTAAACATGGGTAGTAGTATACAGTAGAATTTAGATTTTCTTAATGTACGGCTACTAGATTGGCATTAAAAACCGTTGTGCTTGTAATACCTAAAAATGCCTTTGTGGCGGTCGTCGTTACTGCAGTTCATGGTGAATACGGCAGTTACCAGTAAAGCAGAGTTCGAACAAGACTAAACATTTGTTTTTCTATCATATAACTTCTAGTATTCTGTATTGGCCGAACATGGAAGAAGACATCATATTGTTATTTTATACATATTATTTTTATATCTGACTGTTTTTACTATGTCTTGTTCCGTAGAGCTTCGGATCCCGGACAACGCCAACGTTTTCTACGCCATGAACTCTACTGCCAACTACGACTTTGTGCTGAAGAAGCGCGGCTTGGGCCGACCGGTACGGGCCAAGAACGTGGCCAGTTCGACACTGCCTCGCATGAAACAGAAGGGATTGAAAATTGCTAAAGGGATTTTCTGAGGAGGGACGCCACCACTTCCTGTCGCCCTCCGACCCGTTGAACCCTCTCTGGCCTCCGTTTGCTCAGAAGAAACTTTTCTGCTGGATGCAAAACTAGAATCTGAGTTTTGGTTTGGACTGAGATGCCAGAGGAGATGAGATGAATGACCACGCAACCTTTCTGTGGATCCGCAGAAAGCAGAGGAGCACCTTTGCACTTCGTAACAGCTGCCGTGTCATCGGGACCCTGCGAAGACGATAAAAGGCTGGGTGTGTCGCAGGAAACGCCTCACGCCTCTCTCTGTAGGGCTGGAAGCAGAAGGGAGCGTGTGTGGTCTTGGTGTTACACCCTCTACCAGCCTCCGCTCTGTCTCAAAATTTCCTGTAACTGGTTGCGTCGGCTTGTGCAGAAGTGGATTCATTTCCTTTGCTGGTTCTTTACTTCTTGTTTACAACCGTTTACATCTAAACATTGTTTGTCAGCTTTCCGTTCACAAGAACAAAGTTTTGCACCTGCAATTTTTTTTAAGCCTTCATCCCTGTATTCCACTCTCCCGATTGAATGCACCACCCTCTCCTGACGTGGAGTGTACATAAATGAACAACACCCGTGAACACAGATGTGCGTCACAGCTGCGCATTAGAATGTGTCTCTATTTTTTCAGGGAACTTGAGTTGTGAGTGTACTGCCGCCTTTGCCGCCTCGCACCAGGGGTTCCCGATGTCCACAGTATTTCCAGGATCGCAGCACTGAACGTATTTTCTCCCTGACGCACTGACGCCGGGACTCATTCTCGCATCCCGACAGTGGCGACACCGATGTGAAGGGACTTGAACTCTGTTCCAACTCTGAACGCTGCCAAGTTAGACAAAACAAAACAAAAGGTCACAGAGTGTCAAACAGAAAAAAAAATCCAGCGGGCACAGCCATGAATCACATGCCAATGTTTTCTTTCTTTATCAATGAATGATTTGTAACCACTGTATCATGAAGCATGTGGCAGTCCCGTGTTCGCACTTGACTTGGAGAGAACAACCGAGCTGAAAACAACAACAACAACAAAAGAACTGAGTGTATATATCAATGAACACCGACTGTGCAGTATATTCTTTTGAATCAGATCATGAGGTTTTTTTTATTTGACTCAACACCTTTTGTCATTATGCTTTGTACATTGTTTGTCGCTCTGCTATGATAAGGTGCTGCTAATTATTCATCTGAAGAGGTCATACGAGCTGCGCTTCCTGCCCGCCGGCCTCCAAGTTGGAAGACACCAGAAACATCTCTTCTTACTCATGAGTGAAGCCTCTGAATGGGCCTCAAACAGCACTTTGACAGCTGACGTGAACTCGTGTCAGCTCTGTAGTATTCAGTTTTAATATAGCACATTGAGAAAATCCTCTCTGAGCGGATATGTACCATCTTCTTACAATGCCATCCAATAGGCAGTATAAAACTCAAATAACTGCTTAAAATAAGCCATGAAGCCAAAAAGAACAATGTCCACGATCTCCACACCATTTGCCTAAAGAGAAGTAATAGACTGGTTTCTTCCAACATGGCTGATTATCTCTCATATCCATTAATAACCACTTTCCAGATGTGCCGTTACAGGTTTGTGTGTCGCACCCGTCGAGTTGTCGCGCAGTGTCGACCGTGCTCTTATGTGCCGGTTCTGACAGCAGAGTCTTTCCTCTCTGGGTTCTCTTAAGTGTGGAAAAGGTGGATTTCTAAATGTTCCAGAGCGTGAAAACTACTCACAGCTTCCTAAATATGGCTGGAGTTGGGAATAAAGTGTTGAGTGAGGCTGCGTTCAGGAGTCCAGATGAAAGACGATGATCCTGTCAAGCTGCACATGGTGCAACTTCTCTCTGCTTTTCTGATTCTTTAAAGGAAAAATCCAACCTAAAACGCCATAACACTGTTTTGTTTTGTTTTTTAAGCAGTTCTGGTGATACATTTCTTTTCTTTTCATCAATGCGATATCACATCATTGACATGTTTCTAATGTTTAAGGGCTTCTTTTCATGGATTCAGCTCAATTTCACAACACTCACTGCTAAATTGTTTTACTCCCTGCTAGCTAACACCTCCACACAGTCTGTCACACTTTCTACTCTCGCAAGGCACATCTGCAGTTATTGTGATAACAGCAGTGGTATTTTCTCATCTTTTTGCTCTAAACATTACAGAGCCACTGATGTTGGCTGATAGCCTCTAGGACAGTGTGAAAACAGATCACACAGTGGAGGTGCCGGCTGGGAAGCACACGGATCTTAAATGAATGTAGGTGTTGAAAGGAACGTAACTGTAAATTAAGAATGAAAAAGTAATGTTTGAAACACACGTTAAAGCAGGAAGACGCATACAGCATTGTTTTAACACTGCTGCTTGTGTGCTTTTGGTTTTCAAAGGGCAAAAAAATTCAATTTGGAGGAAGACAGGCCCAGTCGGGTTTGATCAGTAGCAACACTTCCACACACACTCTCTGAGTCCCGTTGCCTAGCCCTCTGGGAAATGTAGGAAATTGCTCCTTAGCAAAGGTGGGGTCGCCCAAAACGGAATATCTGAGGTTGGATTTTTCCTAAATTGCCTTCGTCTGTTTGTTTTTTTTTCACCTGCACGAAGTTTATAATTCCCTTAAAGATCAAATCAAAAAAAATCAAAAATCCCCCCCCACACACACACACACACACACACCCTCACCCTCAGATTAAAAAAAAAAAAAAATCAGCCAGAGCAAAATGGTGCCGAGCAGCAGGAGGGACATCATCCAGCTGTTGTGTATGTATGTTGTTTGTGCCCCATCGCTGTCGTACATGGTGACCTTTGACCCTCTCATTCTGCCCTCACTGCCTGTCGATCAGTGCGTCCTGTCCAGCACTGTGAACTGAAGGAAATGTCTCATTGCTCCCTGACTTGACGCTAATTGTGCCAAAAAATAACGAGAGAAAAAAGGTTTCTAGTAATGGCTGACTTGTCTGCCTTTCACAGTGGGGGGGGGGAGTTTGTATGTTTACTGTTGTTGCATATTTCTGGGGGGGAAAGGGAGGTGTAAGAATATGAGAAAACAGTGATGTCTCGAAACGTTGGACTGTCATCCACAAATTTTGGAGCAAATGTGTCAGGAGCTGCAAGAGAAGCTGTGGTAGAAATCTCACCTTTTCAGGGTAAAATAACTGCCGAGTTTGCAGATATTGCAAACCCAAGTTTGTATGACAGACATCAGAACAATTTTTATTCCAACCAAACTCCGTATCAGAGGCGCCACTGAAAACCTGGATTATAAGAAGCAAACAGAGAATCTCACTCTCAATGAACAGTATTTGCAGAGTACAAGGCAGCATGATTCTCTGATTCTGAATACACCCCAGCAAAAAGACTTCATGGTGTGTGAGAAGCTTGTTACACTTGACCAGTGTTTAAACACATATTTCCTCTATCTGGTGCTTAACATTTTACATTTTGAGACATTTTTGCTTTCTTTTTGGACATGTTTCAGGGACTACAACCACTTGAACTGCGGTGAAAACTCAGAAGCACTCAGCAGTGCAGAGCCTCTATTCCTCTGTTAGTATTCTTTTAGAGCAGCTAGCTACGATTTGCAGGACCTTCCACAGTGTGTTCTGGAATCTTTTACTTGATGGCACAAGTCCAGCGGTGAGTCCCTGACTTAAAACACCTGGTCACATTTCTAAACACACCTTGAATGCAGCGATCGTGTTTGGTTGGAATAAAAATGTTAACATTGCTGGGTCTTTAATGAAAACACACCCAAACACAAAGCCTGTCTGTTACACAGTAATGGCAGATTTCCTGCAACGGCTCCATCCTTACATTGAGTGTGCTTGTGTCCTTTGAGAACGTTGTGAACGTGAGTGAAACTCTTAAACGAATGTTCTGACCCGAGGTTGATGTTGGACTGGTCTATGTGTCGTCGTGGCCCCGTGTTGACAATGACGTACCTTTTGTGATTCGAGCTGATTCTGTGCGAGTTTGAAGAAAAAGGCTGCATATACACGAAAAATACTAAAAACTGGAAACCAGCTAGTGTGGTGTGTCCTTTTTTTGGTTCCTGTTTTGTTCTATTGCTTTTTATGTTGCTCCCCTGATCCGTGTTTGGGTGCCACTTTGCATTTTAACAAAAGAATTTCAGAGCTTTTTTATAACTGCAGTCTCTTTCTTTTACTTTTCCAGATTTCCCCAAGAAACAAAACACAAAACCCATGTAGGATACAAAACTGTCCTTGATTATGTCTTTGTTTATTTATTGATCTGCATATAAAGTTTTTTTTTGTTTTTTTTGCATTGTACATTCTCTCCTTTCTTGGTTATAGATTAATATATTCATGTATATACAAATAAACATTAAGTTGGTAAAAGTAAAGAGACTTCCGTTTTTATTGTAGTCCTTGTGTAAAGGTTAAAAAGCGGAGATGAAATTGTGCTTCTGCAAAATGTCTGCATGACACGCCAGTTTAATAATTATGAAGTAGCATAACATTGGATTTCAATCTGAAATCAGAAAATCTAACGAGAAAAATGAGCATAATAATAAAGGTTAAATTGTAAATAGGCTTATATATCATACTATTAGTATAACAACTAATAACTTTTCAACACCTCTGTTACTAGACACTAGACACTTTACCTCCTCCTACTTGCACTAAACTGCATTCTGCACAACATCTGTACATACTGTTAGAATTCTACAACTGCAATACTGTGTATATTTTGTACTTTTATTTTTATTTTATTTTATACTTGTGTTATATGTCCACTGGTCCTGTACCAGAACAATATTGCTGCTGTGACAAATTAATTTCCCTTCGGAAATTAATAAAGTTATCTCTATCTCTATAAAGAGAGAACATTGAAGACATTTTGATAAAGATACATCTAAAATACAAAAATTAACAGTGACTGATTGTAAAGAATTAATACGCCCCCTTCCATTAAAAGAAGCTTAAAAATAAGTCCATCAAATTAAGATATTAAATACAAGATATATAAAAGTAAATATGTAATAGATTATGATTCATTGGATTTGACACACAAACGTTGGTGTAACTGTAGATAGATTGATCAAACGTCATCTTTGAGCGACCGGAAGTTCTTGCCTGCCGCGCCTGCGCAGTCACACATAGCTTTGTTGTTGCTTTTCAGTATGGCGCTTAGCAAGACGTTTGGACAAAAACCGGTCAAATTTCAGCTCGAGGAGGATGGAGACTTTTACATGATTGGATCTGAGGTTAGTATTTTACAACCTAAACAACCCTGTGCTTAAATCGTCTCCTTTCTCGGCAGAAATGCAACGTTTCTCCCATTAGCTCGTACGATAGCAGCTAGCCAGCGAGCTTAATATGCTAGCAAAGAAGAAGGAGAGCGCTGAAAGTCTCATTCATTTGTATTGTTTTTTTTTTTTTGTTAATGTAACTAGGAACAAGTTTGGAAATTAAACATTTCAATTTATTACGTGGACACGAGTGAATTAATTCTGACCTGGAAACGTTCCTACGGGTTCTTCGCCTGAGCTAGCTGAACAATTAGCTAACAGATGCTAACAGCGGTTATCCAGAGTTTGACTAGGTTAAGGTGAACATACATCAGTTACATATATCAGTTTACTTTCTAAGCAAGTCAGTATAAAATAACTAAATTTGTCGTGCTGATTAATGTAAAAACAATTGACAAAGTTTTCCTTGTAAATGTGATAGTGCATTAAGGTCGTTATTTATAGATTTTAGATCACATCAATGTGTATAGAAATCAGTTCATGATTATTAGAATGTAGAACTCAACCAATGTATTGGTTCGGCCGATAGCGGCCTATCATAGATGTATCGATATCGACCAATATTAAAAAGTTTTTTTTTTTTTTTTAAAGAACACAGTGCAGAAGTAGATTTGGTGATTTATATTTAATCACCAGTGAAGGTTACTGTTTCAGTGCATTGCTGTCATTGAAGTCAGAATCAGATTTATTGGCCAAGTTTGTGCATACAAACAAGGAATTTGACTCCGGTTCAACCTTGCTTTCAATATACAAAATACACTAAATAGAATGAAGTATAAAATAAGTAGACTAAAGTTAAAAGTCTGTGTCCAGTTCAATGTAGGTGATGATTAGTGCAATCATAAAGAGTGTGTATTTCAAACAGTAGATACAATGAAGGGGTGTGAAATTATGCATATGAGGTAGAGAGTTATTGCAAGTTTTCCTGACGCTCTGTGACCGGTACGAGTTCATCAGAGCAACAGCCTGGGGGAACAAACTGTCTCTGTGTTGCCTGGTCTTGGCGTACAGCGCTCTGTATCGCCTACCAGAGGGGAGGAGGTTAAACAGTTTGTGTGCGGGGTCTGCAGAAATATTACCTGCCCGTTTCCTGACCATTGATGGATGGACTTCTAAGTCATTAAAAGTTAATTGTTTATCTGTTAAATATTATTTACCGTTACATATCTAGGTTACAAATGTTTCATAACCCCTTTTGAATGATAACAGGAATTTTTTTATATCGATATATCAATATATATCAATATCAGTATTGGTTCCAAAACTTCCATATCATTCGGGCCCTAATTTTGATCATTTAGATCCTTGAAATGTTACAAAACCTTTAAAGTGACGGCCAATTTTCTCTAACCCAAACTTAAGAATAAACAGTATGATTTACAGTTTGTTATTATATATAGCACATATCTGTGAAAAGTATAACTGTCTTTAATAAGCTTTGTTCAGCCAAAGAGATTTGCCCTCATGATTCTTGGTTGTGTTTTGTTGCTACATCTGCTTCTGTGTTAAGGTGGGAAACTACCTCCGCATGTTCAGAGGCTCCCTGTATAAAAGATATCCATCATTATGGAGAAAACTGGCATCAGTAGAAGAACGGAAGAAAATAGTGGAGTCATCACACGGTCAGTAGAGTGCTGTATAAACACATGGAGGTAGAACGGGTTGTGCCTTTGAATCCTCCTCAATATCTCCATGCACTAAAATGACAAGCTGTGTTAGGTTTTCAAATTTAGCTCTGCAACGATTAATCAGCTAGTCAAATGAAAGAAAATTAATTGACAGCTACTTTAAGAATTGAATAAATGTTTCAAACTCGTAACAAAAAAAACAATTTAACATATGTTGTTTCTAGTTTCTTAAATGTGAGAATTTGCAGCTTTGTCATACATTTTAACTATTGGTTGGAGTAAAGAGGCATTTTAAGATGTCACTTTGGGCCCTGAAAAAAATGTGATGAGTGTTTGTCATTATTTTTTTTGACACTTCTGAGACTAAATAATTGACCATGAAAATATTCAGCAGATTAATCAATGATTGAAATCACAAATTGAACAGTAAACTACGATAAAAAATGTTTCTTTAGTTCACCATTCTCTCCAAATCCCACATTTTTGGTTAACACAGGTTCCACTTTACATCCAAACGTTTCTTTTTAAGCGTAACTTTTTAAGAGCTCTAATTTAGCGTTTAAGCGACTTTGTTGTTTGTTTTGTGATAGGGAGTTGTGGCCTTAGTGGCTGTCTCTCCGTTGATTTGAGCTGCTGTTTTTTCTCATTTAGATCACGGCTACACACAGCTTGCGACTAGCGTGACGCTGTTGAAGGCTTCAGAGGTCGAGGAGATCCTTGACGGAAACGATGAGAAGTACAAAGCTGTCTCCATCAGTACCGAGCCCCCCGCCTACCTCAGGTATGTCCACTGCAGTCACTTCTGAAAGCACGGATCCAACATGGATCTTCTAATATTTGTGCCGGAAAGAACATGTGACCTTGTTAACTAGAATGTTGCTCCTTTTACCTGTTTGCATTATATCACACACACTTAGATTTTGCGGCTTGTTTACCCGTGGGTGTGTGTTTAAATTAAACACTAGTTTCAAGAAATAATCTGACCTTTTAGAGCTGTAGGCTTTAGGAATATTTGGAATTCACCTTTTTGGCGCAATATGACTGGTTGTCATTTAATACCTAATGGCTGCGGCACTTCCTTTTGTTTCTTGTTGTCGTGTGGCTGTTTGTCACACAGAGTAGACAGGCTCTGTTTAAGAAAGAGAAAAAAAAGAAAGAAAAGAGAAAGACGACCTAGCTGTCACAAGGAAGTGACGATTCTGTCGACCAGTCAGGGAAATGCAGTGGGTGTAGCCCCCCCCCCGTTATTGTACAGGATAACTCTGGTTGGTAGCCCAAATGAAAGGTGACTAAACTGGCATGGTACTGTTCGCTAGTTAAAGGCACAGTTCACTGCTTTTGACAATGGAAACGCAAAAAAAAAATGCGTACTGTACCAAACTGAACTGAACTGTACTGCTTGGTGAAAACGGAGCTCTAATGATAATTCCCTTACACCTCCTTCTAAACCACAATAGAAATTATACTGAAGATTATGTTGGTGGTATTAAAAACAAATTGAATGCATTATTTTGAGGTAATTTTAATATTTTTTACGATATGTCTTGTGTGTGTGTGTGTCTCCAGGGAACAGAAAGCAAAGAGGAACAGTCAGTGGGTTCCCACGTTGCCCAACAGCTCTCACCACCTGGACGCTGTGCCGTGTTCCACCACCATCAACCGCAGCCGACTGGGCCGTGACAAGAAGAGGACCTTCCCACTGTGGTGAGCAACCAGAACCTGCACGGTGTCTGAAATGACTTTCTCAAACACTCAAAACACTCAAGGATTCACTGTTCACTGAGGTGTTGATCTGGGACACCATTCTTATTTTGTGTTTATAGTTTGGTTTGGGTTTGTGATTCGTGGATTTTCTTTGCAAAAAGTACATTTATATTCAGTTGTGTAAATTTCAGAAGCCACCACATAGAGCACACATTTAACGCTTAGATTTCTGTCTCCAGTTAAGAAATGGTGCATTGATAGCAAATTGTGCGTGATTTTGGACACAGCCAGGAGCTGCTTGGACAGAAGGGAGTATTGCTGCACAATAAAACAATCACAATATGGGATTCAATAAAAATTGATTTCAATAACCCGATAAGCTTTAGACATTTTTCCTGCATAGACCTATCACACAGCGGAAAAACACATGCACAGGGAGGACCAGGTCGTGTTTGTACTGTGACTGCATCCTAACAGATGACCAATCTTTACATTTTGCCGAGATATGTTTTTATTATAAAATATATTCTAAAATAATCCATTTCCATTTTTTAA
>KV751322.1:7103960-7121823 GCA_001698575.1 Mola mola | reverse complement strand
AAAAGTAACCACCACATACTGCAAGACAGCTTATTTTTTTGATATTCCTGTAAATTAAAGAATACCTAAACCCCAAACCTGCAGTTTTCAGCTCAAAAACATTCATGTTGTCTTGTAGTCATGTTGTTGTTTGCTTCTGGTGAAGCTCTTGACCTTCTAGTGCCAGTGTTCGAATGTTGTGTTGTAAATATGCTTAGTGATTCCCTCCTATAAATTAAAACCTGCTTTTGTGTTAGATTTTTTCATAAGCAGATCTGTGAGGTACATGACCAGTCTTTACTCTTTCAAACAAAAAGACGTAATGAAATCAAATTAGCATTTTAGTTTCTCCAAACCCAGCTGATAATACTGAAGTGTTGGGATTTAGTGTCTTGCATCAGCCACCTGCGTTTGTTCTCGCCCAGCTTTGACGACCATGATCCAGCAGTGATTCACGAAAATGCCACCCAGTCTGAAGTTCTGGTTCCAATCCGTCTGGACATGGAGATAGAGGGACAGAAGCTCAGGGATGCTTTCACGTGGAATATGAACGGTAATGGTGTCAAAGCAAAGTCGTCATGGCATTCAAGAGAAATGTCAATGAAAAAAGTTGATGAGTATTCTGAAATTTGTCGGGCCACGGAAACTGCAGAGAAGTTGATGACGCCCGAGATGTTCGCCGAGATCCTTTGCGACGACCTGGACCTCAGCCCGCTGGCATTCGTGCCTGCCATCGCCTCAGCCATCAGACAGCAGATCGAGTCTTACCCGACAGACAGCATCCTGGAGGACCAGGCGGACCAGAGGGTCATCATCAAGGTGAAGCTCCACGCTGCCAGCAGCTCACCACGCATCCTCCGGGGTGATACTTTATCACACAGAAAAGTCGTTCATCAAGGGTTCTGCTGTTTTCCAGTTGAACATCCACGTGGGGAACATCTCTCTGGTGGACCAGTTTGAGTGGGACATGTCTGAGAGGGAGAACTCTCCAGAGAAGTTTGCCCTGAAGCTCTGCTCTGAGCTCGGCTTGGGCGGGGAGTTCGTCACCACCATCGCCTACAGCATCCGCGGTCAGCTGAGCTGGCACCAAAGGACGTACGCCTTCAGGTATGGCCTCACTCACACGCAGCCAGATGTGGGATTAGAAGCATGTTTTCCTGCTATCTTGCGCAGTGTCATATAAGGTCCTAAAAGTCTCATAAAGCTATAAAAGATAAGTACTCACTCTTAATTTACTTCACTTCCAACAGTTATTTTCACAGTCCATTTATCTTTCCACTCATATAAACATTTACCGGTGTGAGACGTATACACATCCAAATGTTCCAGTTCTTACAGGCACAACCCAGCTATCTTATTCAGGTTTCTCATTTCTGGAATGAGGGGTTTAAACAGGTTATGCTGACAGGCGTAAGCTGTTTACATGAGTCAAAGCCTTACCGGCATGTGTGTGCATGTAAACATGGCCATAGAAAACATCCAGTCGGATTCAGATGATAGCTAAAAACATGACCCAGCCAGGGGGTTACAGTGGCAAACAGTCAAGGAATACTATGAGAAGTAAACTAAATCGTCACACTGAATAACAGAATGTTTTCCTTCTTGCTTTTCTTTCGACAGTGAGAACCCCTTGCCCACAGTGGAGATAGCCATTAGAAACACAGGAGATGCTGACCAGTGGTGCCCCCTGCTGGAGACCTTGACAGACGCTGAGATGGAGAAGAAGATCAGAGATCAGGACAGAAACACAAGGTGAGTGTTGGTTGGTTCCATGGGCCTCCATGATCCAGCCTTTCTAATAGATCATCATCGCATACAATTTGATCATTTCTGAACTCTGATGGAACCAGAAGGGTCATTCATTGAAACCAAATTATCCACAATTGTGTGGCTGGATCCTAAGAACGTTTTCATTTCTTAAGAATGACTAAAATGATTTGATTATCTAAATAGTTGCTCTAGTAAGATCATCAATATACCTTTAAACAAGAAATGGATTCATCAAGCAATCGTTGCACCTGTAGTCAACTCACATTCAGTGTAAATTGACATGTTTCTAATTAGAAACCTCTGCTGGAATTTCACATTTTAGTCCCACAAAACAATCGTTACGACTTGTTCAATTCAACAGAGACTGTAAATAGAGAATCTTAGTATTGATTAGCCCCGAATGGCATTGATTTAAACTAAAATGCCCAATATTATCTGATTCCAATGTGAAAATTTGTTGCATCTATGTTTCATATCATCGTAAATTGTTTTCTTGTTTTGGATTGTGAAGCTAATAAAACAAATTGCTGTAAGTACATAATTATAAGTAATAATGGTGCAGGAAAGACAAAAAAATGAATTAAAGCTTATCCTCAAATATGAGATCTGGCTATGTTTGATAAGAGTAAACTGTGGTAGGTTTTGAGTCTTGTTCTGTTTATCCACAGGCGAATGAGGCGACTGGCGAACACAGCACCTGCGTGGTAGACGAAGCGGCATCAGCGCCCCCTACAGGATTGGTGCTCATCTGATCGAAGAGAGTGATTTGTCCCTCCATCAAGCGCTGGATTTCTTTTCTGCTCCACCCAGGTTCTCTGTCAGCTGTTCACTTTGTTTATTTTTATTGTTATTATCATGTTATGTCTGGCAAAGCCTCCCCCCGACAGAAAACGTCCCTTCTCTGTGCGTCTGTTCCCACCTTTGGCATGGAGAAGCTGCTCGCTCACTTTGACCACTGACTCTTTACCTGACCACAGAGGGAGATGAAACCACACAACCAGGCTCAGATAATATATTGTTTTGTTGTATTTGTTGTCTTTTTGTACATTTTAATAATTCTTACAAAATAAAAAAAAGTGAAATGTCTTGATTTTCTGCCTGGTTATGTTATGTAACGATTAAAAGAATAATTTGTACTTCAGGACTTTTTCTAAAATTAACTTACATCTGTTGGCAAAACAGTTTTTTTTAACATTTTAATTTACGGAAGACTTACAAAAAAGCCTACCTAGAAAAATTAATTGGATATTAGTCACTATACTTTACACATTCTGTTCTTATGTCTCCCAGTTGCAATTACCATGTCGGTCTGAACTTATATAACGTATGTAGTGACAAATAGCCTTATCATGTGGTGAAACATCGGGTAAAGCTCAATAAAAGATGGCAAACAGTGGCACATGGAGGAGTGAAGTGGAAAGTACCAGTGGACAGGGAGCAGGTTATAACTTGTAATTAACTCATCTATAAAAATGAAACAAAAGCCATGGTCCAATTACATCAACTACTGTACGTAAGCACAAGCTGAAGTGTGTCGAGTTATTTTTCATTCAGTCATGACACACTTGAGAGTGTGGAGTAATGCAGCTTTTAAGGACAATAACACAACCACCTGAAAGAGATTCAGGCTTCAAGAAAACAGCAGTCGGTAGATCTGACCTGATTAGAGGGGTTGTTGCTACAGCGAGCCCCTCGCCATCTTAGACCCAAAAAAGTCTGCAGCCTCACAACACCTTAAAAATAAATGAGAAATCTGTAAGGGTGCTGCAGTCTGAATTGACTAAAAGAGGCAGAGGAATCATCACCGAGCACATAACTCCAGAGTTTGATGCAATAAACTGACATGACAGTGAGGTAAAAATGTTTATTTACATTTCATATTTCAGATAAATATTAGACATTAACTATTGGAATTATGCTGGATAAAAATGCTCTGCACTTGTGGGTCTGTTCACTCCATTCACGGTAGTAAGGACCAATAAACTATTGCAGCTGAAATTTGAATATAACAAAGAAAAACAGTACAAGCAAGTATGAAAAGTAAAGGACAGAACTGTAAGTGAACTGACCCATCACAGCACGTATAATTTTTATCAAATACTGAATTCAAATTAGAAAATGTTAAATATTAACATTTTGTGATAACACAAAACATGGACGTGCACAGAATGTTACTCTGTTATCAGGCAAATTGACATAAAGTTCATACAGTTGTAGGTTTAGGGAAGGTCCAGCCTTCAGGCAGGCACATTTAAATGCATTAACCGTATGGACTGAGGCGCACAGCCTTATTTCAAGAACCAATGCGATGACAAAAAAGGCTTCCTGCGACAGGAAAAGTTCCTTGTTCTGCAGAACAAGCCCACCGTACCACAACAGACACTGTCACAGTACCGCATGTCTACACTGGTACCATATGTTCACATTTTGGTTCACTGAGGGACAGATGAGGTCCTCTGGTCCTGGTCAGAAACTTAAATAGATTAAATCAAAGATGCTGGAATAAATTTTATTTCTGCCTCTGGCTTTCTGGCACAAGTCCTCAACTAAGAATATACTGTATATGTAAGAATAGTAAACAAGAAAACAATGAGAAATTCTTCAACTTGGTTTGTATTTTTTGACCCTCCAAGGTGTAGAACTATCTCAAACTTTCCGCCAGCAGCTCCAAGTTTATGATGAAAGGAAAGCTGCTTTCTGCCTTGACTTGGTCTCAGTGGTATTACATTTGGGCTTCTTCTGAAGTGTGCCTGGCTGCAGCCTTCGAACACTCCCTTTTCATGCTCAGCTGGACCATTTGCAGAACCCGGAACCTGGAGGGAGCTGCTCATTGTCTGACGGACCGTCCAGAGGAAGGAATGAAAACATGGTTTTATCCAAAGTGGGTCTTGGGTCAGGGCGTTCAAACAGGCGGCTCCAGCTTGTTGGACAAGGCGGTTAACACCTGGTCGAACTTGGCGTACCGCAAGGCCTGCCTCTCCTCGGCTCCCCGGCTCCCCCACAGCAGCCTCATCTGGAAGTCGGTCAGGAAGAGCTCCAGGATCTCTGCCTTCTCCTGGAAGCCTGCAACACCAAAACATCATCAACTTCTACAGCAGAGATTAGAATTCGCTTTTAATAATTCAATTTCTACTGATTTATTTGCTCCAATTTTAGCTATTAATGTATTTGAATTTTACTTCTCCAAACCCTGAAGTCAGAAAAAAAACACAAATATACGCACTGGGAGAGCGCAGACCTCCACCAAGGCCAAACGTGCTCAAGGTCATTTGGCGAGAAAAAGAGCAACATGTTGTTAGCATCGGTTTTGGCTATTTGTTGGACACTTGGTTTGGCTACAAAATGACACTATTTACACTTCTGTATGTAAATGCCTTCTGGCGACACGCCAAAACTGTGATTAACCTTTCTGGGATCTTGACCTTTGACCAATAAAGACCAAAGGTTAATCATTTGTAGTCAGTGCCAAATGACACCAGCTGGAGCTCTCTGTCAATTCAATAAGGACTTATTCCAAAAAAAAGGTTTTTTCAACCTTTCAGTGACCTTGACCTTTGGACACCAAAATCTAATCAGCTGTATGATAGATTATGATACACATTTGACAAAAGTTTAATCAAAATCCATCCATAACTTATCATTACTTGTAAAGTTATTCTGTTCAAAAACAAAAAAATAAACTAACAAATACCAAAAAACAAAAAATGTTTGTTTTAATCTCCTTGATGGCGGTAATCATTTTATTGATTTTCAAATTAGTTGGAGGGTGAATATTTGCACTTCTTCATGATGAAGTCTTCATCAACAACAGCCATCATTTTCCTACTCACACTCGAGTTTTCTCTCAGCATTGGAGCGGTAGATGCCCCCCAGCTGAGCGATGGTCCGGGCGGCCCCCAGGTGGAACATGACCACGTCCACCCCGACCTCCAATGTCTCCCATGGCTCAGTCCCCTCACCCACTGCCGCGCTCTTCTCCAGCAGAAACAGGAGAGGCAGGACATGGGGGAAGGTGGTGTTGGCCAGCGAGCAGCTTTCTGCAGGACGGAGTTAATGGCAGATGTACAGTATAAAAGACGGCGCGCTCGGAATAACAAAACTTTGAAACATGGAGGATGACTTTTACCTCTCCCATTGTTCAGACTTTTCATAAACGGCCTCAGAGTTTTCTCGTATAGAATGGCACCCTCTGTGTGTCGCTGCCGTAATGCCGTCCACGTCTGCTCCAGACGGGACACCTGAGAGGCAGATGAGCACCATTAAAGGGACGACTTTAAAGATTCAGACAATACTGCAACTAAAAACATTCAAAAAAACCTTTATCAACATAATGGGAAGAAGTAAGAGTCGTGATGCAATGCTCAAAATGTACTGTAGGGTATAAAAGAGTCTCTGGAATTAGTACGCTAACCAACTACCTCTGGACCATTTTTTTTGTAATACCACATATGATTTGAGAGGTGATAGTGAGTCACTGTGGCCGCCATGTTCGCTTTGAGAATGCTGATGGAGAAATCTAGAGATGGTCAGAAAGAGTTGCATTGTGTCTTTGTGAATTTAGAGAAAGCCTAAGACAGGGTGCCGAGGGAGGAACTGTGGTTCTATGTGAGGGAGTCTGGAGTGGCAGAGAAGTGTGTTAGACTGGTGCAGGATATGTATGAGAGCAGTATGACAGTATCAAGGATCACAGACTGCATCAACGATCGGCCCTGAGCCCCTTCTTGTTTGCTATGGTGATGGGACAGACTGACAGATGAGGTCAGGCAGGAATCTCTGCTGACGATTATGTTTGCAGATGACATTGTGATCTGTAGTGAGAGCAGGGAGCAGGAGAAAACCTGGAGAGGTGGAATGAAAGAGGAAGACGAAAAGAGGAATGAAAGTCAGTCCTTGCAAGACAGAATATATGTGTGTGAATGAAAGGGAAGCAAGTGGAACAGTCAGTTTACAGGAAGTAGAGGTGGAAAAAAAGGGCCATGAGTTTAAGTACTTAAGGTCAACTGTTCAGAGCAACAGGGAGCGTGGTAAAGAGGTGAAGAAGCGAGTGCAGGCAGGGTCCTAGGTGGAGTGGGTGGAGAAAAGTATCAGGAGGGATCCATGACAAAAGAGTAGCAACAAAAGTGAAAGAAAATGTTTACAAGAGGGTAGTGAGACCAGCAGGGTTGTTTGGTTTGGAGACGGTGGCACAGACCAAAAGACAGGAAAAAGAACTGGCGGTGGCATATTTAAAGATGTTGAGATTCTCTTTGGGATTGATGAGGTTGGACGTGTGCAGAGGAAGGACAGTGAATATACTGGTTGAACGATGCTCAACATGGAGCTACCAGGCAGGAGGCAAAGAGGAGATTCATGGATGTGGTGAGAGAGGAAATGCAGTTAAGTCGGTGTGAGAGAAGAAGATGCAGATGACAGGGAGCGATGGAGGAGGATGATTTGCTGTGGCGAATCCTAGAAAAAGCTAAGTAAAGCCGAAAGATAGAAGAAAAACCCCTTTAGCTCTACAGATCATAACATCACTCTTTGGCATTATACAGTTAGGTCCAGATGTATTTGGAAAATGACACACTTTTTATAATTTTGCCTCTATACACCACCACAATAGATTTGAAATTAAACAATCAATATGTGATAGAAGTTCAGACTTTCAGGTTTAATTTAAGAGGTTCCTGTCAGCAGTCACATGATCAATAAACAGCAGTGAGCCCGTTCCATTGGCAGCCATACATGTCCATGCATAACACTGCCTCCAGCATGTTTGACACATGATGTGGTGCTTTGGATCATGAGCTGTTCTTCTCCTTCTCAGACCTTTCTCTTCCCATCATTCTGACACAAGTTTATCTTGGTCTCATCTGTCCAAAGAATCAGATTCCACAACTTGGGAGGCTTTTTTAAATATATTCTGGCAGAGTCAAATCTGGCCTTCCTGTTCTTGAATGTTACCTGTGGTTTGCACCTTATTGTAAACATGTTGTACAGGTTTGCAACATGTTGTAAACCTTCTGTATTTATATTCACCAAAGCTGCTCTTGATTGTGGACTTGGAAAATTATTCAATAACCTTCTCTGGATTATTCTTGACTTGTTACAATACTGTGAAAGTATTTTTTGTTTTTTTTAAACCAAGGAAAGGGTTCTGCTATCATCCACTTTAGTTTTCTTCAATGTTCTTCCAGGCAGTTTGATGATGTTGAGCTCACCAGTGAATCCTTTCTTTTTAAGAATGGACCAAATTGTTGATTTGGCCACTCCTATAGTTTTTGCTATCTCTCTAATAGATTTATTTTGTCCGGCGCTTGCAATGATATCTCCAGTCAAATAGCTGCCAAATGCCAAATCAGCACCTTTGACCCCCTGAAAATGGAGGTACTCTGCATAAAATGACTATAATTCCTAAATGGTAAATGCCATATTTTTTGAATCATCTTAAATTGTACCTGAAAATCGGCACTTCAATCACATCTTGATTGTTTTATTTCAAATTCATTGTGGTAGTGTATACAGGCAAAGTTATAAAGATTAACTCAGTCAAAAGCCTTAGAAGCATCAACAAAGCCAATTAAAACAGAGAAATTCTATACTCCATAGTTTTTAACCATTTCTTGCAGTGCATGGATACACAAGTCAGTACCATGCTTGGTGTTAAAGTCAAACCGGTTGTCCGAGGCACACAAACATATACTCTATCTAATAAAATTCTTTCTAGCAGTTTGGATAACACACTAGGTGGAGCAAAAGGTTGATAACTATCCAGCCTTCCCACCGTGCCTGCTTTGTCCTTAATAACAGGTAACAGGGACCAGAATAACAGATAACATGGAGTCTAGCAAGTCAGTGAAATGAAGGGAAAGAAGTGCTGCAACCTTTTGGCTTTGTTTTTCAGGAGGTCTGCAGTGATTATTTCTGGTCTGCTGGCTTTGTTATCAGTTATGATTTGATGTTTCTTGCTGCCATGGTCTTGCTACAGCTGAGCTAAACTAGCTGCAACATGAACTACAGCCGGATGCCACACGTTAAATAGTTAAGTATTGTTTTCACCTGTTTTCGGGGTAATTGTCAGTTAGAAATTACCTTTATTCACAACAGTTAATGTTCACCTTAAGAGATTAGTCTAGATTTGAAAAGTTCACAACACATTTTTTTGTTTATTCCACATGTTTATGTGTACAACAGTGACATTGGGAAGATGTGAAATACCTCATTCAGACCATGGTACCATGAATATGTATAGTAATTATTAATAATGTACACTTATTTCTGCCAGGAAACAGGCATTTTAACTTGGCTCAAAACACATTTGACCACCTTTGTAAATATTGCCCCTTGATCCCAGCTTTGGACTGAACTTTGAACGAGATAGAGAAATGAATGGCTAACACACCTATACACAGTGAGACCTAATGCACACTAATAAAGATAAGATAAGGCAAAGATCATATCTAACCTGTCAACACATAAAATTAACTCTAACATGGATCATCTCTTTATGGTTTTATAACACCAATTAAATATATGCGTTCAACCTGCTTAGAAATGTACGTGTTTAGTGTTTATTATGTATAAAGGTAAGAGGTTGGACTGCAGGGTCTATTGCAGATCAAACACTGTTTCCACTTGACCAATAATGTAACCAAAAATAATCTCTTAAAGGAAATAACCAGCCTGTGGGATGTGTGTTTTACCTGTGGCAGCTCTAAGGCTCTCATGACGGCAGCAAAGCCAAACATATTTCCCATGGTGCTTTTGAGCTCAGCAGCGATTTGGATGATTTTGTGCAGCAGGCCGGCCCTCTCGTCGGTCGACCCCGTGCAACCCAACACGTCGACAGCCAGCATGGTGGCCATGGTTTGGAACCTGGAGGAGAGGTTGCTGATGTTAAAAGTTTAGTTCATATCACACTAGCATCATCATATCAACCCGTACGCCACCAGTGGGAAGACAAAATCATATATTATTTTAGAGAGTACGTGCATGGCTTTAAGTTGGGACAAACTTGACTTATAGTACCTTCTTGAAAAGAGGTGACAACAGCAAAGCTGTGCCACACACCAGTTTATCTGGTATTTTCTGAGTGTTCAGACTTTTTAAATTCAATTCAATTAAAATTCCTGGATTGGTGCCCAAATACAATGGGTTCTTCCATTATGCAAAAATAACTGAGAATCTCGGCAAGTGTATATGGAAATGGCCAAGGAAGATCAAGTAACTTAAAAAACATATATATAATTACTAGATATTCATTTTTGGATTTAGAGCTGATTGAATGATTGTTTTGATCACCCATTAATCTACCGTTTATTTTCAAGATTAATCGTTCAATCACATTTTTTTCAGAGGACACACTAACTTCTTCAAATTGCTTTTTTACTCCAACCAACGTTTAAGAAGCTGGAACCGAAAAATGTTCAATAACTCTGCTCGAAACAAGGATGAAACGATTGTTCAATTATCAAAGCAGTTGTTGATTAATGAACTGTTAGGTTAACATGCCAGAGATCACAGGTGGCTGATTATATTACTTTAAGCTAGTTGACATCATTTCCATTAGTAAGCAACTAAAGGCTAAAATGACAATGGACAACTCTGCAACCCTCTACTGGTTGTCTTCACGTTTGTGGACTGGAAATTGTCAGCGAATCTGCATTCACCTCTCCAGCAGATCCAGCCTTAACCGTTGGCCATGAGGCAAGGTGAGCAGCTCCATTCCAGAACTAACTCCCATCATGCTTTGCACCTCCGGAGTCACCTCTAGAATTCTAGCCACCTGGGAAAGACACACATGATTATTGCTATCTGCTCCCTGCTGCTTGGTGATTAAATGCACCACATATGGAAGCGTCATGTTCAGGACTGCATCTGCTGTGCTTCATAATATTCTTTCTTTTTTTTTTTTTTTTAATCTCTTTTAGTTAACTTAATTATATCCTGACATTACATTTTTTTCATATTTGAAGGCCTCATCATTCATTATCAAGTACTTTACAGTGCTTTCTGCACACAGATATAAATTAAAATTATACATAAAACACAACTATAATCACTTTTTTGACTAACATTAGGCAACATTCAGGGAATGCACTAACGTCAAGTTACTGTGTTTGTGTCTCCATCAAATCCTGAGAAAATATCTGCTGTTTTAGCCACTAAATGTTCCTTTTTCTTTGTCAGCTAGTGTCTAACAGTGTCTGTCGGCTATTCGGTGATGAACAGGTAGTGAAAAGAAAGTTTGACAGAGCTTGTAAACTGCTGCCTTTTGCATCTGTAAATGATGAGTGAACCAAAAATGGCGAAGTGGCAGGATAAAAAAATTTGTTAGGTGATATTTCTAAATTTGAAATCGATGTTGTAAACAGTACCGTGAGGTCAGCCTTCGTGATATGTTCGGCAGCTGTCCTGGGGTCGACCTCGGCCAGCAGCTCCTTCACCCTCCGCAGGATTCCCACCTCCAGAGGCTTATTCTCTTTGGGCATCAGCGGTGACAGGTATCTGCTTGGTTTGAAAGAGGAGACCGTCTCCACCACTGGCGAGAAATACACATTCCCGTCTTCCTTCCTCAGTGCGTCAGAGTCCTCTGAACTTTCTTCCACCCGCAGCCTCTCCACGTAGCTCTGAGGGCCGGGGTACAGCTCCGTGTAGCAGCTCCCGCCTCCATCAGAGGACAGGGGGTCCTCGTTTGCAAGTGTTTGAGGTCTGTCGTAGTGCTGTCTTGGCAGGGAGCCGCTGGGAGAGGTTGGGGTTCGGGGGGTGTCCAGGTGCTTGGAGATGGAAGAGGATGAAGCCCCGCTGGCTGCCCGGGTAATGCTGGGGCTTTTTAACTGTAGAGCTACAGACAGAAGAAGAGGAGAGAAAGGGAAATTTTTATCAACTCACTTTACACTTTTGGAACGCAGATAAAAATGTCCATTAGTTCTCAATAAAAATTAATTAAAAACAGGTCTAAACATTAAAATTTCATTGAAAAAAAAAAAGTTCAGTTGTATCCTAAAATAGCTAGTCAGTGTGCTTTTTAATCAAATGATACTCAAACAGAGGGGAATTGTGCATTTTTTGAGCTCAACTTGCAGGACGTAACTTCACATTTGGTCATTTGGTGCTCTAGTGAGGAGGGTACTGTATGTTCCAGCACGGAAAACTAAGATACAATAAAGAGCTATATCAGCCTTTGATACACAGGCTGTACTTTGCTATTTAGATTACTACAGGATTTGGTGTACTATTAGAAAAATACTACATATTATCCAGTTTATCATTTAAATGATGCTGAAATATGGTTCTTATTCAAAATTCTTTTTCGGTGTAGCAAATAATATTTTTGAGGTGTAAGACATCATGGTAATTTTTTTTGTTGGGCTATGGGTGAACAAAACATCTTACTCCCAGGTCAGGGAAAGTGATAAATGTCAAGAGGGAAAATATGGAGCATCCTGACATAAAATTGCAACAACCTGTTTTTTGTGGAATGACATGTCATTTTAATTTATTAATTTACTTTTTTATTCTTTTAAAGCAGACTGTCCCGTTTCCCAGCAGCAATCCTTCAACTCAGCTCCTTTGAGAAATGTGTTTGTTTTAATGTGTAAATAACTGGCCTCCTAAATATTGACTATTATAAAGTCAGTGAAAAAGGTCACTGGCATATCTAGCATAAGCAAACAGGTTACATGCTGTGGTGGCCTTCAACTTACATCACACAGAGTGCATCTACATCTGCAACAGTATCCTGGGTTTGAGCTGTATCCTGTTTTTGATTTTTTGGGGGGGGAAATGGAATGTATCAAGTCTGGGTATTTATAACCCTATATACATAATTATGACAGCACGCCTGTTTCTGTTTGTGGCCTGATATGTCATTATCTCAGCCACTATGAGATGGTCCAGGACAAGAATAAGGTGAGTCCCTAAGAAAAAGTCACTGTATCCTTGTTTCCATCGAGGTGCACCGCGTTGTTTCTTAAAATGTTTAGAGAAAATGCCAAAAAAAAGGGGCAGAAACGTCCATCATTAACCTGCAATGAGAGATCAATCTTATCTCAGCACTACATCTCAACTCCAAACAGGGGAGTGTTCCACGTGACACTTTCTCTCTCAGCCCACCCTTATGTAACCACTTTGCTGCTGCTGCCCCTGCAGCATACCACACACACAACTGAACTTCAATCAAGTTACTTCAATGCCAACGCCCTCCGAGCTGCTCTGACTATCAGAACTAGACCACAATCAGTCAGTGAAACCATCTTCTGCCAGAGGAGGCTGGACGCAGGGCCACACGCTCACACCTGAAATCTGTCGACTACAACACTCTGTAAGTCCTTGATCAAAAACAAATCAAAGAGGTTTGCAAGCTAAAAGCAGGCTGTTTTTATTTTATTACAAAGGTGAGAAAGGTTCTGCTGATGTTTCAGAGCATTTTTTTTTGTGTTGGGTCACAGAAATAGTACTGTGATGTGTTTGTACGTCTTGACTATTCAGAGAAACACTGAATATTTGCAGATGGATGCTACAGTGTCACAGAGCCAAATAGCAACTTCCAGACCGTTCCCATTGGCAAACTCAGCAGTAGGACTAGATTTTATGAATGAACTGAGCAACCTGACTTTATTGCTTATTCACACATTCAGAAGTCCATGTTACCATAAAACTTAACGAGTTTGCTTTGAGCAACAGGAAAGATAAAAGTGCCCCTGATTTTTTTTTTTTATTTTTAAGATTATATGTAATTATGAAATGATCAGCTCAGGAACAACAGAAGAGTCAGACATTTTTTTTTTTATACAGATAGAACATGCGCTTGTTTTGATGACAGGTTTTCATTACTCTTTAATTATTCCTAAATCTCAACTATCCCAAAATATTTCTATAACTCACATCAAAAGTGGAGGCTATGAAAATGGCTCACATTTTGATTATTCAAAATTCCTTCTTCTGCTCTCCAGTCTTATAATTTTGAACAAATGTTTTGTATAAACTAACTAACTAACTAACTCTATAAACTATTGAGTTAAAAAGTATTTTAGAATTCTAATGGTCTATAAATGAATGTTGTTAATAACGGAAGCACAGTAGTTGTACTACCTTTAGCAAAGCTCCTACAAAATGAACAACAACGTTTGAAGTTGCTTTTGATCAAGATGTCGGTTTACTGTAATTTTCTGAAATTTGACACTGTTTCCTCATAACACAAGGAAATTGCAACAAAACAACTTCCCCCAAATTCTATTTCATTTGTCCCCAAAGGATGATTTGTTTTGCAGCATAGTGCATGACACAGAAAAGAAACTAATATGAAATAACATATATGAAAACAGAATATTACCTCAGACATGAATACAACTCATATCCACAACAGACAAGCTAGAACTGGCAGTTATGGATACACTGTAAAGGTTTTCTTTAACTGTTACAAAAAGCAGCTGTTATTAAAGGTCCATTCTGTATCACCACCTAACAGTGCCAAGCAGCACATGCACATGAACACAAAGCTGTGAAACGTGAGAGCGCGAGCAAACAGCTTTAGTAAACCTCCTGGGATTTAGCTGCACAAGGTCTCACACTGTTTAGTTGTGTAATCAGAAAACTGCATTATGTAATTATGCTAGTCTTGGAGAAGAATGCCTCAGTTTACTGAGAGAAAAACGAAAACCACCTGAGGAAATATTTAACTTGAAGTTAACTTCACCTAACCTTTTGACAGTGAGTATAGTTCAGCTGTGAGCATGTGTTCGCTTCTCAGATCAGGGAGACTCGTGACAAGTGCACAATAGCACCCAAATCACCAACAATAAGCGGTGGCGCTGTTCTGCATCATTTAGAGGACATTTACCTAATATGAACTAGGTTGGTAAAAAGTAATCTCAAGCAGTTTGTTAAGCCATCGAAATGAACCCTGCTTAAGATCAATCGATATGTTTGTCCATGCATGTCCATATGGATCTCAATTTGGACACAAACACATATAAAGAAATACCCAATGACGTATAGACAGAACCTCACACTTCTGCTAGTCATGCTACACTGTAAAAACATTGTTTTAACATGAAAAATAATTGTGTCCAGGCTGCCATAAAGGTCACTGACCTCACTGACAAGCTGAAATAACTTTGAGCCATTATAAAGGTTTCTTTGTAAGTAGCGCTTACTAATCATTTAATCAGGAATCACTATAATTAAGATAGAAATTAGGGTAATTAGGAAATCAGGGAATATAAAATTTTATGGCAACCAAGGACAAAACGTTTCAATTTTATTTTTCACAATATAAGTAAGTGCCCTTTTAAAAATTAGGTTTCTTTCTTTGAAAAGCCAAATTTAAATACAATTTTTCTGCATTTCTTTTGTTTCGACTACGAAAAGTCCTCTTGAGCCTGTCGTGGAAGGTCCACTGACCAAAACATTGTTTGTGAGTAGTGTTTTAGATGGTGAAATTACTTCCACTGAACCACTGTAGATGCTTTCCAAATTGGAGGATTGGAGGAATAAGAGAGAAATCAGTAGAGGTCGTGTATCTGAAAAATGAAACATTGTCATTTAATTTTATTCTGCACTAGATAATCTAATTTACAGTTTTAGTTTGTCATAAATTCCAGGACCTCTGTCGCAAGTGTCATTTTTATTACTTTTGCATTGAGTGTATCCTGATTTAAATGTCTGACTTGCTGCATGCCAGTAGACGTTTGATAAGACATTTAACGTTGATTAATAGTCCTCATGATTAAATCTTTGTTACACTGTGAGAGCCCAAACAAAGGTACCTGTCACTAAATGTTTTGTTTTATTGTGAGGAGTTTTCATCATTAAATCATTAATCTAAATGGGACTGAAGTTTTTAATCTATTTTACCCAAGAATTAGCATTTTGACTTAAAACAATTATTTATAGAGTCCATGCAAATCCAATCAGATTTGAGAGCAGAATCTCCCACATTCCCCCCGGCCCTCCATGTTGTTACGATCAAACCTACTGTTTCCTGTATCACTGTTTTGTGATCAGATGACAATCAGATGGCGCCTGACCACATACATTTACACCCGGTATTCATCTGTGTGTCTGGTGTACACATCGAGATTTGATCGCTATCCAATCACACTTCTGCTCTGAACAAGCATTTCTGGCAGCACTTTATACCATCTTATTATCTTGTCATCGGCGTGCCACTTCAATAAACAAAAACAACAACACAACGGCTGAGCCTGCCAAGAAATGCTGGGCTCATCATTCTCATTATTACACTGGTGCTGTGCACGTCACATGATGGACATGCAGCTCTCTGGAGTTAGGCAGAACAGTACATCAACAGTCCATACATCAACAGTGCTGATGTATGGACTTTCCAGGGGAGAAAGCCATTGTAAGCTGCTGTTAAGTTGTTGACTGAGGACATATTTGCCTTAACATTTCAGTTCGATGTGGTCACAGTGGGATCACAATCGGTCAAAAAAACATTTTGAATGTATTTACACCGTACTCCTATGCGGTCAACCTCTATCTGATTGCAATCTGGTCACAAAAAAAGGTATTTTTTCAGGTGTAAAGGGGGCCATAGTTTGCACAAACAATTCTAAAACTGTGAACCATTTTTCGATGCTTTACATTCTGTTTTTTGATAGATTGGTGCATCCGTAAAAGGAAAGCCTGGACAGATCTGAAATCCATGCATCTCTTGTCAGAATCTGTTTCAGAGATGCAACCACTTACCTTGGTGACACTCGCTATGCTACTATGGTCTTCGTCACTGGTAAATACAGGAAAAGTCCTGGTGTACCCTTTGGATGGAAGCCACTGGGTCAACATGAAAGTCCTCATCGAGGAGCTTCACTCCAGAGGCCATGAAATCACAGTGATAAGGCCAACAGACAGCTGGTACATCAAGGCAGAGTCCCGACATTACAACTCCATCACAATAAATTCCTCTGCTGGTTTTGATGAGGAGCAATTCGGGTCATTTGTAACAAGAATGCTGACCATGCGGCGAGAAGGAGCCTCACTTTGGAGTCGTGTGTGTCTGGAGCATGAGGTGGTGCAACAGTTTTATCAGATGAATAAATATGTGGTTAAGATGGTAGGGGAGATATTTGAGAATACTGAATTGATGCAGAATCTTCGTGATGCCAATTATGATTTGGTTCTGACAGACCCTGGAATTGGTGCAGGTGTGTTGTTGGGCCACCGTTTGGGTCTTCCACTCGTGTTTAATGTGAGGTGGACCGTTCAGGGTGAGGGCCATTTTGCAATTGCACCTTCCCCATTGTCCTATATCCCGATACCAGGGACAGATCTGACAGACCGGATGACGTTTCCCCAGCGGATCAAGAACATTCTTTTCTATTTCTTCACTCGCATTCAAATTTGGTATGTCACAGACCCAAATTATAAACCCTTTGTCCATCGTTACTTTGGAAATGATGTGCATTACATGGAGCTGTTTCAGGCAGCAGACATCTGGCTGATGAGGAATGATTTCGTTTTTGAGTTTCCACGACCTACAATGCCAAATGTCGTCTACATGTCAGGATTTCAGTGCAAACCCTCCAAGCCCCTGTCTAAAGAACTAGAGGATTTTGTCCAGAGCTCTGGCGAACATGGCATCATTGTTATGACATTAGGAACCCTGGTGGCAAAACTTCCTGAGGACATCGCTGAGGACATTGCCGCTGCTTTTGCTGAACTTCCTCAGAAGGTGATCTGGAGACATAAAGGCAAAAGACCATCCAGCCTGGGCAACAACACCTTACTCATGGACTGGCTTCCTCAAAATGACCTCCTTGGTCACCCCAAGACCAGGCTTTTTGTGGCCCACGGGGGCACCAATGGACTACAGGAGGCCATCTACCATGGCGTCCCCCTTGTGGGCCTGCCCCTCATGTTTGACCAACAGGATAACTTCTTCAGGATGAAGGCAAGGGGTGTGGCCAAAGTCTTGGACATTGCAACAGTGAATAAAGACAACTTCCTGGAGGCGCTGAAAGAGGTCCTCTATCAGCCAACTTACAGGGAGACAATGAAAACCCTATCCAATTTGCAACGGGATCAGCCCAAAAAACCACTGGACCTCGCCATGTTCTGGATCGAGTTTGTCATGAGGCATAAAGGCGCCAAGCATCTGAGGACAGAATCTTAC
>KV751322.1:7085182-7099028 GCA_001698575.1 Mola mola | reverse complement strand
TGGTACCAGGCGTGGCTCTTCAGGTTGGTGCCGCTCAGCCTCAGTTCCTCCTCCAGCTGCTTCCTCAGTTTCTCTGATGGCGGCTCCAACCAGAACTTGCCTTTTGAGAACTGAAAGGGCATCACATGCGCACAATCAGAAAAGAAAATCAAATAAAACGACACAACAACACCAGTTGACAGCTTTGTGTAGCTGGGTCTACTGTCTGCTGCTGCTTTCCACTGTGAGAGCAAACTAAATCCTCAGAGAGGATAAGCATCGTGGGTAAATCAAGTCCTCTCAGGTTCGGTTTTTGTGTGCTGTGAGGACCAAGGGGGAGGGGGGGGCAAAAGGAGGGAGCATGGAGGACAACGAGGCATTCCCACACTGGCAACCATACTGGCAGGCGGCACCAGACCCCGACCCATGCTGGAGTCATGGCCTCGTTGCTGTGGAAACGTTAATTGCGAGGCAGGGGTCATCACTCAGTGGTGCTTTATTGAGCACTTTATACAAACACACACACACACACAAAGACACTCCCTGAAGATACTGTATATCAAGACTTTACACTGAAGACAGGCTGGGAATACTTTTGTTTGAGACACACACACACACACACACACACACACTTGTTACTGTTTTTTTTACACTGTTATATAGCCGTCCCGTTGTTTTTCTTTCCCCTGACACCTCCCACCCCTCACTTGTTGACAGAATGGTTTGTCCCAGAGGACTGTGAATCAAGGGCTGGGCGCCAGGCCACAACCACTTCAAAACAATATAGGAGCATGTGTGTATTTGTGTGTGTGTGAGTGTGATTTGAAAGGGTAAAAAGTCCAGGAATCCCCCAACACAAAACTTTAATTGCATTAGATTTATCATTCATTGCCAGCTTGTCCCATTCAGACAAGTGTGTTTATCAAGCATCCAATTACGAGTCAATGAACTGGAAATTCTTTCGCTCTCTCTGCTCTCTTTCCATCCTCTCCAGGCAGAGTTGCCATCTGAATCGAGGCCACCGTGGTTACCATTGGCAACGGCGGCAGCTTCAAAATATCTCCCTGCCAAAGACTGCATTCCTCAAGTCCTTTCTGTCACCCGTCCTGATTGAATTATAGCCTGTGTCCAGTGTGCAGAGAGGAGCGCAGCAGCAGACAGTTTAAATTTAACTTTAACTGAGTGTGTGGTCACAGCTAGGAACAGAACATGTGACAAAAGGAAGACAAAAAAGCAGCATTACAGTTGAAGGAAGTCACATAAGAGGAGATAAAGAGTGCTGGATAAAAATAGAGGAAGCTTACCTTCACATATTCTCCACTGCTGTCTGTCAAGTCCCGCAGGCTGGAAAACAAAACGTGCATGTTTTCATCAAAAATACTGAGAAACACTTTAATATAAGAGTCTCTTACTGTCTATCCTTGGTGTCTGCCTTTACTGGACTACAGGGATTGACTCTACATGTTCTCAATTCTTACACGGTTTCATTGGAGTGTTAAGACAAGAGGGATTTTGAGCTTTACTGTTCTTTTGTCAGCTGGTCCCGAACCCCCAAAGCCAAATTGGGTTTCAGCAACCCTGAAAAACTGTTTACCATGAAGACTGAGAGTTTACACCCGTGCTAGCAGCATTGTGAGCTACTTTGGCACGCTATCTTCAGCGTGCTAACATGATGCAGAAGTTTATCATAGGATAGGACAAAACTTTCTTAATCCTGCAGGAAATTCCTGTGTCAGAGAATGATAAAAAAAATATAAAATAAATAACTGTACAGAGCCAGTGCATTCCCTGAGCCTGGTTAATAAGGAGAAATAAAGTAATACAAAATAACTGAAATATATCAAATATTAGGTTTGTTTTGAGAAGTAAAATGCTGAAATAGTGCATGATAGAATATTAGAACGAGTGCCTAATAGAGTAGCAACATTGTATATGATATCAACAGTACACAGCTATTATTGGACTTGATATTTGGGATATACTATCATAGCAATAATTGCTCAGTGCTGTAAGACGTGCTTGAAAACCAACTTTAAGTAAAGTTAAAGGTATCTAAATTGAAAGTGACCTAAGTAAAAGCTGAAGTCACCCTTAAGAAAATTACTTTAAAATTAGTTAAATAACTAATCTAAAACTCTCAATGTAGCTCATACTGTATACATTTAGTGCAGTCAAAAATAGCTGCTGTTAGAATGAAATAATATTAGTTCTCATAGTATCAATGCTTGTGCCAAAGAAATTTGTTATCTGTGTGTGTTCATATTTGTTTGGGGTTAGGGTTAACCTACTTTGGCCAGAAACGTGATGACCACAGCAACTTTTAGAAGGTTAAATCTGTTTTGCCAGATTGGGTTTACAGTGTGCAGAGATCGTATATATATGAGTGAAACCTCTTCTCACATTATTACAAAGCAACCAATCACAGAAGCCCAATAAAACATGCTTGCTATGCATCTTGACTAATCTTGATGAGAGAGAGAATGCCAGTCATTTTCATTTCACATGAAGAGTCCACATAACCCAACACTGATGATCGATGATTAGAGATTGACAGCCATATTCAGATATTTTTTTCTAGCAAGTAACAAGCTATCCAATATTAATGTAATCGTGTAAAAATATCAGTTTTTAGAAGGAAAAAAAACCTCAAGCAAAGTATAGCAAAGTACTTGGTGCTGGTACTTGGAACGTGCTGTACTTAAGCATGAGTTACCTTGTTACTTTCATTTTTAACCACTTATATTTTAATATTTTAAACACACTTGTGTTTAAAATATGCTCAATATTGTGATATCATAATCCCTATTGTTTTTACTTTTTAATTTTTTTTTTTTAATGCAATTGAAAGTCAGGTCTCTACAGTATGTTTGTAGTTTTCGTAGAGTTAATTTAATAGGATACTCTTTGGAAAATCCTCTGTTTACTATCCATTTCTTTGGTCCCTCCCTAGATAAAAAAAATTCAAAATAAGTCCAAACGCTTGATTTAAACTTGGCTGTTGCATTTATGATTTCTGTCAACGGTGGTACAGCTGGTTTCTTTTGACCAAATTCCTGCTAAATCTCATGTGAATCATAGACTTTTCCTCTGCAAGTCTAGATTTTCTTATTCTTGTATGGATAAAGTTGACTTTGTACTTGGAATAGTTATGAAAAATGTAGATAATGAAATAGTGATACTTGGTGTGTTTGAATTGATACAATATCATCACACAAAATATCGCAAAATTAAGTTGTATTGAACAATTCCCCCGCCACTCCTAAAACACTAATTTCTTAAGCATATTTCTCTGATAAATATATCAACAAACCCCATTATGCATTCAACAAAACTGAGAGATTGGGTTTTAAAGAGCACATTGAAGAAAAAGATAGGTGATTTATATAAAATTTTCATCAAAGGTTAATTTTTCAGTGCACAGCTGTTATTTAAGTCAGTAAAAGTTAATTGTTAAATCTATAAAACATTCTGCCTCTGTTGCATGTCTTTGTTACAAATATTTCATATCCCTTCAGGGATCATTGGGAAAAAAATTTGTGCAGTACTAATAGTAGCAGTACTGGCAGTAGTACAGTTTTCTGTCGTCTGTCGTCCTCTTACACAACTCTCTGTGTGAACCTGCCTCCACCCAGAAACAGCTTGCAACATAAGCATGCACATAACAAAATTCTGAAGGGAGGTTTGAGAATATTACTAGAACTGTGTGAAACCAAACACTAGTGTCTCAGGAGAGAAGGACCTTCTTTTCTCCACAATTTCCATCCAGTAATCTCACTGGCTGGACTCTCACCAAGTCTCAAGGCCCTGGAAGATGTAAAATTTCAGACACTTTGGCTTTTGTAACTTAAGCAAAAAAAAACAAAAAAACAAACAAACAAAAAAAAAAGGAAAAAAAAACAACTGACAGCAGTGATGTGTGGTGTCAGTGAAATTGCACATGGCAATGGTTTTTCATTTCAGTCACCCTTCCTCAACACGCTGCATATTTCCATGAGCAACATCAAGGGAGGTGACCTTTTGTTCCCAAACACAAAACACAAACTGACACGCACGCAGACACACAGATGTGAAGCCACAAATAAACTATTGCATGAGAAACTCTGTGATGGTCAATTTTATGTCCTGAGCTTCTGCTTGTGTGTGGGTGAGGAGCTCACTGGGTGACGTCAGAAAACCTGTTCTCACAATCATTACATGATGAGGGTAAACCCTTGGTTACACTCTTTAAGGTTGGAGAGGAAGTGTGTGAAAATTTCACGCTTGTTCAAACTCTTGTTTGTTTTACCTGTGAATACAGAATAGTTATCATATTTGCAAAAGGAAAACTGATTATTAATAAGAGCTCTAAAAATACAAGTTCAATTTTTCCAAGCTCATCGCCATCATAAAGCATTTCACCATCTAGCCTTCATTACACATCAATCATTGCTTCATCACATACGACTCTAAAAAATGTGAAATATTGCTACAAATAATATACAAATATAGTATTTGTATTCAATATCACCTATACTCTCACAAAACAGAAGCATGTTTGCTGGATAAGAGTAAAAAAAATTCTAACTTAACTACCATGATGTACACAATTGTATTCTGTGTGCAATGAAAATCCCGATAAATGGGGCAGAAAATGCTACAAAAATAAACCTTTTCTTTCTGATATTTTTAGGCTATGCCTGTATTTTTTCATTGCAACTGGGAGTTATTTTTGGAAAAACCCAGAGTTTTAACAAACTGGAACTTGTTTTCATGTTATGTAAATTTAATTTTGCAATAGGAACTCTTTTTCTTTGCAGCTAGCCAGCTGCAGCCACGAGTATTTTTTAACTACATAAAGAAGATTGAAGCAAAGCTGATGAAATCAGACCTTAGGCAGGTTGAAGTTGCACATATTTTAAAGTCAAACAAAACGTATTAGAAAAATGATGAAGATTTCAGGCCCATTTTATCAGGTACAGCGAGAGGTTGAGGAGAATATCAACTAACAATGTCCTGAGTTGAGCTCCACCTCTACTGAGGTTCAGCAATGTTCAGCACATTGGGACACACAGTCTGGAGTGCAGTAATTGATAAGAGTTATGGTTTGTCATAAAGCTAGTTAGTTTTATATTTAAATTTTTTTCAGAAATTTAGGAATAAAATAAATCTATCAACTTTTAAGCCAAACCTATCAATTATAAGATCAGTTTGAATGTTACCAGACAAATGTGTTTTGCCACCACCAGCTAATGTTTGTCCAGCTTGCTTACATTCCTTTGGATTCTGTACCGTAGCACCAGGTTTTTTTGGTTGTTTTTTTTTAAACCAAAAGGGTACAGGCCACTCTTGTGCCGTTGAAAACAAATTAACTCTGTCCTGACCCACTGTATTTTTAAATTTGTTTTTCACCTGCCCTGGTCTCCTACGTCAAAGTCATTGATACGCCTCACTTGTCTGGCTCCTCGAGAGTTGTGAATCTTTATTATACAGGCTAACTTCTCAAATCCATGCCCATGCCATCTTGATGTCATTTTGGGCCAGAGGCTTGTACCCGTCTCCAATCTCAATCACAAACATGGCTCAGCTACCAAACACGACGTTTTATCCCCTTTATATAGCATCTAGTAACTAATTACAACCAAGGAATTAATAGCCTGCACTGGAGTCCACCAGCAGAGGGCCAACAAGATGTTGGTCTGCACTGCACACCGTTTGCCTTTCTGCTCTGCATGTTTGACACAACCACAGACACCTACACCTCATTATAGATCTGTAACAGACTGAGAGCAGAGGACAGAGTCAGAGACACTGATGTAAACTGGTTGCTATGATTTTTAAGGGGCCCAGACCTCCTACCCTGCTGTTATACACACCACGGCCCCAAGACGGATGTGCAGAGAAACACCAAGATTTACACAGATTTAGTTTTCCTAGCATCATGATGGACAGCTGTGGATATCAACAGTGAATCGTAGCCACAGTGAACTTCTCCACCTTGTCTGCTTAAAACCATGTGACCATGTCCTGCCTCTGAGAACCCAGGGAGGTGGAAACTCCATCCGCCTGGGGGCTGCGCTCCCATAAGTCCATCATCAAATTTAACAGCACTTCCTGCTTCTTCAGCCAGCAACCCTTACAACACGGCATGAGACAAACTCGGAACACCCGTTGGCAGTGGCGTTCAAAGCTCCCACGTATAACCTGAAATAAATGCAACACCACCAACATGTGTCTGACTGGGCTGGGGCCTGTTGGAGCTCACCGCAGAACAAACAAGCACAGAGTGGAAAAAGAAACATCGCATCTGAGTGACTTTTCAAATGAAGATGAAGGCTAACCCCTGCTCTGATTCATACACTGGAAAAACAAAACGGCACGCCTCTCTTGTTTGTGACAGATGCAGGTCAGGAAACCACCGGCTGCTGATCAGACTGTGCGTGGCCAGTCCGTGAAAGCTGAGGGGAATGTTGCAGAGGCGTCCTTCTAGATGTTAGACAAAACACAATTAAGTGCCTGAAATTCTTTCCTGTGTGCAAAAGGTGATGAACATTACAACAGCACGGTAATAAATGTACAGGGAACTATTAACGAGCCAGATATAACGAGCATGTGGGCCTCCCGGAATGCATCATGCATTCTTCACACAATTGATGCCCTGCAAGGCACTTTATCATGTTTTATCAGGCATTAAGGCACTCAAAAGGACATTTTAGCACCTTTTACACAGCCTGTTCAATGCGGGCCTGTTGCTCTGCCTCTGAGACAGCAACAGCGGTAGCAAAAGCATCAAATTCACATCTGTAAAAACGGCGCGGGCCAGCAAGGCAAAACAAACGAGACAGGGTGACTGACCCCCTGGGCCCCCTTGAGTCCACCGGTGCAGTTCTTTAATTTTAATGACGACTAAGCTCTTTTCCCCCCCAACTTCAGTTGCTTGTCTAATGACACATTTCGTTTCTTTGTTGGGGCCGAACACTGAATTGTCAAGTTTGAAGTCAGTTCAGACTGCAGCAGGTAGGACAGACATGGAAAAGTAAACTTGCATCCACATCTCTGCCAAAAAAAAAAAAAAAAAAGCATTATCACTTTTCTGGCTGAAACAGGGGCAGGATCAAATTTCCCCTCTTATGTAACACACAGTACGGTCCAGCCAGCTTCAAAAGGGAATCTTATATAGAGAGAGAGACAGATAGACTGTCTACTGACTTTAAAGTAGTGTCAAATCTTGTTCTGGGCGACTTTAAAGGATTTACGGTATCAGGCAAACCCCCCAAAACGCGTCTGTCTCTGCTCTAAAACGTGCCAAATGCGGAGAAGACGCAGGAAAAAGTGGATTCACATCCATCACTGGACTGTCCTCCTGACGGACGACTCTTGGAGGAGTTGAACAGATGAGCTAACGTTCCGCACGTCCCCCCTCGGACAGTGACCCTCTCACAGCCTCAACACAACACACGGACGTCGAATTTTTTGTCTAAGTTACTGTCATTATTATAATTTCCTCACCCTCTCTCATGCTTCCCGGCGTGAAGTGACTGACAGTCGACGTCCCCGACTTCCCCCATCTTCTCCCGCACGGTCCGACACGCACACGGCCGCTAAAGGCGGCTGCCGGACGGACTGAGCCCCAGCGGGCAGGCGGGGAGCCACTGCGCATGCGCACCGCTCCCCTCTTAATACCACCGTGACTTTATTCTGAAATAGCGGCGAAGTAAAAAGTACCAAAAAATCTCAAAGTTGCATGAGAGTAAAGATATCGTCGGAATTTTTTTTCCTGATTATTAGAAGGGGGCTGGTGAGGAGTTTTGATTGTTTGTTCGTTTTAAATCTGATTGCCGAATAAATATGCCTTTGGTTACGACGCAAAGTAACTGATTAATGGTTAAAATGATTAATGGTTATAAATCTAGTGGAGTATCAATAACAATATTTGGCTTCCAAAATGGAGTTGAAGTTTAACGTAGCAGAAAATTTAAAGATTTAACCGAATTACAAGTACCTCAAAATTGTACTTAAGTACAGTCCTTGAGTAAATGCTCTAAGTTAAATTGCATTGTTGTGAAATATTAAGATTTAACTGCCTCTTTTACATTTTCAGTCAAATTGAACTAGAACTTGAACAAGTCAAATGAAATAATCACAAATATTTTTTTTATCAGTATTAAATCATCTATGGCTAGTATTAAAAGTGTGGCAAGGTTGAATCTCTTTATTTTGAAAAGTTATTTTTATTTAGTAATCAATCTTTATATCAACCTCAGTGCCAGGGAGAGATGGAGAAGCACAATAAACCACAAGTAAACTGATGCAGAATTGCTCATATCAGAATGATATGTGACACAATCTTAATCTCTGATGTTTTCACTGAATGCTTTTTCATAGTTTTAACAGTATACTGTCATCTTTGCTGTGAAGTTGGCGGAGCAGGTCGAAAAGCCTGATTACAGACTATTTTTGAACCATTACTGCATCTCCTGAGGGTATAATAATTCATCTTTCTCACCTAATGATGTTCCCCACATTCTGCATGCTCTTTGCAGTCTTTATGGTTTCCTGTTTAGCTGCGTTGCCTCGTTGCCTCTCTTTTTGATCCTCCTTATGGCTGTGAGCTGCTTCAGCTACCGGGTCCATGGGCACGTACAAGTCCTGCGATGAAGACCCTTTGGGGCTGGTCAGTGCCATATTCAAAGGCTCTCTTACAGATTTATCAGTTTGTAAGGCATCCTTGTTCCTTGAAAATACTTTTGGGTTCTGAGGTGTTTCCACTGGAGGATCGGGTGCTGAGGTCATAGGTGAAGCCCAGCTGGATGTCGGGGTGGTGGGCAGTGGCCGGGTTGGTCCTGAAACAGGCACAGGCCAGTCTGGACAGGTCAAACTGAGGCTGGACAGTGCACTGAGCAGAGGGGAATGCTGGACATGTTCCCCCGCCTCCCAGTGGCTCTTTCCTCCACTCACCCCTGCCTCCTTCCCCTCTTCTTTGCCCTTCTTCTTCTCTTTTGGCCCCCTGCAGCTCTTCTTCTGCTTCTGGCTGCGGATCATAGTGCCCACGTGTGTGTACATTTCACTGGAGTGAGCGTAGCTGGGACTGTGGAAGCAGGGCTCCATGTCATCCACTGACTGCCCCCTCACGGTCGATTTGGCATCATTAAGGATCCCATCATGCTCTGGGGCCACCTTGATGTTGGCCTTCTCTGAGGGGTGGCAGGTCGAGACATTAGTGAGGCTCCCAAACCATTTGAGACCTGGAGAGTGGGATGCATTTAATTAGAGTAGCCACAAACCCTCAACATCCGGTTAGTTTATGGAACTATAAACACGGGAAAGGCATCCGGAAAGGCATCACCTCGAGTTATGTTCTCACTGTTAACTAAAGGGTGAAGTGTGCCAATGAAACAAGAATCAGATTAACAGACTAAGAACAACTGTACACTTAGATGAAAGAGGTAAAAAAGACATTATTTAAAAACAGAGGGAGAAAATAGATATCAGATTTTAAACAAGCCAAACACATTATTACACTATTTATAAACACTAGATAATTCCGGACAGACAGTCAGTGAGTCAGCTGTGGAAATCAGTCCACAAATGAGTCCACTCTAAACTAGCTCCTCTATTTATTTTAAGATTTATTTTAAGGAGTGTGCTCAGTGTTTCATACACTGAGCGAAAGATCACTTCACCACTGGTTAACACTCAGTGCATAAATACACCTACTCACTCACCAAAAGTAACAAGGAAGTAGGAGGATGTGACTTCAAATCTAAAGCTTCTTTTGACTAGAAGAAACACTTTATCAACATTAAGAACCTATTATAATCTCTTTCCAATGTCTGATGCCTTTATGCTATTTACCGGTTGGTTATCAATATCTTTATAACTATTATTATCATTGTTATTGATGTGCTTATCTACTGTACATCTGTGATAATTGCATCCAACACAGTGTATCCATTAAATTGTACTGCATGTAAGTGATGGACTCAGGGACACTGGCTACATGTGGTGGGGCACCAGCACATTTAAAAACAAATAAACAAACAAACATAAAGGCAACATTCTTATAATCATATTTATTGTAAAATAATTAGAATTAGTGTTAAATGAACACATGGGGCAATCCATCATATTTTATTTTAAATGGGGACGTCCAAGAGGTAACTTTCACAGTGGATTTTTACTTTTTTCTTGTACTTTTTCTACTTTTTCTTTTAAGTTCACGGAGGGATGGCAACTACATCTTTTGACTTGATACTATCACAAACACTGAATTACACAGAAGAACATCCACTATGCTCATCTCTCAAGAAGTCCAGAAATGCAGCTGGAGATGGATTGGACACATGCTATACATGCAACCAATGTCAACACAGAAAGTAGCCTTCAGATGGACTCCTCCTTCATCTCTCCCTTTCTTTCACACACATATATTCCGTCTTGCTGCGTCTGACTTTCCAGCACATACGTCCACCTGTCCAGGTTTTCTTCCACCTGCTCTCTGCTCTCACTACAGATCACAATGTCATCTGCAAACATCATTGTCTGCAGAGATTCCTGCCCGACCTCATCTGTCTGTCTGTCCATCACCTTAGCAAACAAGAAGGGGCTCAGGGCCGATCCTTGATGCAGTCCTACCTCTGTCACTCCTACAGTGCAACTCACCACTATCATGCTGCTTTCATATACTGTATATCCTGCACCAGTCTAACATACTTCTGTGCCACTCCAGACCCCCTCATACAGAACCACAGTTCCTCCCTTGGCACCCTGTCATAGGCTTTCTCTAGATCCACAAAGACACAATGCAACTCTTTCTGACCATCTCTGTACGTCTCCATCAGCATTCACCAAGCAAACATGGCGTCTGTAGTGTTTTTCCTTGTCATGAAACCATACTGCTGCTCACAAATCACCTCTTCTTCTTTTACCCTTACTTCCAAGAAGTTGAGTTCTTGCTAAGTTCAGTCAGCGGTCAGTCACACAAAGTTGGTGCTTGATTGCACTAGTGGTGCAATACCTAAATTCCCATTCGTAATCATTCCTATCAGGCAAAACACCTTCTAGAATAATTCAGAGTAGTGTCCTGGTTTATAACGAAGCCTCATGGGACTGCTACCGTGACTCTGTTTGCTCAATATGTAAAAACCCCTCTCACCTCTATCAGTTGCCAAATTCTCATGAATTTTTCATTGGTTATCTGGTTTTGCTCTTTATGCTTTTAGCACAGAGTGTCCAAAGAAATCGTACCACTTGATGAATTGCAGGAAATGACTTGCTGCTCTTTCAACAGATGACTTCTTCTATTCAGAAGAAGAGGAAATTATAAATTGTGATTGTCAACCTTGCTATCAGATGAAAGAAATGACATTATAAAAATTTTAGAGCACCCTATAAGGCATAGTGTCAGTTATTTCATTATTATTGTTCTGCTTATTCCCTCTAAAACTTTTGGTCTCAGTTGTGTTTTCCTAGTGGGAGATGTATTAGAAAATAATGTGGGACCTTTGGATTGCCAGCAGCTGCAAGTATTTGATTTTCACATTGTCCTCATACAAGCAAAAATGTTTTCTTTGCCTTGAATTCGTCTGAGGAATGTTGTTGCTCTGTCATCTGCTGAAACTCTCATCATTTCTATTCCAAACTGCTGCTCCTCGAGCTCTCAGCACGGTTTGATTATGTTTCTTCCCCAGGGACCTATTAGACCCTGAAAACACTGATGGATATTTATGTCCTCAGCTAAGTATAGACCAATTATTTTGGGAAAGAGAAGGGAGATGGTGAAGGTGCTGATGCAGACTATTTTACAAGAATAGAAAGACTTAATTTATATCTGCTACTTTAGTGGACAGATACCAGAACTACTAACAGTTCCCCACGGATGTTTATATTGATGGTATTTAATATTTCTTCCTCAAATTACCACGTCGTCAAAGAAGCAAAGGTTAAAGCAAACTTCAGGGTTACCTGGACCAAACAGGCATAATTTCTTGTATATATTACATACACGTAAAACTGGATTAAATTACGTGTGGCATTAATCTTAAAGTGGTTGCAGGGTGCTGTGATCATGGATTTTGTAATGATGCATAAAGTGCGAAACCATTGCCCCTTCTAAAGTAATAAAAACACAGCAATTGTTAGTCTAAGTATATTAAAAACAAATTTAAAAAAATAGCGTGCATAATAAACACTGGATGGAGCAACCATGGTATCGTCCAGTGGTTTGTAGCCTATGAATTTAATGCCCTTAATTTAACCATGTTGGTTTTTTTAGAACCAGAAGTGACCATATTTGGATGAGACTGTTCAGCTGGGAAAGATGGACATTGCTAAGTAAAGCAAGGAGATGTTATGATAGGGACGAGCACAACGTAGCCACGCCCTGGTGGATACCTTGTTTTAAAGGAGACTTGAAATGAGTAGCCATGACCCTAACCTTATTAGGGAAACTACTGCCTAATGTAATGAATGAAGTGAGAAGTAGAGTCATTTTCAAGCATTAGCAGATACAGTCAGTCAGTTTTAGACACTTCCAAATTCGCTTCACTTTTCAGACGTGCATTCATGAAGTTCTAGCTGACTGGTGGTAAATAGGGCTAGAACTGATTACATTTATTGGAGCTGGGTTTGCGGTTTCCTCTGCTTCAACATACACGGCACATACACTGTTTCTTTAACTGACACATATATCCCTATCACTTTTTAATGATGATTTAAGAGTCAAGACATTAGTGAGGTTTTAAAAATGAAGCATTTCGGTGTGTGTTATTGACCAGTTAAACTGACTTGGTTTATCAGATTTTTGACATCCTGTCTTGCTCACAGAAAAGCAGCACAGTGGTTTCTTTAAAGTTCCAGACCCGTTTTCAGGCCTCACCGCACTCAAGTGAATGAGCTGCCTTCAGATGCATCATGGGTGAAGCTCAGCTCTAAATAGTGAACAATTATCAAGTCAAACAGCAGAAGAAGAGGAGCACAGTGAGCGCTTGTCATCTCAGACGTTCGCTGTCTTTTCTTAGCTCAACTCTGCGCTTAAGTCAGCGGGGTTGCCGTCCATTCAGACTGCACAAAGGCACGTCTGTGCCTCGTTTACAATGGACCAAATAACTGATGTAAGTGGAACAGTGAACAAAGAGCCAACTCGTACACAAACACCCTCACTCTCAGTGACAACAGATCACTTTTTTTTTTTTATCAGATCACACAGATAAACTTGCCTCAGCCTCTCTGACTCTTCATATAACTCCAGATAACATAAGCGATCTTGAGAGAAAATGTTGTTTTTGCTCTACTACATTTATCTCACAGCTATTGTTACTACAGTGTTTATGTTTTGGATCAAAATGTCATGTCAAAACAAGCTGAAAACATGGTATACCTTGTCAAAGACTGTGTTTCCGAACTTTTCGAACTCTGGTGACCCTTTCTTGCATCACAGATATCAACATGTTGTCAGCATTTGAAAAATATTCAATTAAAATTTAACTGAATTTAGTTACTAAAAGTAACATTGCATTATTAATAGTGATGCACCAGTTTGTAAGCTGCATTTTACTAGTGCATCGATAAAAATTGTGAATTGATGGAAAGAAGTTTGGACAAATAAAATTGCATACGTTTCCTGAATATTTACTTTTTTTGCAGCCATTAACCAAAAAAGAAAAAATATTACAAGGCAGACAAACATTTCTCTGAAGTTTGGGGAAGTAAACCTCTCAAATATCCCAAATACTACACAACAGCATCACAAAGTAATAAGTAACTTACTCAGTTTTCGTTTGTTCATGTTTCAGAGGTCGGATCTGATGACTTCCCGAGAAACATTCACACATTTAAATACTCATAAAAATCTTCCACTTGCTGCTTCAGTGTGCCAAGGTGCTGCGTGCTC
>KV751322.1:7049006-7085165 GCA_001698575.1 Mola mola | reverse complement strand
GAACTTTCAAAGTAGTTCACTGTCGTGTTTTGATGCAATCAGCTGAGAAGTCATTTTCTGACTTTAGCCTGGAGGTGTGTGTCAGTCAAGAAGTCTTGCAAAGAGCAATTTGTGAAAACCTCCAGATAAGAGGTTTCAGTGTTCGTATTGACTGCAATGCTGATTTGACATATGTTAATGGGAAAATACGGAATCATTAATTTATGTTAGGCCTTGTTCTAAATGTCAGACTTTGCTAGTTTTTGACAGTCTGTGAAAGCACAGTCTCTTTAGTGAAGCGAGAACTAGAGCCTATCAGTATAAATATGACTTATCAAATATTACATTTGACAGGGACATATTATTTCATGAAACGATTATCTGAGTTGCTCATCTTCAACAAACAAAAAGGAAAAGAAAATTGTGAAATGAAATCAAATATATATATCAGTATATGTATAGAAAAGCAGTAATAAGGGAAAAAAAGAAGAAAAAAACCAAAGAAAGAAGAATTACACATTTCACTTCCCTTTTCAGTTCTTAAAATCATTGGGTGGGGCTCCACTTTTGGTTCAACGTACTCCTGTCTGACTTCCATGCTAAAACTCTGATTATAGGGGCAACATGGTCCCACACCTACTGAACATGTTAAGGGAAAAAAACACCCTGAAATTTGCCTTTCATTCATTTTAATAGAGAGGATCTTCTCTGCAAAATAATGTGTCATGAGGCTGTGTTTGAGGCTGTACTTAAGGTATGATGTTTTTGAACTTTTCGAGAGGTTTGTTGCTGTAATGCATAAAGGAAAATATATATGGCCGCTGTGGGACAAAACGCTCACGAGTATCGAGTATAAAACACTGACGACAATAAGATGTGAAATTCAAGAGGAGTTCTAAACTGTGATAAAATGCAGGCTCATCTTCAACAGACAAACAAGTGAAAAAGCAAACATGTGACAGGAGCAGGAGGATATTTATCGCTCTCCAGGCTCTGTGGGTGGAGGTACGCGGCTGTCAACATCTTGCCACATTTCCTGCCAATGCTTCCTGGTGAATAAGAATCCTCTAACCAGCTAAGTTTGACTTTGCTGGTTAGAGAAATTCCTCTGACATCCAGTCATTCTTAAAACTAAACCACGCAGACAAGCTGCCCACTGATGACTTTCTGTAGTTTGTGATGTCTTAATGCCGTGTGCGTTGTAAATGTATTGTTTTTATTGCCTTAACAGAGACATTGCAGCACTTTTCTCCATACCTGACTGAATTGTACCAATTTCACTTCACTTCTGGTGCTCAAAGTTCAGTAGTTCAGTTTTAAAAGTTTTTTTTCCAGTGGAATAAAGGTGGTGGTTTAGTGTTTTTATATATATATATTTAAACATAAAATTGCAGAAATCTAGAGATCTCTTTTAAAAGTGCAAATGTGAACATTTTATGTTGTTTGTACTTCCATTTATTTTATTCAGATTTATGTAATAATCATTTATTTACTTTATTTAATCATGGTATTTCTGTAAAAATACCATTTACTATTTTTTCTTATTTTACCACAAATGTTATTATTTAATCGACCTAATATTTGCTTTTGTAATGTATTTATCATTCATGGCCACGGTCCAATGCGATTTGCCTTTATCCTATCCTTCCTTATTATACAAAACAAGTCACATACCTATTTAAGAATTGATAAGTATTGGAATCGTCTCCGTTAAATTTCAACAAAATTTATCTCTATTATATCGAATCGATAAAGACTGATATCATCCATCCCTAAGAGGAACCTTTGAGGGAAGTAGAATAGATTTCCTTGAGAGGATTAATATCACACAAAAGTTCCAAATGAATTAAACAGAAAGGAACTGGAAATCATGGCCAAACAGAACAAAAGACCGGGAAAGCCACTGAGCCAGCGACTTTACTGAGCTCCCTAAAGAGACACAAAAGAGAAAATCTTTTACCAAAAATAAGAACCACATAACCTAACCTCTGGTGATCTCCAGCCCAAACTGGAGTATGAAAATAGAAACGCTGGGGTAAATGACACCGAATGCTCCATGTCTGCTGTCTGCCTGGATATGGTGCTTCCCTCTGCGTTTGACACGTCTCCTTTCATGAGGGATGGAAAAACACACTCACTTGTGCACACAGGACAAGTGACACGGGGCAAAGAAAAGTTATGTCCGCACGCTCTATATCCACGTTTATGCAAAACATGTGATAGTACTAAAGGTACTTTCGTGGAAACAAAAGTGGATATTTTCCCCGCTAGTTTTACAAAAATCTGCTCAACAATGCCAACATTTATTGTGGTTGTTCTTGGCCCCTTTCATTAAAGTATTACTGCTGACAAGTTGGTGCTAGTCACCACCATCAGACAGTAAAGCTCTCCTTTGACTTCAATAACAGAGGACGTAAGCATAAACATACAGTAGCACGTCTATCCATGACTGGTAAGTTGAACTGAACTGTTCTTTCCATGAGAGACAGACACATCTCAGATGAAAACTCCTGCGTGACTCCTCCAGAGTCACTTTATAACCTTCCACACTGACTGCTCTGTTGCTAATAGCGTATTTATTATCTTTTGCCATATAGTGTCAAACTGCAAAAATGCTTTCTAATTTGACATTTATGGAAGATCTTTATTAGGAATAACCCCTCGAGATGTGCCATCTCAATTTAAACATGAACACAATTTAAACAATTTCAAACAATTTAGACACAATATCACACTATACCACTGTAATAACCGAGTAATTAAATGATAACAACACAGACCCGCAGAAATAACTGGAGAATTTCACTCCCAAAAGGGCATGATGAAGGCTCTTACTTTACATTCATGGAGGAATTATACAGTAATATATTAGTATAGTATAATAATAATAACGATTAATAATAAAAGTCCTAATAATATAACCACAAGTAACACTAAAATAATATCTTTATCATCACTTAGGCGTCATAGTGCACATGTGCAATGGATCGTATGTTAAGGAGACAGAGCATTATTAAATATGCAGGAGGGTTTTATAGCGCTGATATTTGAGGATAAATTATTCTGATTCAAGGGAGCTCTAAACATAAAGGCCTGTTTACATATTTCCGTAATATGAGATAATTAAAGTAACGATTTTGCCGCAGGGTTTTTAAGGTGTAAGATTAATGCTTGCACGTCTGAGACATGAACAATTTCTCCTTTACTGCTCATTCTGCAGTAGAATGGCCTTGGTCATTGTAATTTGTTGTATCATATTGGATCGTTATTATTATTTATGTTGCTTCTGGTGTAGATGAAGCTGTTTTTCACTGACTACACTGTCTTGACTGCCCATCTGTCTGCAACAAATAACGGTTGTTATGTCCACTGAACAAGGACGACTCAGAGTCACATCAGATGAATGAGGACTGTATGTACCAAGCAAATCGTCCTACTTTACTCAAAAGAGTCTTAGAGGCTCAGTTCACTTAAATCACAAACTCACAACTGAATCGATATTAACAAGCCGGGATTTCAGATTTCATGTTTGACCCTCAAAATCCCATCCCAGTCAAATTTCTTTGCCGCAAGATTCGCTACACAACCTGCTTTTTGTGCTTTATAAAGTAAAGAAAGATCTCACTTCATGATGAAAACCAACCTTAGATTTCTTTTAATAAAACTTTCTATTCTTCTGAAATGATTAACGGATGCGCCTCTTTGTTTACTTCCTGCCACGTAAAGGAAACCTGTGGTTCTCATCTACTTTAGAACAACAACACTAACAGAACATCATAATTTAACAGTTACTATCACAAAGGTCTGATTGTAAATAGTGCACACAGAAATTCATTTTAGGCAGAAGATGTACTCATGTAACACTGTTACTCATGTGAAAGTAGTCAAAGACGTTCTACACACACAAACATATTGGCATCAAAATATACCCAAGGTGCCAAAAATAAACAAAATCATTATGCAGACTGGGCAATACAAAATCCTGTAGACTATATGTCATAATCATAATGGGCCATTTACATGTTTTTTGTGGTCAATGAAAAATATGTTTACATTTTGTATTGCAAGTACTTTTCAAATAATCATCCTGGAATAAAAAGTATCTTCCTCAAATATAATAAGTGCATCTGAATAAAGTAAAACATTGGGATTTTTCATGTTTTATTGAAGACAGTGAGTATATAATATATTTTACGTTTTACTCCTTTAATTTGGATAATTATGGCCTACAGCAAAAAAAAAAAAAACCCCGACACATCTCAAAATATTATAATATTTCACTGTAACTGAATCATCCAATTAAAAACAAAAAACTTTTGAAATATTTTGCTTTATGTGTAGTGAATGTAGATTATTTGAAAGTTTTGAATTAAATTAAAATAAATCAACGTTTTAACACTATTTTCCTTTTATGAGGTGTACCAATGCAAGCACCTCAACACTGTACAATAAAATGCTAGTATATTTAGTTATACTCTGCACTGTAAATATACATGTACTGTATGTTAATGCTTTTGTTGTCAATATTACATTTAAACGATTTGAATCAACGCTGGCTGGTGCTCTGGTTTTGGACGCTAGGTGGCAGCAGAGACAGACCATCAGTGGGGAGGTTCAAAATGAGAAAAGAGAAAAGACAGTTATAATGTAAAGACAGTGTGTGTTACAGCAAAGTAGTATTCAGGTTCATGGAGAGTTCAGACCTCATCACATTATTATGATATTTTTATTTTGTTGTATTTCTGTGTTTTCAAGTCCAGAAATGCAAATCTGTAATAAAAATAGACTTTTTGATATTGTGTTTTTTGGGGGGAAATTAATCACATTAAAACAAATAATAATAAAAATAATATTTTTAAAAAAGGCTTCAAAATACACCTCACTCATTCACTCACTCACTGAAGTTCATCCCAGGTTTTGGATTCAGGCTCTGGAAACAAATTTCGTAAAAATGCAAATGAACAAAAGAGGATTTTGACATTTAAAATTGCAAAGGGAAAATAATGAAATTATTCAGTTTAAACATTCAGCTTTAAATTGGCAGAAATATTGTTTGTACGGCCTGAAAAAATTATTTGTCCAATGCCAACCTTAATATAAACCGTAACAGCCGAAAATCTACATATTTTCTTTTGCATTCACAGAGCTTGTTGCGTTGCTGCTATACTTGATTCTGTCATCACTGCAATAAAAATAAAAGCATTTCAAAATATTTCCCTGACCCCGATCCTTCCAGAGATTAGACTGGAATCACAGAAATGTACAGTGCAAACAGCCATTAAATTCATACATTCATTTCATTCTCAGGGGAAATATGCACAGTAGGAAACATGAAATGCAGCTTTTTGCAGAAAAAAGAGAGAGGGTTAAAAGCAATAAAAAGCAGAGGAACACCATGATAAAAACTGAGCTTTGGAGTCAGATTTTGATTTGGGATTTACAGACACATTTCAATCTTTTGCTAAATCATGGTTAAAAAGCTATGGGGCATCCATTTATTCTTGACAGCAGATGTTCTGAACAAAGCGCAGCTTGGTGTCAGATGTTAAATGAGATTAGTTCGGGTAGAAGAAAATCTATTTTAACATGTCATTTAATTTTGCACTGACTCATCAAATCTCATTTGCCTTAATAAAATGAGTAAAAAGAAAAGGTAGGTAAGGTAATCTTGTTTCCATTGTGAGTCAGTTCAGTTTTCTGAGGGAGACAGTTGTTCTCTCTGCTGGGACGTGATTGGTGTCTAATCCTGGAGCAGCGGGCAGCGCTCGGGTCAGGTCACCTGCTGTTCTCTGTGCTGCAGACCAACTTTTACAGTCACTCACTTCAGGCACTTAGCAGAGAGTAGAGTATGGCACAGAAGTATTGGGTATCAGAAACAGGGAACAGTCATGCACAATTCGGGCTGACAAAATATTAACACTATTATATTTGTGATGATTAATCGTCAGTAAGTTGATTTGGATTCAACAATTTGAAGTAGGGGAATGCAAAATCAGGAAATAACATATTTTTTTTGTAATGCAACTTTTTAAACCAGGAAAAGACAACATTTTTGTAATATTATGATATTCACAGTCTCAAAATATCATGCATTCACATCAGGCTGCAGTCATGATAATGATATATAGTATAGTAGTTCAAGCACCTAAAAGTTGTGCTTAAAGGTTCCCCAGTAAATGATTTTACTAGCTACCTATAAAACAACTGCTACTCAATAGGGTTTTAATGTTTTTCTCAAGCACTTGAAAACATCGAATGTATATACAAAGAAAAAAAGAAGAAATAAATAAAAAGCAAGGACTGTGCAGGTATGGTTCGACCATATTTGATTAAAAGTGATCAAAGTCTGTCTTGTTTGGTGAATTTTTGTACTATTGTAGTTAAAAAGTGTTCAGTCAGGATGAAAATGGGTTCATAGAGATTTTCTTTATAAAATTAATGCTGTCATCAGCCCAGCATCACCTTATTCATGTGTAGAAACACAAGAATGTGAAGAAGGAGACACATTTTAGCACATATGAAAAAGAAGCAGGATTTAATAATAATCATCAGCATCTGAAACAATAAGAAAATCATAAATGTGAAAAAAAGTGAATACAAGCAGGAGGATGAAAGGAATTCTCTGAGCCACATGAGAGGAAATGACTAGCGCAGGTGTGATGTCTGTTCAGTTTCTGGAGAATCTCTTTGAAAGTTGGAAGCATCCCTGGAAGCATTTTTTGATCGCTGGAGGACTTTCCAGTCGGAACCATCTGCTGATGCAGAAACATGACGTCTGACATGATGTTGTCAAGGTCTCTTTTAGCACAAATAAACACGAGGAATAAGAGGACATCTGGTTGATCAAATTAAAATTAGTCCCTCAACTATCGGCACCATCTGGCCCACTGAGCTGTAAACACACACACACACACACACACACACACACACACACACACACACACACACTGATGTGAATAACTGCACATTAATTAAACACACGTTGTCACATTCCTGTGGCAGTTGGCTAAAGTGATTCTGAATTAAATTCATAATCCTGATTCATCACAGAGGATTATGGAGTGAAATGAGCATTATTCATGGCCTGAATGCGTCCTGATGTGTTTGCTCTACCCAGGATCGACGTTTAAAACACTGCTGCTAGAATATTAACCACACTCCTGTAGGTTTGATGGGGGGAGGGGGATTAAATCAACACAAGGCATTAAAATGGAAACATCACGTCTGTTTGAAGTTGAAACAAATGCAAGTATCGTATTTTCAACACTATAAAAAAATTGTCGTTTTAACTTTGATATGATTATGATGTAATTCTACACCGGTTTCCTCAGTTAGATTTTGGGAATCTATGCATGTTCTCTTTTAGCCCTGAGTTTTATTCTAGTCTACTATACATTGCACAGCGGTAAGTTCAAACATTGGAGTGAGAAGGTCACAGGTTCGATTCCTGGTTGGATCAGGACCTTTCTGTGTGGAGTTTCCTTGTCCTTCTCACGTTTGCGGGGGTTTCCTCTGGGTGCTCCGGCTTCCTCCCACAGTCCAAAAACATGCAAGTTAGGTTAATTGTTTACTCTAAATGTCAGCCCTGCGACGAGCTGACGTCTTGTCCTGGATGCTGCCCGCCTTCGTCCAATGCTGCTGGTGAAGGCTCCAGCCCCCCTGTGTAATCACATCATCAACATGTCAATTTTGCTTTTATAATATTAAGCCCCATCGCCACTAGTCATCCATTCCGTACGGTTTTTCTTCATAGAAGACTAGGCAGTAACCTTCTGAAAATGACTCCAGTTTTACATTTGGAGTCATTTTCATTTTTGAATCTCTCAGAGCTAGCATCTATAGTTTCATCATCTAAACCATCAACTTGTCTTTTAGACCCAGTACCGACTAGGCTCTTTAAAGAAATTTTTAATTTAATGAACACGTTCAATTCTAGATCTGATCAATTTGACCTTATCTTTGGGTTATGTAGCACAGATTTTCAAGATTGCAGTAATCAAACCTCTACTCAAAAAACTTAATCTTGATCCAGATGTTTTGGCTAATTATAGACCCATATCGAACCTCCCGTTCATTTCTAAAACCGTCGAAAAAGCAGTCGCAAACCAATTATGTGACCATCTGCATAGGAATGGCTTGTTTGAAGAGTTTCAGTCAGGATTTAGAGTTCATCACAGCACAGAAACAGCACTGGTTAAAGTCACCAATGATATTCTATTGGCTTCAGACAGTGGATCAGCCTCCATACTTGTCCTATTAGATCTTATTGCTGCATTTGACATCATTGACCATAATATTTTATTACAGAGACTGGAACATGAAATAGGGATTAAAGGAACTGCATTAAGATGCTTCAAATCATATTTATCAGATAGATGTCAGTTCGTCCATGTTAACAATAGCTCCTCCTCCTGCACTATATCTAATCATGGAGTTCCAAAGGGTTCGGTACTTGGACCAATCCTTTTCACCCTATATCTGTTTCCTTTAGGCAACATTATGAGGAAGCACAGCATCAATTTTCAATGTTATGCAGATAATACTCAGCTGTACTTATCAATGACGCCAAAGCTAGTCACCTAGTCAGACTACTGGCATGTCTTGAAGACATAAAAGTCTGGATGACCTGTAACTTTTTACTTTTAAATTCAAACAAAATGGAAGTTACTGTACTTGGCCCTAAGCACCTCAGAGATACTTTATCTGATCTTCTAATCAGTCCGGATGGCATTACTTTGGCCTCCAGTTCCACTGTTAGAAATCTTGGAGTAATTTTTGATCAGGACATGTCCTTTGTCCCTTACATAAAACAAGTCTCTAGGGCAGCTTTATTTCACCTGCACAACATTATGAAAATCAGAAACATCCTGTCTCAAGAGGATGCAGAAAAACTAGTCCATGCATTTGTTACTTCCAGACTGGACTACTGTAACTCATTACTATCTGGATGTCCCAACAAATCTCTGAAAGGCCTTCAGTTGATTCAGAATGCTGCTGCACGAGTATTAACAGGAACTAGAAAAAGGGATCACATTTCTCCTGTGTTAGCTTCTCTTCATTGGCTCCCAGTAAAATTCAGAATAGAATTTAAAATCCTTCTGTTAAATATAAAGCACTTAATGACCAAGCTCCATCATATCTCAGAGAGCTCATAGTTCCTTATTGTCCTAGTAGGTCACTTTGCTCTCTAGATAGAGGTTTACTTGTGGTTCCTAGAGTCTCCAAGAGTAAATCGGGAGGCAGATCTTTCAGTTATCAGGCTCCTCTTTTATGGAACCAACTCCCAGTATCAGTCCGGGGGGGCGGACTCTCTAGCAATTTTCAAGACCAGGCTTAAAAATTTTCTATATGACAGAGCCTATAGTTAAAAAGTTTAAGTGCTTGCTCACGGAGGGATTTGTTGGGTCTCTTTAAATAATTCTATAAAGAGTTTGGTCTAGACCTGCTCTATATGTTAAGTGCCTTGATGTAACTATGTTATGATTTGGTGCTATATAAATAAATTTTGATTTGATTTTATTTGAAGACCCAAATAGTCAAAATGGGTTTTTTTGGAGGCTGTCAATGAATGATTGCAGAACGAAAGCAAGCGATATCTTAGTACATAAAAAACAACACAGAGACATGTTAATAAGGTCAACGATGTGATTTTCTTTAATAAAGTTATTGTTAGTGAGTTCACCGATTTTAAAAAGACAAGTTGGGGTAGCTGTTAAATGATTCAAAACATCTTGTCAAGTTCCGCTCAGCGAACATGTCATTTAAAGGCAGCACGGTCACTAACTACTAACTACATCATCTTGCTGCATCTTCTCCTTTCTCCATAAAATCCTCCCGTAATATTCACATGGTGCATGAAATTGTAAATCTGAATTTATTTATTTTTTTTTTTTTAGCAGATAAGGAGAATATTAATCCAAAATTGGATTAGGATGGAATGAAGCTGACATGGCGATTTGACTTGTTTCGAGCAGTGCTCAAACTGCGACACAGTTTGAGAATGTCCTCTGTGGATCCGGTGGAATATGGAATATACACTTAATGCAGGTGTCTCAGTGCAGCTGCGGCATTTTGGGACAAAAGGTGCCATCCAGTAGCTTTGAGCAAGCTGCAGAATCCTGAGCTGAGTACAAGTCTGTTTTTTCATTGTCAACAAATGCCCTGGAGAGGCCAGAACAAATCATGTGTTACTGCATATGTGAGTTTTTTCTTACAAAAAGTGGAAGTGCGTCTGCGGGGGACTATTTTCAGGAGCGGATTAATTCTTAGTTCTAATTCTGCAGTCATGATGTTCTTTCTGTTGCCAATTCTCTTGCATGTACATATATTTTTTTAATCTCAGGTACATTAACACAGCCTAGAATCTGTTGGCTGTGCTGCACATGGCCCCCTGAAGCAATAATGAACGGCAGCCATTGCGTTGTGGATAATGGCACAGCAAATGTCAGCTTAAAGCCACTGGCCTTGCTTTTTTGTTATCACATGCACTGAAATATTGATGAGCCTCCCTCCACACCATCTATGTCGCAGATATTTGCCTCTGACCGATGAACGCTGTGGTATTATCTCAAGCCAAACAAGCAGGACTGTTTACTGTTGACAGAAGCTGTGCAGCTGTGCAGGCCATGTTGTTTTAAAGCACATGGGGAGAAGAGGGGTGAGCATCCTGCTCAGTGAACAGGTTGTCATTATTTTCATCTCACTGCGAGCTGTGCCCAGTTTTTGTTGCTTTCCTCAAGAACTGCTTTACACTGTTGCTTTGTTTTTTCACCTTCTGGAGACTGGAAGAGACACGTTCTGCTGCTAATTTCATCCCCTCTCCTCCTGTGCTCCGTTTGCTGAGCACGTCTCCAAGGATATGATTTATCGCCATTCTGTTGCTTTCGCGTAATTCCTTGGCGGTGTTACCTGTCTAAACGACACCCAAAATATAAGACTTATCGCCCAAAAGTAGGCTATACAGGATATGTTAGTCTTTCCTCCGCTGCTCTCAGAGACAAGGTGTATATCTGCACTTTATTCATCTGCTGAGCCAAAGAGCAGCCCACTAAAAGGTTTCTATGCTCGTGTGGAGACAAATGAAGCAACACGAGTCTGCACTGGATTAGATTTTTCTGAAGTGCATAATCTCATTCAGAGGGATATGAAGGAGCAGTTGCTGTAGATAACTTTATGACATGCTGTACCATCCTGGATCAAGTCGGGTTTTCTTTCTTCAGGAGATTATTGCTGTCTCACCACAGACTCCGTAAACACAATATTTTAACATTTCTCTACAGAAACTCAGCCTGTTTCCACAGTGAACTATCAGGTTCAATTTGTGCTCAATGTGCTGGTCATCATGGATAATGAAGAAAATGTACAATGCCATCTTACATGTTCATGAGATATCACATGACAATTTACACTTCACACGTCTTAAGTTAAAATAAGAATAAAAAAAATTTAATATATTCAATCATCTCATCAATTTCCTACTGAATGTACCTTTAATTTTGAAAGTTATGTGACCATGTGTCAGTACAGAAGATTCATAATCAAAATTAAAATAGTAATATCAGTTAAACACAAAAGCAAAGGAGAAGTGGCTCCCAGATAAACAATGGAAAAAAGGTGATTGGTTGCTACATACGCACAATCACAGCTCGCTCTTCTGTCTCGCTGCTGCTTGGTCGGACTCTGCCGCTGCTCTTCTTACGGTGGCCCAGAAGTGTTAAACCAACAACCAACAACCACAACATGAAGGTAAAAGATGGAATTACCATTTCAATGGAAGTGACCATGAATGGAAGTAAGGAAACTTTCTTTATTAAGGATGGAAACGGAATGATTAATCCTGCCATGCCCCCTGATTGGCCCATTTCCTTTGTCGGTTGGATTGGTAATGTTTAAGATAGAGGAGGTTGGATTGTGGCATGAGAAGTGATCGTCAGTTAGACAAAGAACATCATGGTAGCGTAGGAATACTGTATAAATATGAGCAACATTGCTCATTTGTGGCGATCATATAATGATAGCAAACAGGCAAAACTCATGAAATGCGTCGATGAATAATATAATGCATTAATTTATAGAAGTACACCATATAGTGCATTGTTTCTCACACTCACCTGCATGTTTCTATGTCTTTTATTGAACCACATTATGCGGTGCACATTCCCTTTACATTGGAAGGTTGGCATTTTTTAACCAAACGGAATCCCTATTTCTTTGTCATTTTATTGAAAATGTTTCCATTATGGAGTTCAGTCGCTAGTTCGTTCAGCTCAAAAAGCTACGCAATGCAATGATGCTAGGAAAGTCAATACATCGAAAATAATGCTGTTTTTCACTAGTTGCTACACTCAAAATGTTATTGCAAATGTCTAGTAATACGAAGTCAAAAGGCAAAGCAATTTCAGTAGATTTATTCCAAAGAATTTATATAAGCCTAAAAGGTGGTAACAGAGGACTTAGGTTGAAAAATACTGCAGTTCTCCTTAAAAGTACGATGGCCAAGATTGGTGGTGTGATATTATGGTTTTTGAAATGATGTATCTTGTTGTTGTGTGTCTTCGCTTCTCCTGCTGGTGGAGACATTAAAGTAACAAGGAGATTTTGTTTCCTTGCTCACTACCTGAAAATTAATTCACTTATCTAGTTTAAGCAAGATAAAACACGCAGCTAATTATCACTCCTTATGAGAAAGACCTGCCCTCCTCATAAACCCAATCAACCCAGCCAGCAACAGAAATGACTAGAAGCCAATCAAAGATATCACCATCCTTTGAAAAGTAAAAGCCTCTGTTTAAATTCACTTCCGTTATTCCGACTTTTGCATCTGATTTTTGAACCTTTTCCACTGAAGACTAATGGTCCGCCCAGACAGTTGCCGTGTTTTTGGATTAAAAGTCACCACCACCAGAGGAACGGCACAAACGGGAAATTCTGCTTGTACCAGCTTCCAGATGGAGAGCGAGTGCACAATATCATTTTGTTCTGTGAACATTCAGTGATTTGTAACCTCCTCATGCATGAAGCCCTTGGCTGCTCACGCTGCGCTGCTATTTTGAGCTCTGTCTGTGTTTCCTGCCCCCTAGTGGCCGAACAATTCAAGGTTGAATCACGCCTTTACCAGTAAGTAACTGAACAGCCTCTCAGTGAAGACACAGCAGATGGATGTGAGTGTATCAACCAGCACAGATGGACGGAAGCCAGCAGCGGAGAGACTGAGTCGACGATGTTTAGTGTGCTGTTACTTTCTCTGATCCTCCAGAGCTCTCTTGGTAGTTTTTAATTATAGAATAGTTAAGTATCGACTATGCTTTAATGACATATGGGAACACGACGTGTATCGATGAATTGATTGGTATTTTACGTACAGTTGATGTACCGAAAAGCCGCAGGGTGTTTGTGTGTGTTTTCCCTTCGCATTTTTTGTTTACATCAGCCGGAGAGCATGTGTATTTTCTTCTTTAAAAAGTAAAAGCATTTTTGAAACTAGAGGCACGTTTGGAAAGGAACAATATGGTCAGAGAGTGCGGTCGTTTGTTCCTACAGCTTTATTTTTAAAAAGTGGCAGAGAGACACTGTTTTAAAGTAAAGACGCACTAGTCCATTAAGGCCATTTTTGACAAAACAAGGACAAAACAAGGACATTGATGAAAAATATTTTTGGGAAAATCCATAAAGGGAGGAAAGCTTTCAGAAACGGAAAGTTTTTGAATCAGTTAGAGCATTGTTGTGAGGCTGAAAACATGGAGAGGTCGAACCACCTCTAGAGAGCAGGGACATTTATGAAAGGAGCATGAACTTCGTTCAAAACAAAAAACTCTTCCCATTCCTCTCTGGATCAATGTGATGAGAGGCCAAGTACCCTTGATTTGACCATGACGTTCAGCCATCTGTCACAATGGCCACATGTTCAGCTTGAGAAAGTGGCAGCTTCACACTGTGGATGGCTCGGTAGCTGCTACCTTGTCTCCAATGTTTGGTTTATTTAACAGAACCCAGAATTCTCAGCCACATCGTATGGCCACATATCTTTACAGATAAACTTGGCAACTGATGTTTTTGACTGGTTTCTGACCAAATATGCTGCTGAGGCGCTGCTTGTGCCCATCTAAAGTTTGTCATGCTTAAATACAATTAGTAAATTCTTAGCATTGATACAATCTATTATTGACCTCGATTTGATGAATCGTCCCATCCCTACAAACAGCACTGACAATTTTGTTGCAAGTGTTCGGTAACGTGGAGTAGATACCTACAGTTAAACCCCTTTTCACTCAATAACTGTACAAATGCGGATTGAAATAAATGTGCACTGTTTTCTGATATTTACGAAAGACAAAGAAGTTCATGGAGTATATTTGATCCAAATCAAATGCATTTACCTTTCTGAAAAAAATGGATTCCTTTCTCGTACCGTTGCATTGTATAGCGCTGTCGAGCTTATCACCTAGCAACCAAATGCCATAGTGGACTAATTAATTTAAAAAAAGACATATTTTTTGAAGTTATAAACTTTCAATGTGTGGGAAAAAGTTTGGTCTTAGATTAAAGAATAATGGAATTTTCCTTCAAAGCAAGCAATAAAAACACATCAAATCAAGCTTCAGAAGTGAAAAGTTAGAACATTTTAGTTAAAGCAGAATATTATAGGAAAACAGTTCCTATAAACAGAGTAAACAGTAAACAAAAAAGAGTCAGAATCCTTACAGGTATACAAGCCCAAATCTCTGGATATACAAGACACGTGTGATTGCCAGTGTCAGTTAGCACATGTCTGCGTCAAGATTCCTCTGTAAACATGCCGTGCCTCTCTGCCTTTGCACGTTATTCCTTGTTTTTATGTGGTGAATGTATAGTATGTGTGCGTGTGAGAGAAAGAGACTGCGGATTCTTCTGACCTTAGACGCCCGTCAAGCTGCTGGAAACACACAGTAGCTCATCAAATATTTACAGCTCCATCTAATTCAAGACTTCATGTGGTCTCTCTTCCTCTGCCTCGGGCTGTTGGCCCCAGGCTGTCAGAGCAGAGAGGTAAACACATCAGCACCCGAGGCCAACGTTACTATTAACACAAGAGGGTCGACCACATCACGGCCTGATGCTTTCAATCGACCTGTGTTACTGAATTAAGGTCTAAAGGGGAAATATGGATGGAGGATATTCTGTTCATGAACATTTCAGAGACGCAACAAATTCTCACATTTGAGATGCTGGCGCCAGAGAACTGCAACGCTCTATGGGATGTGTGTCCAGACTAGAGGTTTATTCCCCTGGAAATGAATCATGCCAGTTTGGGGGTTTAGTCACTCACCACTAGGCTCACACATTTGTATTTTACTAAAATGTCGAAACATCTGTTGGATGGATGGCAATGAAATTTGGTACAAATGTTAATGCGCCCTGCTGGATGAACTATAATCCCTTTTAAAATGTGAAGTGGCCGAGCGCTTTGGTTTGTGGGCAAAGGAGATGCACATTTTGTTTGTTGCTATTCAACTATTGGCATATTAACAAGCCAAATTAATGTGCTGAACATATACATTATGCCGTGTTAGCATGCTCATAACAACTGACCTGATTGTAGAGTCAATCCAGAACAGACCTTTCTGCTGTTTGCACTGAGTTGACATGTCTATACAGCATAGATGCATGAAAATGTGTCGATACCAGAAGATTCTGTGAGACCACTGTTCTCGGCTCCAGGTAGTATAAATGACAGACTGATCACATGTTTGTAATAAAGTCAGACTTGACCTCATTTCCAGTTCAAAGTGTCCTGTCAACTGTTTTGTAGAAGTTTAATTTTTTTTATATATACTGGTTGTCTAAAGGCTAAAGGCTGATTATTTCGTGGTTAATTTGATTTCATTCCTCCTTTGATGAGCCGGGTTCTGATTCTCCCACTGATAAAAAACATTTTATGCTCTACTTTTTGTCTAGACACAATAATTTACGAGTCCAAGGGGCAAACAATGGTAAATTATGAATAACTGCAGAATGTAAATGCTTCGTCTCAGATACTGCAAGCCTGTAAATTGTCAGAAAGACAAACATTGTTACCTCTGCATACTTAACAGCCTGTTGAAACTTTAACTAAAGGTGGAGTTTTCTCAAAAATAAACAAACAAACTCAATTACTGCTTACATTTGGAGTTACTGGCACAAAAATTGCCCTGGTCTAACAGAAAGTTGAATTCATTCCCTTCCTCCTAAAACATTTTTAAAAGTGTTTTTTTTTTTTTTTTTTTTTTTTTTTTTTTAACAAAACAAAATAACATCCTGCAATGTTAACATCCATGTAAACTACTTTGTAATCTTTTGCCCCTGAACTTACTTGAGCGTTGCGCTTCCAGGCACATTATCGGCACCTCTAGATAAATGGAAAATTGTGTATTTCAACCACTGGACTTTAGTCTTTTGTGTTTCTACAAAATAACATTTTCTGAGAGCGTTATCGCAAAAGGCTGAATTTCTACCTCTGGAATTTTGTCCTCCACATATTAATACTCATGCATGTCCCTTTGACGGAAAAAAGAGACTGAATGAATCTTAAAATTGTTCTTCTTAAATATTATTGGAACTATTAATTGTGTTATCGTATGGCATGTAATTTAAATAAAAAAATGAATTTTTTTGAACATTTTTTTGCAATTAAATTTTTTGAAATATAAACTAAAATGTAAAAGATTCAGTTGGAGATTCTGGCGACGGCATGTTTCTAAAAGAAACCGCAGGGGCGGTGTAACTTTCTTCTTCCTTAAACAAATCCTGAGGGTGTGGAGGGGTTGTGCTCCACCTCTACTGGATAATTAAAGGGTGAAAATAACTGCCTCTCCATGAGGTGTGTTTAACTTGAACTGTCAGAACTCCCATACATCCTATCTGCTCCGCGTCAAAGTTTTCAAACTTTTGGTACAATAGAGAGGCATCCATAGTCTGATGTGGCGTTTGTGTTCCTGTTCACAGTGATGTGTGACGACAAGCTGATCTGTGCCTCACATTGAACAGCAACAGGAGAAAACTAAACAGCAGATGTCTCTCAGTGACCATCCATCTTAATAAAGATGGATGACGCATCTCCATTTTTCCAAAAATGCACCGCCATATTGTGCTGGTAATGTCATATCTCAAAGCATCAAATAACTAATTAAAAACAAACTGATCAGAAAAATTAACACTTAAACATACACAAGCAACAGAAAAAAACTTATTTTGGAAGACATATTTTGAGGTTTTAGTTTGGCCCAAAAACTAGTTCATTAGCTATACTGCAACTCACCACCAGAGGGCAATCTAGTTGCTTTTGGCCTCCCTTGCACCCATCTTTGCAGTGTACGCAATCAATTAATCTCCACCAGAACAGAGATTTTTGCACATTACACTGCATCGTGGAGTTCAAACGTGGAGGTTTTTGGACCACGTCAGGTGGAATATTAAATGTGTGGTATGTTTTAATGAAATATATCTCCAAAAGAGAATGTGAACCAGTTTGCTCAAATTTTCAGGCACCACCGCAACTGACAGTACTCTACATAGGCATACGAAGCTAATGCCAGTGTGCCTCATGATTATGAATTACTGAAGAACACATTCTGACACTGCAAGATCACACACAGAAACACACAGACGCACCACCTTGTTGATTTGTTGATTCATTCCATCCCTGTTCTGAGCTGCTCTGAGTCTTTTTTTTTTTTTCGTGTCCTGATCCCTTGATTGTAATTCAGCCGTGGAGGTGTAGGGCAGATGGATGATGAGTGGATCTGCAGTGAGGAAGAATCACAGGAGTTTCCCTCAGGTGAAAGGAGTGATTAACAGCGAGGCTGAAGGTGACTCCGACAGAGAAACGGCTGAGCGTGTGTTAACATTTGTGCAGTGGCAGCGTTAGGAGAGGCAGAGTAGACATGACAGTCTCTTTTATGTGAGCGGAGGCAAAAATACAGAAGGTACTGTAAAGTTCAAGATGGTGTACTGGACCGTGCTTATGCAAATCAACATTTTATTTGGTTCGGTGTAGAAAAGACAGTTGAATGGCCTTAGCCATGATGCACAAACTATTTATTACTACAAAAACAGACGTCTTTAGGGTAACGAGAGACAAAGATTGTAAATCTGGGATAGGGAACATGTGTGTCCAATGCTGTGACGTACGCCAAATGATTAGATAGCATAAGAAGAAATGACATAACAAAAATAACTCCCTTTTATGTGAAATGACTCCCTTAAAGGAGAACGGGTACTTTTCAACCTGAGACATAGTTCTCTGTCTTTTAGGCTCAAATTTTTCTTTGAAAATTACTGCAGAGTGGAGATCCTTTGCAAGGACTGTACAATGCAACAGCACATGGCAAGTCACAATAGCAGAAATGAATCGCCTCGTTGCCACTATCTGTTCTGCAAATGTTATTGAAGAGGTCTCGGAACATTAAGTACACTTGTGTTGTTTTTAACAGAATCACTGTAAAGACGCAACACTGTGCTGCATAAAACATTATTGTGCACTGTCAGAAATAAGGGTACGGCTCAGGGACATTTATGTCCTCTCGGTTACAACAGCTGATGATGTATCCTGAAAGGAAATTGATCTACGGGGTATTAATATGTATCTTTTCAAGGTTAATAAGGTATGAATAGATTCCAAAGTGAGAAACGATGTAAAGGCAAATCCATGTCCATTAAATAGGGTAAATGAAGTGCTGTAGTATTGACGTTTGATGGGTCCACATGAAAAAGGGGGTTCACACGTGCATGTCGGTACTGTAGCATCAAGCTCAGGCACATTATTTACTGCACTTCTCCTCTTGGCAGGCAAATACAATAGCAAAGCTTTCAAAAGAAGTTAAAGAAATGTGGACAGAAGAAGAGGCAAGGAGATTCAGAGGTAATGTTGGAAGCTTGAAAATAAATGACAAATTATAAAGGTAATTATATGTACAGTGTGTGTACTTCTGAAGGCATGAATCAGGTTTAGGTTTATCTTTCTATAGACAAAATGATAATAATCAGACATAAATCTACAACTTCATTTGTCTTTCATAAAGACTGTAAAACTTCAGAAAACAGTGCCCCGTTCAGCAATTGACTGCTCATGTCTTTGGTGCAAAAAAGAAGCCTTTTGAGCTCAACAATCCTGGAGACCGAACTCAAGGAGGAAGAGTAATTTTCACAAAAACAGCACATTTCCAGAAATTTCAGGGCCTAAACAAAGGTTGAAAAAACGCAGAGTAACTCTGTGCTTAACATCTTTTCTTTTCTTAGAGGCAAGCATGTGCTGTGATATAAGTGTCTAATGATCTTAACCACAAGTGACACACACACAAAAAATGCTACAGATCAAGAAATCTAAATGGTGGTTCTACACCCCGATGGCATCTAAAACTGGATGTCCTTATTTTCAGTGGAATACTCGATGTGATTGGATAAACTTTTTTTTGATTCTTACATCTTTGCATTGAGCACTGATCGGCTTTTATGGCACAGACAAATCAGCTGTGAAATGAGCGGTGAATAAAAAACACATAACGAAACAGATGGGCGGGCAGCAACTGTGAACTTCTTTAAAAGTCATTCTACTAAATGTAGTTAAATCCTCAGGGGTTCACAGTGCCTTATAATAAAAGCCAGCTGGGAATAAAACCTTCTTTGTTAGGCATCGGTGCAAATCATCAGGTGGGAAATAATGAACAACAAGCAATACAAATGTGTCGATAACGAGTTTCAAAGAACAAATACAACTAAATCATCACCCCAGTGGGGTTCCATAGTTAGACTGGTAAAGGGCAGCAATGAAGAAATTCTATTTTTGCATTGTGAAAATAAATGCAAAGTCGCTTTTGATTGTTTGTGCTCATCAAATGGAGGCAAAATCCTACTTGCTGATTTGCATTTGAATTGTAAGGATTAGGAATCCATTAACTTGGTCTTTTGGTGGTTTTCCATCCATCAGCTCAGTTGCACTCTGCCAAAGTGTGTGTGTAGAAAACTTTACAAGGCAGACTATGATGTTGTTTAATGAGTCCTTCATGTGTTCAGTGAGACACTGGCTGTTCAAGCTCTTCAATAATCATTGAAGAAAGCCGCCGTCATTTGATCAGTCAGTTTGTTGACAGTGTACAAAACCACTCATTCATTATTGAGGTGTTATTGAGTACTGAGGCAGCGCTGTCTCCATCAACTGTGACACTGTGACACAGCACGAACAGGCACGACGACTTGAAGGTAAGACAGGAGATCCAGGTCTAAATATGTCAGAGTCTGCACATTAATATAGCAGAAAACAATTATTGTTTGCGTTTTGGTTTCAAATAATTCAAGCGCTGCTCCAGCCAGAGAGCGCATTCAGCGTATAAGACCCAAGTTACACCAAACATTAGTGCTACACATGATTAACAATCACTACAAAAATGGCCCTAAGACTGTGAGTAAAATGGTGAAAGTAATTATGAAGTGGGACGCAAGCTGGAAATTGATTTTTTGCACTTGAGTCGTCTGGGCCTGAATGTACATGAACACGTGAGCGATCCCCCTGGAGCAGTCTTCTGCAGCGTATTTCACTTCCTCAGCGACATCACGGTGTGCTGAGACAGTCCAAAGCTTCTGACGCCTCATGTTTTTCATCATCTCACGTGTCAAACAAGAGGTGAGATCAGCGTGGCCGCCTGTGGCCCGGTGAGTGACTGAGGGCTGAGAACTTGTTTATCTGTTTATCAATACGTCTATTTGTATTATTGACATCGTCCACCCAGATGCTTTTCATCGGGCGGGGATGTCTGCGTCACCTGTTCACCACCAGAGATTATTGGATGTATTTTATTGTACGCATGGTCACATTTTTTTTCTTCTGTGTTCATATAGTTGCAAGGATATCAAAATAGTTTTTATAATAGAAACTGGAATTGTTAAAAGTAAATTATTGTTGCCCATTTTGGAGCATTGTCCTTGCCCCTTGCCCCCTATTACATTGTTATATATCATGTCGTGACATTAGAACTGACGTATATGTAAAGGGAGATTTTTTTCATTAGATTATTTTAATTATGGGCTAATCTGAAGATGAATAACTTGATTAATTGATCACTTAGTTTTTAAAATTTGCAAAATTATGAGAAATTGTGTCTCAATTAACCAGATTGTAAAACTATTACTACAGTTAAAGGGGAAATGCATGAAAGTTTCTACAGTCCAAACCATCAAAAAATACACGAAAAATGACCAAACAGTAAAGTTGCCAATTCCTTGTCTGTCAGTTGATTAATATACAAATTTAGCTTCACCATAATGAACTTTTGGTTGATTTCATTTAAAACAGGGAATGATAGCTGAAGCACTGAAGAGTAATTGCTCAATAGTTTTGTTGATAAAAGGCTTTGATATATCCATTAGAGAAACATGCCAGAGGGCTGCCGCGGAGGGGACCGAGGCAATCTCAGTCGACCTGCTGCTCAGTGACATAAATAAAGCTCTCACACACAACCCTGTAACCCAGCAATATGCTTATGAAGCAGGACAACAGCCAGTTTGTCTCTCCATCTAAACAAAGTTACCTGAGCATGCAGGGCCACCGGGTGCTGCAGCATGAGAAATAAGCATCGTCTCGCTCGTTGCCGTAGGCCCGAGACGACTGGCAGAGCTCGGGGATATAGATAGACGAGGGGACCAGACGTCTGTGATATTCAGCACATAACAGATGGAGAGTGTTACCGGTGTCTTTGTGTGTGTGTGTGTGTGTGTGTGTGTGGGAATGACCAGAATAGCGAAAAAAGAGGACACCTGCGTTGAATGCGAGAAAGAGAGAAAGCTAAATAAAATGAGTGCAGAAAGAAACTACATGTGTGTCCCACCCATATTCTTACAACACTACCAAAGTGCCCTTTTTGGGCCTTCTATGGCACACAAGACATAATAAAGTCCTCCCTCTTGTGTCCTTTCGGTTGCGACGCAGTAATATACAGGCTGCATCATGACTTTCTTTGAGTGCTGATGCCTTTATTGTTTTGGGGTTTTTTTTTCCCCCCTGCCTGTCAGAAAGCCTGCGCTAGTCAGTGGGAGAGACCTTAAGGAAGATGTGCACATATCAGCTCAAACACCACAGGGAGCCTTTACCATCAGCTGTCAGATGCCATCTTCATGACTGACACAAAGTGCAACTTTCAGTTTACGACTGTGTGGGATTACTCAGCGGGGTGTTAAATTAAGAAATGGCATCTGAGTGCGCAAATTGTTTCAGTCACTGTAATTTCCCACACGACTTGACATGAACTACACTGAACAAGCCTCTGCTTTCTGCTCAGTTTGCTAGTATATGAGCTTCTTAGTGCATACATCTGCATGCCGGTGACTCACCAGCAGCCTGGTTACCTGAATTGCCTTTCTGTCTGCTGAGGAAAGCTTCTCTCTTGTTGCACCTGAGAGGAGTTAAAAAAAAAGAAGCCTGGACAAAAAAAACAAAACACGAGGTGTCACTCTGAGGCGGATTCTGGGAACCAGTTTGGATAATGTACAATTTCACTTGAAGTATATTACACTGACGTAAACATTTTTTCATGTTTTAATGCAGAAATGTTACATATTATACCATATATTTAAATGCTTGATGCATAATTGATGCAAATATAGTTTACTGAAACCTGCAATGTGGCACTTCTGTCACCCTTTTCTGTTTTTTACCCACATCTCATGTTTTTTCTGCCTTTACTTACATAGACTTTAGGTATCTAAAAGAGATTGAGATACAGTTAAAAAAAAACTCTATAAAGCTTCTAAGCAGGTCTCAAATCTTAAGAATATTGATGGACAGTCAGGCTGTTTGCTTAATTCCTTTATACCTCCATGGCAATGTTCATTTCTTATTTTCCTTTCTACGAGACACATGTGTTGTTTTATTGTGTTTTTTTTTTTTTTTTTTTTCCCATTTTTTCAGAAGCTAAACTACAAAGGGATTCAATAGTTGTATTACCGGGAAGACAAAACCTCAACAGTCCTCACACCTTTGCTGTGAAATTTCACACAAATCCCACCGTTCTTTTCTTGTTTTCAAATGAGCCTCTCTTTACACAACTCAGCAGCAGACCTGAAGAAAGTTTTCACAGAAGGCCTGGACTACTTTAACAACGTTAACCTGTAGATTGAAACCTGCCAAAATGTGCAACATCAAAAATAATGATGCAGGATCAGATCATTATCAGTATGTAGCATTGTGAATATCCAGATTGCTCATGACGATCTCTCTCTAACTCGCCGAAAATCTACTATTCTTCCAGAAACAAGCCGTGGACACCAGCCAGTATTTCAAGGAGACCAGAAAACGTTGGCGTCTCTCCAAACTCTTTAGGCCCACTTGCATTCGTGTGAATAGACGATCTTTGTTTCGCAGTCTACGGTTAGGATTCTTGCTTTTCACTCAGGCGGCCCGGGTTCGATTCCCGGTATGGAGACGTATTTTGGGCGGTGCAGTGGTTAGCACTGTCACCTCACAGCAAGAAGGTCCTGGGTTCGATTCCCGGGTCTGCGCGGAGTTTGCAGGTTCTCTCCGGGTACTCCGGCTTCCTCCCACAGTCCAAAAACATGCAAACTGGGGGTTAGGTAAATTGGTCACTCCAAATTCCCCGTAGGTGTGAATGTGCGTGTGGATGGTTGTTTGTCTCTATATGTCAGCCCTGCGATGAACTGGCGACTTGTCCAGGATGACCCTGCCTTCACCCTGAGATAGGCTCCAGACCCCCCCGCGACCCCTAACAGGATAAGCGGTAGAAGATGGATGGATGGATGGATGGCTGTTTCGCAGTAGCGCTTGGTGGGCGCATGCGCAGCCGCAGCGTCCGCCCCCCCTCCCGCGCTGAGAGCTGACAGCGTCAGGCTGGAGTCCGCTGCACCTCCGGCCGCCGCCGGCTTCCACACCACGTTGTGAGCTGCCGTCCGGATACTCACCGACACTACAACTGGACTTCAATTTGTTTTGCCTCAGGAAACAGAAGCAACACCGACAAAGTGTTCTCGGGCAGGGAGGCTTTCGGACCGAGGAGCCGAGTTCTCCTCTCCCCCGTCCTCCTCCCGGTGGTGAGCGGACCGTCGGTGAAGGTAAGGGTCCGCTTTTTGTGACAGTTTTCGGTGCGGAGGAAGAGAGGGACGAGCGGGCTGCCGCTGCTGTGTGGTTCTCCCGCACTGCTCGCTTAACTTCAGCCGTCCCTCGGCGTCGGGGCTGCCCGCGTGTCCTCTGTGAGAATTCAGTGAAGTTTTCGCTGATTGACCAGATGACCAGTGTAAGGACAAGTTTTACGGCGGGCTGCCCGATCACCGTCCGTCCCCGACCGCAGACCGTCCTAAAACCAGGTTGAGTCTGAACGGGAACAAAACACACACACACACAGATATAAAAAAAAAAAAAAGATATTAATACTAATAATATTTGTAGTTCTGTTAGCTTAAGGAATTGAAAATCTGAGGCCATATCGTGCTGACCCACGCGTGCACTGAATGATTTATAGTACTGTTTTTTTCCAATACGCGTAATTAGGAGTTTGCAGCCTTGCGTGGTTTGCGTGGCTGGAGTTCAAGTTGATGTCTGGTCAGCGCTGCGGCTGCACTAAATGCCGCCATGTTGATATAATGTGGTGGTGTTTGTGTTTTCAGAGGGCATTTGAATTTAAAAAAGACCGACCTACTCTTTTTCCGTTTTACATTTAAGTGTGACAGGTGACGTGACTTTCAGAAGTTACATATGTGACAGTTCAAAACAGTTTTTAGTACGTCTTATTTTGATACTTAACTTTACAGTATACCCAATATTGTAAAGTTAAGCCTAATGAAAGACTTCAGCACACACAGTTGGTTAAAATCAATTTTGTACGTTTCTTAAACCGGTCATATTTTTGAATGGAGTTTTGCTCAGAGGGGACCATGGACAGTGTCACTCTCTCTTCCAGTGCATTCGTACTCAAATAATCTCTAGTCGGTAACTCTTTTAATGCAAATGTGAGTATTGTATGAACATGACCCTGAACAGTTCTTAAAATATGCTTTAAGATGAGGAACACAAAGGTCAAACAATCGTAATTTAAAAGTCTCTGATAATGTCTGTTTTTGCTTGGGATATCACATTATGGCAATATCACAGTACGCCAAAGGACCTATCAGATGGATACATTACCATCTGGTGATGAATGAACAGACTCACTGTCATCTTCTGTTTTTACGTGGATGGTTTCAACTAAATTAGGATGATATGATACTGGGATGATGAGAGTGGGTTATTGAGGTACCACTGCCCCAACAGCAGCTTAGTCTATGGGGTTCCAGAGTTGGTCTGGGCATTAAACCTGAATAATTGTCATGGTTGATGCTAACACTTGCAGGTTTCAACTTACAATATACTCAAATTAAAATCTTTTAAAATCAGTTTGGCATCATTGACTTTCTGGAGACTTGGATGACATAGGATGAGCTGTACGGAGCAGATTTATTCTTATTATTTTTTTCCAGTTCAGGGTTCAGGCTGGTTTGTTTAGTAAGCAGAGTAAGTACCGTCCAAGGCAGGTGGCTCCTCCGAGTCAGAGGAATGTAAATAGAAATGGTGACTCAAACCGCCTCTGGACTGGCTGCAGCGCTAATCTTGAAAAGGAAGCCCAGGTGTAAGTGTGCTTTTTGGTTTTAAATTGGGCTCATTGTGTGCTGTGTGTTAGTAATGCACAATTAAACCAAAAATAATGGTTACTATGGACTGAAAATTTGGCTCCATTGTCAGTAGGCTTTTTCATGGAGAACTTTGTCTTGCCCGGAAAGTGGAAAGGGCGGCAAAGGCAGTGTGGTCAAAGCTGTGGTCAAAATGGACAGTTTTCAGGAGCCTTTAGTCTACAGGATGCCGAAGAAGCTGACCGACAATACCCGCTGGCAGCTGCCGCGAAAAAATGATTGGTCTCATGGAAAATTGGCAGGCAAAACACACAACATCATCCACAAATGTAAGTTATTCTCACTCTGACGATCAGCATGAACAAGGATTTTCCTATTATATGTAGTTCTTACTGTCCTGAAAAATGATGTTTTCCAGTTTTCAGTCCGAATTGATGTGTGAGCTTTAACGGGATTGATTTTAAACAACCCTACTAACCAGCATTTTTTGCATAGAGACAGCTAGTAGCATGGTGATAATTAGCAGGAGCTCTGTTACAGTAGATAAGCTCAATGCTACAGGGTTGGAATTGAGAATTGTGCACTCAGTGCTGATCTCAAGCTGGTAAAGGTTGTGCTGTCCAAGGACCAAGCCATGCCGCACTGTTGTCAACATTTAGCTATGAGGGAGGGATCCTCTGTTGTGGGTTGCAGTGGAACGCATCGCAAAGATGGCAGACTATAAGTACATAAGTACTAGTACGTACATTGTACCCTTGTGCAAAAGGAAAACCAGAAGATGTATCTACAGAGATTAAAAACTGTAATAAAAACGTTTGATTTTTACTCTCTTGCTTGATATGGCTGATTAAAAACATGGAACTTGCACAGGTTTTGAGAACCCTTAGCAAGTTGGTTTTAGAAAACGAAAGCAAAGGTTAGAGAAAAAAGTTAGAGAGAAACTGAAAATATGACTAAAAATGTGAAATCATAAATTGTTCAGCGACTTTGCCTTTTCATCACTTCAGCGGCTAATGAGAGCAATCTGTCTGGCATCGATTAAACATTCTGAATCAGTCTTGCTTTGGCAGAGAAAAATGCAGATGAAGAAAGGCAATGCCGTCGGTGCAGGACACACCAAAACGACCAGGGGGACTCGTGCAGACATTCCAAATGTCCCCGATGTATCTTGGCCTAAATGTTAGATGCTCTTGTTTTAGTACAAAACTGTATTTTGATCTGTTCCGTTTACCCTGTAAAAGTTAATGAAATAAACACTTTTTAACATTTCAGTTCATTTCTTAACAAGGCTTTTTTACCATGAAACATTGACAAGAACATGTCAAACATCTGCACAATATCAACTCTATGTAATGCTGCACCCACATAAATTATGACTTGATATTAACTTCTAGCGATACCCGGATCAGCATATTGTTTACTCATCCTGCTGCCAAGACTGAGCATTAAACTCAGCTTCCGCTTTTATGTTAGCTCGGCTACAGTAGCTGCACCTCTTCAGTATATTCAAAGGGATGAGTTGAGGTAAAGCAGTGAAACCTGAGCAGAGTTTCCTGCTGCCATCAGCACTGTCTTCTCTTATTTCAGCTCATCCTTTACCCTTTTTTTTTTCCCACTTTTTTGATGATGACACAAGAGAAAGAATCCAATCTGCACCAGCCATCCCTCTATCTTTGCCTGACTGAAATAAATAACCTCATCATCCGGGTTATCTTTTTTTTTAATGAGTGTCCCTGAGGATATCTCTTCTCCTAAGCTGTTTGATGTGCTCTGGAAACAAACCCTGTAGCACTCTTGGATGTTTGAATTGCGGTTGCTGCCAGTTGCTTTCTGCCAAAGCTGGGACTTGTTTACCAAATCCCTCATGAACTTCCATCCCAAGGCCATCAGTTCCCACGTTACATTTGCCTTCTACGTAATGTTTTGGGATCATTTATGTTAAGACTGTGAGTCCAGAAATAAATTTTTGTTTAAGGTTTCCCTCATGTTTTTTTTTTGTTGTACTAAAACAGAAAGTGCTTCATTGGTGTTCTGCAAATCATTGGCGTCTGATAAAAGGGTGTTTGCTGAATTAATTAGCAGGCAGAATTTTGTGTAGGACCAGTCCTCTACAGTATGTTTGCAGGTCCACTCTATCAATGCAGTGGCTTAATTGCAAAGATACGTGCCAATTCAAAGTCTAACTAACCTTTCCTAATTTTTTCTTAAATTTGCATTGCATTGACACTTAAATCAGATATTGTCTTATATCTTTAACAAACAGTTTCTTATACAACCAGTAGATGAACAGAAATTTGGACTTTTGTGATCACCTGATGAATGTCAATCAGATATTCACTGTCCTTGTAGCTCTGCTTTACAACATACTTAACCCTGTCAAAAAACTGCTACTGGGAGCAGCTGCTGGACGTAGAGCTGCAAATAATGATTATTGTCCTCATCAATTAATTTGCTGATAATTTTCACGATTAATTATTTAATCATATTCTCTATATAAATCGTCAAAAAATAGAGAAAAATGCTCATCATGTGTTCAAGTTGCTTCTTTACTCCAAGTAATATTTAAAAATCCAAACTCTCTTAATTAATTTCTGACATGAATTTTTATACTCAAAATAAGACTGGAATAATTATTTGATTATCAAAATGGTTGTTGATTAATTTACTTTTGATTGAACAAGCCATTAATCGATTGTCACAGCTCTAGCTGGGAACTGTAGATTTGGTGACTTAGTCAGTTTGATCATCATCATATATTTCACATTGATTGTGTTGTAAAATACATTTAGTCAGCAGTAGCAACAGATGAATCAGATGTAGTTTCTACACTCCTAAAGTTCTGGTTTAATAATAAATGAGACTGTACTATAGTCCGTTCTGGTGCAGCCAAGGTCTGTGCTGACCTTGTGCCATCACTAAGGTAAAACATTTAACACTTTAGAGATTTGTGAGCAGCTTCTTGTTCAGTTTAAGTCAATGATCACGTTAGTTGTTTGTAGATACTGTTTCATAAAAGTGGCTGGTGGAACAAAATGCTCAGTGTCCGATGAAACATTCAAACCTTTTCAGAAATGTTCTCAGAAAACAATGCTACAGCATACAGACAAAACACCAACAGTATGCTGATGGGGAAAAAAGTGGGACAGGAAGTCACAGTGAAACACATGCTGATTGTCTGCAGGCAGGAAGATAATATATCGTAATTTTAAACATCAGTGTTTGCGATTAAAAATAGAGGAAAACTTGAATTTCTTTAACCTTATGGTGGTTTTGAATGTCTGTCCTTCTCATTCAGCCATCTCGTTAAACCTGTGAGACCAGCTCACTAAGAGTTTAGTTTCTCCTCATTTTGGCTCTCTAGTTTTTCCACTGCTGTGGATGAACAGACCCACCAGATTGTTATCGGCTCAAAAATGAATCCCTGCACTAGGCGCCGTCACTCGCCTTAAGATCTCCCTCGTATATCTTAAAGTGTCTGCTCGGCTCGTGGAGGACGAGCGCTGTCTGTTTGAGACTCGTTAGCAAAGACCTACAGAGAAGGGGAGCTCTTTGCCAGCAATTTCACGGGGACTGAAATATTCACGCATACATTTCTGCTCTGACAGCATGAAAGGACTGTCTTCATATCCTCGTCTGTGCTGGCATATACAGCCAGCTCCCCCAGGTGAAGGACGGTGCTCGTGCACACGTTTCACAAGTCAGGAAAAGCATAGCAATTAATTTCAGGGTTAGACTGATATATGAAGTCAAATTTGGCATTTTATTCAGCATAGTCTTACTCTTAGAAGTCCTTGAATGAAACATAACTACATGGAGTCAAACGATACCCACAATGAATTTTCTTCTATAGTCCTTTCATCTTTAGTTATTTTCTGATTTCTGTAAACAAATGTGTTATGTTCCCATTACTGTTGAATAATGTGTGAAATGACATTTAATTTAAGAACAGTAACACTTGAAAAAAATAATTCTAGAATGTCGTCATTTGAGAGTTTAAATTTTCTGTCTGTTAGAGGTGGGACCAGGCTGATCCATATCAACAGGGTAGTAGGGTTGGACCATGTGTATTAGATTATCACAGCACTAAATGCATCTCAAGAAGGTAGAAAATTGTTGACACGTTTAGTTTTATTTTGTAATTTTATTTAACTTTTACATTTTCTATATTTTATAGCAAATATAAAGTGAAATATTTCAAGCATTTTTTTGTTTTAATTTTGATCACAGTAGTTTATATGCAAGGCAAGGCAGGTTTATTTGTATAGCACATTCCAACAACATGGCAATTCACGGTGCATATACAGTTACAGAGAAATATTCAAATTTTTGATTTTATTGTTTATTTTATGAAATCCCCTGCTTTTTTTGCTGGCGGTCTGCTCGCTCATGAGACATGTTTGGCACTATGTCAGATGCTGTGATTTGTTCTTTTTTGTGAAGCAAAGGCTCTTGCGAACAGCGTTAAGAGCAGTAGGCGGTACCAGAGGACTTTTTTCACAGACCATCTGTCCCACGTATTGCTAATCAATCAGAAGCTCTGCTCCTCATCTCCATCACGCCCAAATTATGATATTACGATGGCAGAGAGCTCGATGTTTGATTACTACCTGAAGTGCCACTGAAGTTTGGAAAGATTAGAAGCGCTGGATAATAATAATAATAATAATAAAGAAAAACATGCATTAAAGCACAACCTCAAGTCAGCTGGGTAGGCCAGCATGCTGCGCATTATTTGAGAGGATACATGGTAATGTGGCCATTAAAGAATCTCTGTTTTGCACTTGGTAGCGGCAGTGCTGTGAAGCGGTACGTGAGCTGTGAGCAGGATGAGGTGGAGTGGAAGAATACTGTGCATCCTGAGCTGCTCTAATGAAAGCCATTAGTGTACTGTGCTGCTTTAGACTAATTCAGGTTCACCTGAGCTCACTGGGGTCCCAGGATTGACCAACAAAACGTTTCTAGGGAGCAGCAGAAGAGATCAACGTTCCGCTCAACTTACTTTGTGTTTTTGCGGGTGAATTTGGGTTCTGACACTCAGGGGGCTCTGTTTTGGGCTCTCCTGGTGGTGCAGCAGGCTTAGGTTACATCCACAATAAAGCTGGCCAAATCTGAAAATGTTCTTTACACATGTGTTTTTGGGGTTGTCTGTGCAAAAAGTCCATATTCAACACCGAAACTGTTGGAAAACAGCTGCATTTCTTTTTCTTCTTTTCCCATGGGACACGCAGACAGAGCCCAGTGACTCCAGACACTTTTAATTTCTACCAGAGATGACCATACAGTTACTAAGTGCATGAGAGGACGTAGCATTTTTTTTTCTGAGCAAAGATTATCGACAATAGAAAGTTTGGTACCACATAGCCTCGTCCAGAAAGGGCTTTATTTCCTTGTTTACACCTAAAAATCCAACAGCTGTTTTCAGATTTATTGACTCTGGAGGCCTTTATCCAAAAGCTCCAATTCTGGGCACAGAAAATGTCTGGTTGAGTCAATAGATGGGAAAATAAAGGCAAAAAAGGTTTTCTCAGACTTTTCCATTTTAGTGGAAGAAAAAAGCTGCCTTTCAGGTGCCAATTTGTTACTTTCGCAGCTTTGTTTTGGATCTTTCCAAAATCCAGTGAGGGGTTCCTCCTTATTGAAAATGAAATGCCATTATTAATTCATGATTTTATTGTTGCGTAAGAGTTTGTTGGAGAGTGAGATAATGTTCTAAACTGCTGACCATCTGCTCCCTATTTACCAAAATTGTGACATGCTGCAAACTGTTTGGAAATTCACTTGTAGAATTTTAATACAGAATGCAGTTACTATTAGTAAAGAGGAAAAAAAGATGTTCAATTCAAGAGATTAAAGAGTGGCCCTTCTCAAAAGTCTCTGTTGCTTAGACTGTATGTTTAGGTTCCCCTCCAGACACACTCTTAAGTAAATAAATATACTCTGCTATGACTAATATTTTATTTAACATGGTTTTCCCCACATTAAAAAAAGTTTTAAAAACCCTGAAAAGGGGCATTAAGCACATTTATTCTGTCTCCCACATTAAAAAATTCTGTATTTCTGAATCACAGACAATGCAGCCTGTTCACCAGCGCTGTTTTTACTAGGTTGACTGGTGCAACATCAGTTAACATCAAGATGGCAGGTATTAAAGGAACCATGGGAGTGAATCAGCCACAGCTTTACATGTTTGAGCCTCAGTCAGACCCAAACTCAGATGAGGCATCTGTTGTGCACCAAAATTAGCAAGACGTATCAAAGAGGTAGGTGTAATTATCACCTTTTTTTATGTTGTTTATCAGCTTGTAACTGGCAAAGGGTGACAGCAATCTGCAACACTGTACAGTGTGTCTTTAACATCTACTAGTGTGGGAAGAGTTCAATATTATAGATTCGCTCTTTGACAACAAGTTGGACTGTCTGACGATTCTTTTATTTTGTCTTTGCTGTCAAGTGCTAAGTAAAGGCTGGCAATCCATTATCCCATACATAGTAGGTGTAATGCATAGTGGCAGTTGCATTGGAGAGGGGAAGCTGATTCATGACTTGTGATGTCATCTGGTTTGTGTTTATAATATCTCCATTGTATGTCAACCGAGAGGATTTATGTTACAGTGCTGCTTAGATTGTTGGAACTTAGTTTCACGGGAAGAAAAAAACAACTTTCTTCTTATGTCCTTGGATTCTGCATTTATCTGAAAATCTTGAGTGAGTCAATGAAAATTCTTTGATTTCAGCTTGAGTTTATTTCATCAAACCTTCTTAACTAAAAAAGATAAATCTTCCCTAGTGTTTCCCTCATTTAAATGAAAAATGACTTACAATGATTTTTTTAGTTTTATTTCCACTAACAACACATAAAGCCCAGGGAATCTGCTAATGTTCATTATTATGATAATTCTTTGGAATGCCAAAAAGTAAAGTCTGTAGAAGCGACCTATAGGCCTCTGGTTTACCCCTCTGCCTCTGAGAGTGGATTGAAAGTGCAGCTTTTTGAAGCCTCAGGTGTTGTAGCAGCAGGTCTGCTTAGGTATCCTGTGATAACTCTCTCCCAGGCTCTGGATTGTATGAGGTGAATGCATATGTTGAATCGGCCTAAGCCCATGCAGGCTGTCTGGATTGGTGCCCAATACTACGCTCCGGGATATTATTATAATTAGCTTCTCACACTGATGTTTTATTCTTCACACAGGGCTCCTGGGCAAGTCTGGGGAAAATATTTCATTCTGTCCATGAATGTCCAAATATGTATGACTGCCCTAAAATAGATGGGAAGCCTGTGTTACAAAGGTTAAACCAGTGAGATGAAGCTCAGACACACACTACTTCAAACACAGAATTATACTTTGAAAAACTCATTGAAACATTTACATTAGTTTGCTGGTGTATGTTATTGTAAAAATACCAGATATTCAGTGAAGCATCTTAGAGGAAACTGTAATGTGAGCATTAATTCCCCGAAATATAACATTTTTCTAGCAACAAAGAGATGTGGTATTAGATGTTTCTGGCTGCTGGCCTCCCAAGACAAGTATTAGATTTCTGGATATTGATTCTATTTTATTGCACTGTACTAAAGATTTCCAGTAATTGCTTGAAAATTCCCTCAAAATAAAATTCTAATTTGCCACTAATTAAGTATAAAATAGAGATAATGCTAAATTGGAGTACTTTCTATAATGTAAGTCTAATTCTATTTAATATTGAAAATCATGATTTCCACGAACTAAGAATGATTATTATTCTTGAAAATTACTAAACATAGCTAAGTAAGCTAACTATACACGGTCATGCAATATGTCATTTTGTCTCTATTTTTCCTGTTAGTATTTCCAAATTAATAAATTAATATGAAATAACAGAGGAGATCCTTCAATTTGTGCTTTTTATAATAAGCATATTTTCATGATTTACTGTATGTCGTATATGTAGAATGTGGACCTCTTTCTCCGATATGTTTGATCACTAGTTATTTTGTATAATCGTAATGATGCCATAAAGAAACAGCTAAAAAACCACTAGCTCAGTGAACAGTAATGAAAATGTATCCAAAATGAAAACTGATATTTTTAAAAATGGAGTAGTTCTTGTTCTTTTAAACCACAAATCTTTAAATTAATTGATAGACACCCTAATATTGTCTGCAAACATTCAAGAAACAATCATTTCTTCCGTTTATATAGTCACACACATTAAGGTAAAAACACCCACATGCGGGAAATGTAAACTTAATCTGCTGTATGTACAAGTTTCTGGGGGACAGCCGAAAGTTACGCTTACGGCCATTCCACCCTGAACACGCCTGATCTCATAAGCTAAGCAGGTTCGGGCCTTGTTAGTACTTAGATGGGAGACCACCTGGGAATACCAGTTGCTGTAACCTCAATTAATTTCCCACGGGGATTAATAAAGTCATCTCTATCTATCTAAGTGCTTTACAAACAGCATAAGGATAATAAGAAGATAGTAGGGCAAGCCATATAAAATAAACGCAACCTTCTTTCTGTGAAATAAAATAATAAAACAGCTTGTAAGGAGGGAGCACCAACTCCCTCTTTGTTCTTTCTCATAATTTCGTACCAGAATTCCTCCTTTGAGTCTTCGTGGATACAAAAATATTTTTTATCCAGAAGATCAGTGGTTACCTTTCTGCTTGACAATATCCTGATAATTAGAATTTGACTTAGTTTTTACTATATTTTTCTCGCAGAGGGAAACTTTTCAAGTTGTTTGAAAAAGTTTTGGAATTAGTTCTTTATTCATTGGCTCATCAACTTGTTTACCATTCAGTCTCACTCCTGATTGGAGACGATTGAAAACCTGGTAGTCAGATTGAGCTGGCATTTCGTTAACATCATTCATTCAGTCTGTCATGTTGTTCATGTGATACTTTATTTATTTATTTTTACATTTTAGCCATTAATCTGTTCCTAAAATTTCTTTATATCAGGAAAAAATGTAAATCAATAAGTGAATGGAAGTCGATCAACTGTAGAAATGAACTGATAATTAATCTGTGGTTTGTATCGACGTTAATGGAAGAGCAGGCGCAAGGGCAAACCCCAACCACACCTGTCACCTGTGTACTTGTAGCTGGTCACCACATGGCCCCCTATTTGTCTCATGCCTGGTTTCTTAGACAAGATGGAGAGGCAGATACACCTTAAGCTAACGGGTTAGTTGTGTACTCATTGTTGATGTTATTGTTTGAGTAGCGTTGCTGTGATAATAATGGAGTGGTGAAGATTAGCCTGCTAGTGCTAATGATGAAAATGGTGACTGGAGATATGCTTCCATTTATTTTGGTGAACGATTAGTTGGTAGTGTGCTGTGGGTGCTCAGAGCTGTTAGGTACAGCGTTAAAAGCGCGTGGGTCGTGAGAATGGGCCCAAGTAGTCAAGCTGCGGGCTGTAAAACTAGAAAGCAACTATAGCCACTTTTTCACCAAGCAATGCTCAGTACAGGCATGCATTACATACCAGTACCTGGTGGATGGGGTAGCCTGACTGCGCCAGAAAGAAACTGTAACAACACAAAAGGAAACAGTGAAGGACATCCAGCATTTTGTGTTGTTTCTTGTTAGAAGAACCCCAAGCAAAGGTTGACAAAACTGGCACAGTACCATACGCAGCTTTTAACAATGGAAACCCAAAAAATGCATACCATACCAATTGAACTGAAACGTACTGCTTGGCGGAAACGGGGCTTATGTAAAAGAGGTTGAAAGGCTAGTCATTTTTGACAAACTTGGAGCTTGGTCTTAGCCCCATGGCTCAAATTGTAGTTTATTAATCGATGTTTCCTCTCAATTTTGACACATGATATAACAAAAAAGTAAAACATGCAGTTTTAGTCCTCAGTTTGAGACACATATATTTACACTTCTGCTGCTTTCAGTTGTCAGACATGATTTTTGTTACTTAGATGTTTTCAAGCCCACAGTGCAGGACTGATCTATTAATGTATTAATGGAGACCTAATCCTCCAGTGAAAAAACAATACTCTAAAGCTGCTATTTCATAACAAAGCAACTGTGTTCTGATCCCTCTGTGTAGGCGTCACTCAGCAGGGCAATATATTGTACCTATCTTTGCTACAGCTTGTTCCAGAGGCCCCCGGTTGCTGGTAGCCATGCAGACCACTGTCTCAATCTGCTGGCAAAGCTGTCGTAACAACACTTACCAGCCTGTGGAGTGTGCTGGCATGGTCTGCTCACAGGGTGGAAACAAGGACCGAGGCTTTAGCCAGAAGATTTTTGTTCAGATTTGGCAGAGTTTATGAAAGATTAAAATTATGACATCATGTCTGTGCCTGATTGACACATTTTGCCTGAAAACTGCTCCTCTATTTTACTAATTCACTAACTCCTCCATTCTTTATATATACAATTGCTGTGTTTAAAATTCTGTATAAATCTGTATTCATCTTTTCCAGGAAAATATTTCTGTTTTACAAAAAGTGTGCAAAAAGAGGAACTATTTAAAAGCAGCCTATAATAAAAGTCGATCTGTGTTCTGACTTCTGTTTGCCTTAACTTCAGGCCTTGGGTTGTTTAATTCGGCA